>JAKSZT010017719.1:8087298-8146638 GCA_026826555.1 Tolypeutes matacus | reverse complement strand
ATAAATAAATAAATAAATAAATAAATAAATAAATAAATAAATAAATAAATAAATAAATAAATAAATAAACAAATAAAATCTTTAAAACACACACACACACACACACAGAGAGAAAACAAGGGGTAGGGGGCAGAAGATGCAGCTGTCTCAGATGGCCAGAGCTCCAAAGGAAAATGCTGTTATTCTTTAACGGAGGAGGGTCTGTGCACACTGAGTGAGAGGCCAAAGTGCGGGCCCAAATGAACAAAGGTAAAGAGAAGAGGAAGAAAGATAGGTCTGAGACCAGCTAAAGTGTTCTCATTAATGGGCCCGAAACTTCAAATGTAATCAAAGTAGAGGGCCCAGCTCAGTCTAGCAAAGGATCAGATCCTTTCATTCACCAAAATAGTCTTTTTACCAGGCCTAGTAACTAGTACAGATAAGCATTCACTTTTCTGACTATCAGGGCTATTTTAAAATATATTCAAATTGTTTCCAGACTAATCTTGGCAGAATTAACTTTATCACTGTCAACGTGAACTTTTAAGGCTTGGTCCGTGATTATTTAAACTGACTCATTTACCTACGGCAATTTTTAAAATCTAACGTTGCCTTCCTGCTGCCATCCAGTATGTGTGGGCTGCCTCAGTCCTGCTATTTGTAAGTGTACAATTCAGGATCACAAACTGTCGATGCTAGTTTAAGTGAAAAGGAATAAGAAAACTAAATCAGCCACCTTTGTCTAAAAGAAATGACATTCATTCATTCATTCATTCACTCATTCCACAAACATCCTATGAGCAGTTAAAAGGCAAAGTGCTAGGGATTTAAGGACAAGAAACAGGGCTTGTAAATTAGAAGCCTTCAGGACTTTGAGATTTTAAATGATAGTCCATCCAAGCGTATAAACAGGTGAGCACTATCTTCTGCCTTAGATTGCAAGCTCACTCGCTCATTTCCTCTATCACTTGCTCATGCACCACATCAACTCTTCCCTTCCCTCTCTTGCTCTGTTAACCTTTGTCCTTATGCAGGTCCCACAGCTTCTCACCTAAATCTATAATTGCTTCCTCCACACTGAGCCAAAATGATTTTCTAACACACAAATCTGATTATGTCACTACTTATATAATATTTTCCAGGTCACTCTTTACTGCCCTCAGGTTCAAGTCCAAAAGCCACAACATGACAGGTGAGGTCCTTGTTCTCTGGTCCTCCCCAGCCTCACCTCCTGCTACTCCCCATAGACCTCCTGTGCTCCCAGGTATACTGAATGACTTGTCACTTTTCAAAGCACTGTGCTCCCTTGGTTCTGGGCCTCTGTCTGTGCTATTTAATCTGCTTATAATAGCCTTCCTAATCCCTATTCCCACCCCAATTCCCCACCCACCTGGGTAATACTCTCACTTGCCCTACAATTCTCACTGCCCACTCACTCCCCATCATCTCCACCAAGTGAGCTACTTCCCCCAGGCCTTCACTCTTGTTTAGCACCTTTCACAGTGAAATTGTCAGTTTGACTATCTTTCCCACAACACCATCTCGTCTCTATATCTCCAGTGTCAGCTGCATTGCCTGGTTCACAGGAGAATGCAGTGAATGATTACTGAACCAATGTTTACTGAATGAATGAATGGACTGCACCTAACACTAACCATATTCTAGTGAGCTTTTTGCTTGCTGCTCCAATTGTTAAAGAAGAAAATTCCAAACTTTCCTTCAGTCATTTATTCGTTATTCTTCTCAAACGCATTGAACTGGTCTAACCCTTTGTAGTCTTAGTACTTTATGCTCACTCCCATTTTTAAAGCCAATTGGGTTGCTTCAATTAACCTGCATTTCTTATCCTAACACCAAGAGTTGGAAATTGAGAGCTACAAATATAAACAAGCACCACTCATCAGGGGAGACTGAAGAGGAGGAGGATCTAGGATCTAGGAGATCACACATATGAAACATCTAATAAACTTCTAAAACCACAGATACGTAAACTTTCCTAATGAGGCTTTAGTATGAGTTTCATCCTTCAGTGATACTGAAAAATAAACACTGCATTCTAAATTCTGGCTCCAGGCCAAATCTGACTTCAACTTTGGCACTGAGAGTTAACCACCTGGAGTGAGGGGGAAGAGAAGGGAGGAGAGGGGAGGAGAGAAAAGGAGGAAGGACAGAGGAGAACAAAATTGGGGGGAAAAAATTTTTTTTTCATTAAGCAACTTTAGAAGAAGAATCTGGCTGATTTAAAATGAGAGCTAGGATGCAGACAGGAGGTGGCAGCATGGACTTGAGGTCTGAGCATCAAAATGCCTAACCAGTCCACCCCAGCCTTTTCTTCAACACTGTGCCCCAGAAGCTGAACCATAACCTGTCTGAGCACAGGTCTGTCCTGTAAAAAGGCAGGATCAACTAACTTTTCTCCTCAGTAAAGTACATTACAAGATAAGAAGGCTATGTAGATTAGTTAGCAATTCCCAAAAGAATCAAGCTGTAAAAAATACAAATTATTTCCAAGGGCTTTGAGAGCTGATAAAAAATTGTCAAAACCAGAAACTGCATCCTAATTTTGACCAACCTTCTAAATTGGCCTCTAATGACTCAAAAACATGAAATTGCCTTTATTGACTGCTATTTTAATCCAACTCAAAAACTTATTAACAAATGTATTGCATCTTTAAGAAAATTCTGAGCAAAGAGAAATTCAAAAACAATTTTTCCTCATTTTTGGAACCACAGTTTCCATCAGTTCTAAGATTACAATAAAACATTCCTGCAATTGTAATGCCATCCAGAGCACAGTGACACAGTATGTCCCAAGCCTCATTTATTGTTAAAACTTTTGATATAACTAAAAACTTAGAAGCCAAATATGAAGCTCTCTCATGACCCTCATTATAGATTCTTTTTACTTTTAAACTTTTTTTTTTTTTTTTTTAAGATTTTATTTATTTATTCATTTATCCTCCCCCTTGCTGCTTGTACTCGCTGGGTCAGCTAACCACACCGTGCGGGCGGGCTTGCCCTCACCAGGAGGCCCCAGGAACCGAACCCGGGGCCTCCCATATGGTAAACGGGAGCCCTACTGATTGAGCCACAGCCGCTTCCCATACTTTTAAACTTTTTATTTTGAAATACTTTCAAACTTACAGGACAGTTACAAAAATAATTTACTTATAAATTAAATTATTTAATTAAAATAATAATTTAAATGAAATTTCCACTAATTTGGAAATTTTGCCTTGTTTGCCATATCTATCTAATCTATCTACCTACCTACCTACTTATCTTTTCGTCCATCTGTCTACCTATTTCTCAATCCATTTTCTGAACACCAGAGTGTAGTTTGTATATATCATGCTTCTTAACATTTGATATTGTCATGTACATTTCCTAAAACCAAGGATATTCTCTTATGTATCCACCTTAAGTGCAGGTATCAAGCTAAAGAACTTTAAAATTGACATAAAGCTTATAGACTATATTCAAATTGTTTCACGTCCCAATAATGTTCTTTTGAGCCTTCTCTCCTCCCTTGTTAGATCCCATATAGAATCATGTATTGCCTTTAACTGTCATTGGCTCTTTAGTCACTCTTTTTTTTTTTTAAATCACAGTGATGTATACACAACATAAAGTTTCCCATCTCAAACACTCCCAAGCATACCACTCAGCGGGATTAATCATATTCACACTGTTCTGGTACCCTCATGCACTAAAATTTTGCCATCTCCCCAAACAGAAAATGTTGCCCATTTTATATTCACTCTCCATTCACCCTGCTGCCCAACCCCTGGCACTCTGAACTCTAATTTCTGTCTCTATGAGCTTGCATATTCTCCAATATTCTCTCTGTAGGTACCAGGGGACTTAAATTTAACATCCCAAATCTGTAACAATCTTGTTTGCTTTGATACCTACTTAACATTGATAGTATTCACAAAAACTGTGCTTCTATACCCCTCTGGCTCCCCACTTTTCTGTAGTTTATACATGTTCATACATTAAGTCTAAAACCACTGATTCCTTATTACATTTTATGTTTGCCTTTTAGATCCTATAGGAAGTAAAAAGTTGGGAGTTTCAAACCAAAACTACAATAGGACTGTCATTTATATTTACCCCTGTCATTAACCTCACCAGAGAGCCTTATTTCTTCATATGGCTCCTATCTACTGTTTACTGTTCTTTCATGTCAACCTGCAGAACTCTCTTAGCATTTCTTGTAGGGCCAATCTAATGGCAATGAACTCCCTCAGGTTTTGTTTATCTGGCAATATCATAATCTCTTCTTTTTTTCCCTTTCTTTCTTTCTTTTTTTTTCTTTTCTATGGGATAAGGAGTCAACGCAATGGCTAGTCTTTATTTGAACTAAGAAAACTTACAGTGCATTTTTGAGTAAGCTGGTAAAAAGGGCACATCAGTGGCTCAACTGGTGGGGTACCAGCTTATAATGGGTTCCAGAATTAGGGCATTGCTGGGCCTCACCTTTTTGCAGCCAAAATCAAATGATGGCACTGTTGTCCTCTTCACAGATGTAGCCCCATCTGACATGGAACAGAAGGGACTAATAGTCTTCCTTGGTGCCTGCAGCTGCCTTTGGGGGTAGTATAGTATATGGGTCCAGTCCTTTCCGTGCAGCCATCATGACCTCCCCCTTTCCAGCCCTCTTGCCTGCTCTTCATCAGTAGGAACACCACCTCCAGATGCCACATGGACCACACAGCGGCGACCCCACCAGGGCCTGCGAGTCCAGCAATTCCAGCTCCATGAATTAACCTTGAAGCTATCCTGTCAGGGGCAAAAAGCAACACCTTTCTTTCATTTTGAAAGATGGTTTTGCCAGCTATAGAATTCTTGGTTTTTGTTTTGCTTTCAGCACTTTAAATATGTCATCCTACTGCCTTCTTGCCTCCATGGTTTCCAATGAGAAATAGGCACTTAATCTTACTGAGGCTCCCTTACGTGACATGATGCTTCTCTCACAGCTTTCAAAATTCTCTTTTATCTTTGGCATTCAACAGTTTAATTATAATATGCCATGGCATGGGTCTATTTGGGTTTATTCTGTTTGGAATTCATTGAGCAACCTGGATGCGTATATTCATGCCTTTCATTAAATCTGGGAATTTCAGCCATTTTTCTTTGACTATTCTCTCTCCCTGTTCTCTCCTTCTTCTCCTTCTAGGACTCCCACAATGCATATATGGGAATGCTTGATGGTACCCCGCAGGTTCCTCAGGCTCTGTTCACTTTTCTTCTCTGTTGATATTCTCTTTGTTTTCATTTATAGTTTTCCTGATTTCTTTTAGTTCTTTTCCATGTTTTCCTCTAGTTCTTTGGGCATATTTAGGACCATTTTTCAAAATGTGTTTGTCTGGTATGTTCCAGGTCTGGTCCTCCTCACTGTTGGTTTCTAATGCTTTAATATTCTCTTTTACCTGGACCATCACTGCCTGTTTCTTTGTATATTTTGTAATCTTAGGTTGAAACTTGGACATTTTTATATTTTAATGTGTTATTGCTGGAATTTAGACTCTGAGGTGTCTGTTCCTTAAGCTTGTATACAGCTAGTGTTAAGACAGTGTTTATCTGAATGGCAAGAGCTAACAAAAATTGGGGAAAAAAGAAAAGAAAACACCTTTCTCATTCCTTGCAGATTGACCTGGGCCAGCACTCTCCTTCAAACAATGGGTGTAGAGAATAGCTCAAGGCCAAAGCATCAGAGCCACCCTGATCCTTTCTCTACACGGATCTTGTTGTGGGCACTGGCTTGTGGCCCTGGGAAATACCTTGTGTATATGGACGCAAATACCCCGAAAAGTTTCTTTATGATCCTGAACCCCTGCACTGTGTGTACTACAAGCCAGCAATTCCTTGACCCAGGCGGGCAATTAGATGCTCTCCCACAGCGTCACATAGGAGAACTCACTGCCTTCTACAAACTGGGCAAGTTCTGGGATGGTGAGTCCCACAGGTCACCACCAGACCGATTGGGTCAGACACACATGTTCCCAAAGGACACTCTGCTCCTTCTAGAACCAGAACCAAAGATCTATTCAGGGGGTGCTGGCTAGCTCCATGCTGAGCCAGTGAGGGTTTGCAGAGGAGCCAGCCAGGGTGCCAGGAGATCCTATTGCTTTTAAATAGCCTTTTCCTTGTTTCAGTGTTTGCTCTATTACTGCAGTCCTTTAACTGTTTTCTGGAGCTTTGAGAAAGCTGTTTCTGCCAGTTCTTGCTGGTTGTTCCAAACTTCTGAGGAGAAATGGAACTGTGAAGCATCTCACTTTGCCATGTTCATCAGGGCAGGGCCCTTCATTATATTTTTGCTCAAAAAAGTTCAATATTGATAGTATAATTTCAAGTTAAATGCTGAAATTCCATATTCAGAGACAGAATTTATGAAGTGTTTAAGAATACTTAAATGCTGAATGGCTCAGATCTTTTTTTTTTAAACAAATCAATTTTATTAATACATATTGATAAAGCATACAATTTATCCAAAATGCACAATCAATGGCATTTCATTATTTCAATAATAATAATAAACACAAAACAGTCAAACAAACAAGAAAATTCCTCACCTCTCAGTCTCTCTGTTTCACCTGCTGTACATAGCTGCTATTTCTTTGATGTGACTTGAATGTTTTGTAAACCAATTTGAGAAAAATTCCTCTCTAGTATACAATGGTAGCTACCCATGACTGCAGGTTCTAGAGTGTGGTTTGGAAGCATTTTACCATTACACTCCTCATAATCCAAACCTTGACTTGTGCCTGTCTTTATAGGTTATTGTTGGCCAGATGGAAAATATTAAGGAAAAGATAATGCAACTAAACCAGTGAACTATGGTACATAGCCACAAGGCCCAAGTTAACAACAAGCAGATCTTTACGCAGCCTCTGCTCAGCTCTAAGCAGAGCTTTGGCACTTCCTCTGCCCAACAGCAGGAGGGCCCCTGCCAGCTGAGAGTGGCCACTGTGCCTGTTGCACAGGTCTCACTGCTTGGATGCTTCCAAAGAAAGAGAGAGAATTGATGGGCTCCTTTGTAAACAACTCCTTGGGATTTCAGGCTGTGACTGCCTTCAAAGGTGGCATAACTTAATCCTGTCACAAATTATGCCACAGACATCTTGAGGTAGTTTTCATCCTGATGAAATATCTATACAGTCACTGATAAACTGGGTTCTAACAGGTAAACAACAGTTGGCAAAAGAAAAATAAAAATAGCTCTTAACAAGTAAGAAAAACTACACAGTCAAATATAATTTCAACTTACTTTTTAATACCACTTTCAGTAAAATCTTGTTGGACATTAGTGAATGCAGACCTTAAATATCAAAGTTTGCATTGTGCTATGATGATATTTTATATATCTGTCTCCATTAACAGTGCCTGCCTGACTCAGAACAGACCTTCAAATATTTGTTGAAAAAAAAAGTTTTAATTGCTAATAATGGCTAACCTTTATTAAAGGCTCTGTCTGAAACAGACATTCTTCTGAGGGTTTTATATGTATTACATTTCTGGAAAAAGTCATTTTACCAAGAAAAGTTCTCATTTAGAAATCATGTGAGGTAGGTGCTATCGTCATTATTCCTTTACACAAAGGTCTAGGATAATTCAGTTGTAAATTGCCTAAGATTGAAGTTTTTCGCTATGAATTCAGATTCTTCCACTCCTCCATGCTGCCTTTCTACATCATGGGAATGTGTTTTAGCCATTCTAAGCATGACTATTACAAAATGCATTAGGCCATTAAGTCCTCAAGGACCTGGATGGTACCTTATTCACAGCTGGATTCCAGCACCCAGTACAGAGCATGAAAGAATGAAAAGAATAAATGAAGAAAGTAGAAGGAAGAGCCTCTGACTTTTACCAGTTGCCCATATACAAGCACCCTTACCAGGTAGTTCCCAAGTTTCACAAGCAAGGAAAACAGTACTTAGGTGTTAACTTAGGTTAATAACTGAAAATAAATAAATAAATAATACTAATAATGAGTAAAGAAAAGATCTTGAATATGGATTTTAAACTAGGATCCAGAGGCCATACTAGGGGTAGTAGGAAAACCTTTAATATATGTAAAATTTTATGAGAACACCCAAAAACGCTCTTTTGGAGACAGCTCCTGAAGCTTTCAGCAGATTCTCAAAGGAGGCCCGTGACCAAAAAAGTTAGCATCACAAGGTAATAAAATTGGAGAAGATTCTCTTAGAGGGCAAAATAGGGAAGACCAGGGACTATCTATGATCATAAAGGGCCTGTGTTCAAGTGAGGTCACGTAACCTTGGTCAGGTCACTATTACTCTTGTCATCTGTAATTAAGCTCTCTTTAACCAATTGTCATATTAACTAAATGGAATGATGAATGTTAAAAGTGTTAGACATGATACCTTCCCTCTACACTGGCTGTAAATGTGTAAGGTGCATGACAATAAAACACAAACAGGAGATGTTACAGAACCACTGAAGGAAATATAATGAAGGTAAAAGCTGCTCTTATTTTCCCTGTAACTGTATTCTTGTTTAGTCTTTTAAGAATAAAGCCCAGAAAACATCCACTTTTTCCAGAGCCAAATTAGAATTGCGCTAATTAATATCCATACTTCAGATGAATTGTATTCTCATATTTAAAGCAAAACAAAAGAAATTCTAAAATGCTTATGACACCCATGGAAAGAAGGAAACATGGATTCTGTCTCATGCCTAATCCACCTGAACAGAGAGCGTACTTTTCAGATCCTCCCAGATGTATCCTTTGAAGCTGTCCTCTTCTGATATCATAATTACAAAATAGTGAGATCACAAAGAGTTGATGTCTCAAAGAAGAACAAACATCAAGAAGTAATATTTTATTTGCTAAAGACCCTAAATGATAATAAAATACCTTCAGAAAACAAATATTAAAAATATAAGGGAGAGGATGTAGCTCAGTGGTTGAACACCTGCTTCCCATGTATGAGGTCCTGGGTTCAATCCTGGTACCTCTACCTCTCCCCCAAAAATACATATATATGTATATATAGTGAAAACAGTAAAAGATGAGTTTGCAAAAATTTTTAAAAACTGTGCCATTTGCACCAGCACACACACAAAAAGTAAAGAAATATTTAGGTATAAATCTAACAAAACGTGTAGGAGCTGTATGCTTAAAACCACAGAACACTGAAGAAAGAAACCAAAAGAGACCTAAAGAGATGTACTGTGTTTGTGGATTAGAAAAGTCAGATATGTTTAAAATGCCTGCTTTCCACCAAACTAACCTATAGATTTTAAATGCAATCTCAACCCAGATCTCAGCAGAATTTTTTGTCGATATCAAAGGCAAAGGAACTAAAATAGCAAAATTTAAATGGAAAAGAAGGCAAAGCAACTAAACTAGCAAAAGCAATTTTGCAAAAGAGAACAAAGCTGGAAGATTCACACTATCTGATTTCAACACTTACTATAATATTTTTAATTATCTAAAACTGGAAACAACCCAAATTTCCAAATATGAATGGATAAACTGTACATCTACACAACGGAATACTGCTAGTAATAAAAAGGAATGAACTACTAAGAGGATGAACAACTAACACACACACACAACATGGCTATGAATTCCCAATTCACTTTACTATGTGAAAGAAACCAGTCCTCCAAAGTTACATACTATATGATTCCATATTTATAACATTTTGGAAAAGGCAAAATTATAGGGATGGAGAACAGATCTGTTTTTATCTGGGGTTGGGAGGAAGACAAGGAGGGATTAACTATAAAGGGGAAGGATGAGGAAATTTTGGGGTGTTATGGAATTTTTCTGTATCTTGATTGTGGTGATGGATACATGACTCCTATGCCTTGCCAAAATTCATAAAACTACATCTCACAAAGAGTAAATTTTACTGTCTGTAAACTAATAATAAAAAGTAGAATAGAAAAAGTCTCATAGCATCTCAAAATTTTGAAAAAGAAGTATATTTAAACTTTCTAAATACACTTATCTGATTGTATTTAGAGTTAAGAATACAGGCTCTGGAACCATAAGGGTCCTGCTACTTATTAGCTGTATGACTTTAGGCAAGTTACTTAAATCTCTAAAACAGTTTCTTCATTTACATTGGGGACCATAGTGCCATCTCATAAGGTTATTGTAAGAATTAAATGAGAAAATACATGGAAAGCACTCAGCTAATAATAAGTGGTCCATAAATAAGAGTTGATATTAAGTTTTTATATTTTTTTTGGCCAGTATTTTTTTTTTAAGTTATAGAATACAGAATGTTACATTCAGTCCAAAAATGCTGTAACTACTTTAAGATTGTAATGTGATGACCAGAAACCAATAGAAGACAACTATTCAGAGGAAATTGCTTCTTTAAAATACACAGATGACCATCCATTTACATATTTGTCTAATATCGTCTACTTTCCTTGTCAGGGTTCAATATTACAAGTTTTTGTTTAATTACTTGCCTGCCCTCAGAGCATGGGTCATGTGGAGGTGGGAAGTGTGTTTACATTGTACATTGCCCCATCTCCGGTGCTGATAGTGAAGCACCCAGCACACACAGATACCCAATAAATTTTCCTCTAACCTAAGTCAGATAAGGCAGAGAATATGGGATGGAGGCAGAGAGTAAAAGAGTGGGAGGAACATGGGCTTTGGGGTCAGACAGAGCTTTGTTCCAATACTGCCAATATTAGTTAATAACTAATATTAGCTTATTAGTTAATAACTGTATTCTCTGAGCCTCCCATTCCACTTCTTTAAAAGGAAGATAACTTTTTTCCCCTTTGCAGGGCTGTTATGAAGACTGAAGGAGATAAGGTATATGAATGTACCAAGCCCTAAGTTCCCTAAAAAATGTGCTTCTTTTATGACAAATTTCTGTCTCATTCTCTCACATTAACACATCCCAAGAGAGGGCTTAGGAACAAACTTGGGAAAAATTTTTTTTCAAAATGCCATATTAGATTTCAAGTTGGTCACCTGGTAAAATCTGTATAGGGATCAATTACTTACATAGTAGTTCCATACATTATGATTTGATTATTACAACAATACTCTGAAGGTCTTATTATTGTCTTCATTATACAGATGAAAATAGGAGTCCAGAAAAGTTAGGATATGCTCACTGGAACTGGGACTTGAACCTTCTGAGTTTACATTTTATGCTTTTCCTCATCAAGAGAGAACAAATCAAAGTTTACATCCATCCCAAGGCTCAGTGGTCTTCCCAATGTTAACCAGTTGACAAAAATTAAAATACTCCTATTTCCACTCTGTAGTTTCTAGATGTTCTGTACTCATTCATCCAAGTAAAATGAATAATTACCATTCAGAGAGCTACAGTTATTTATCAGGCACTCTGCTGAGTAATTTGCAAACACTGCCTCTCACAACCACACTTTAAGGTGGGTTCTTATATCTGAATTTCAAAGACAGAAAAAAAAAAATGAGTTTCAAGAGGTCAGTTAACTTAAAAATCCATAAGGTGGCAAGTGGGACGCTGGGAAGCAAACTGGCTCCAAAGCTCATGCTTCTTCCACACTACAACACAGTGCTCTCAGATTCCAGAAATTTTACCATGTTCCAATGATTTTTAAATTTCCCAAGAAGCCAGTCTCATTTCCTCACATCATCCTCACAGCATAAAGAACACTGAGTATTTGCCTGAATTTCTAGAACATTACTGTTCCGTGACTAACAAACTACCAGTCCAACTCCTTCATTTTATAGATAAGACTAAGACAGGTCAAGCATCTTACCCAATGTCACCCACACTATTAGTAATACAATACAGAACTTGAACCCAAGTCTTAAAAGTCCTAGGCTTTCCTATACACCACACTGTTATCCATGAAGACTGCCTTATATGAATTAACTACTAATGCTGTTAGGTTATTGATCTTAAAATTACAGAATGTCTATGTAATTTATTCAGCATTGTTAAGACAAACAAAAATTTCATTAAGAAAAAAAATTGTTTTCATTTTAGCCAGTGAGGTGAGCTAATGGAGTACAGGAAGGAATTAAGCCTGCCTGGGTTATAATTACTATTGTGCTCAGTTAGAATTATTTATTGGCATCTAATATTTTTAAATTTAAAAAAAATTGATTTAACCTTGGATTGAACTCAGTCCTGAAAGGGCAGCTCACTGTATGACTGAATAGTTCACATTAAGTGTTCAACACAGCACAAGAGAATTTAAAAAGTTTCCCAATTTAAACTTGTCCCTAGAGCCATAAAGAATGAAAAACTGCCGAGTCAACAGCTTCTGTGTGTGTGTGTGTGTGTGTGTGTGTTGTGGTGATGTTTTTGTTTCCTTGCTTGTTTTTCATTTTTTATTTCATGCATTTTCAATATTTCTATGTACTTTTCTCCTTCCCTCTTCACCATTCATTGGCTATGTAATGTGCCCAAAGCTTGCACTCTGAATTATTAACCAAACAAGCTTCATATCCTAAAGTGCCAAAAGAGTTGGCTACTAGTACAGAAACCATTTGAAGGACACCAGCAACTTTTGTTAAGACTATTGTTTTATACTTAAATGCCATTCAGAGCAACTTGAACTAGACCTTCCTACTATCAAAGAGGGTAATTCACTGAGTTGCCGGGGATTTGGCTGGCAGGCCATCCTAATATTTATTTGGGGACAACCTTCACCTTTGACTAGAAAATACTAACAGAGCTTGAAATTGACCAAAGTAAGGAAAGTAAATACTATGGAAAAGATTTAATCTGGATTTGCTGTGGCTGTCACTCAAATGATGAAACTTGCAATCTTTTGTTTAAAACACGCTTACATGTGTGAATAAGCACAAATACATATGAAGGAAGCTAAAAACATTTAGCATGGCTTTTAGCTAGAATTTAATATTCCAGACTTCACCCTAATCTAGAAATGTTTTCAGAAATAAAATCTGAAGGACAAGATCGCTTGTCCTACATACTTTAAAGAAATCTACTCAAACTCTGATTTGTGTTGCCTTTCATTATTAAAAAGGTAGGAAAAGGGAGTTTTCAGAGCTGACTTAAGAAGTTTCAAATAATTACTGTACAAAACGACACTGGAACAGGCAGTGCAGTGAGAGAGTAATAAGGCTTAGCACAAAATGTGTGCTGAAAGAGAAAGGAGGGAAAATAACAAGCAAACTCTGGGCTTTCTTCCTAAACTTCAGGATTCTTTATTTTATCTTTCCCAAGCTCTACAACTAACTTCCTATTCTGAATAAGGATCATTTTTAAAAATAAATTAAATTCAAGAAGAAAACCAACTTTAAAGCAACTTAGAGTGACAAATTGAGAATAGAAATGTGGTAACCCATGGAAAAATCTCCATGCAGCTTAGATATGACTTGTAACTGAAAGTTATCTCAGGTTTTCAGGTCCCACTCTTCAGAGATGATGAACTCATACTATCTTTTAATGAGAGGCTCATATCTGCCTTTGATGTGTGAAAGACACTCCCAGCTGGAGGAGAGTACAAGAAAGAACTAAAATATTTGCTTCGGTTGCAAAGAGCCATTAAGGAAAGTTTGGAAAATGAGGTAGCATTAGGGGGAAAAATCTTTAGGAAAAAAGATGATATACGCTCACATTGTGAAATCTTAGGAGGAAAATTCCAGTAAAATAAAATCTGACAATCTTTCTTTCTCTAACCACCAGAGTTCTTCATACACACACACACAGACCCGCCTTGTCCAGAGCACATTCTTAATCTCCTGGCTTTGTGAAGACAAAAAAAGGGCTTCATATAATTTGCTATTCACACAAAACCAAATCTCACCAAGGGTGAGACTTACACAACCCATGCAGAGATTATAAAACCCAATGGATTCATCAGCTCACATGGGGTTGATTTTTAGAACTAATTCTTATAAAACAACTTTCAAGTGTATTTAAGAATAGGAACACTTTACAGTAAAATTCTGCACAAAAGAGAACTTTTAATACAAGTTCCAAGGATTCTCCAAAACTCTCTGTATTGCTTAATGTTCTGAGACCATTTCCTTATTTGTCAAAAGAAAAAAAAAAAAAAAAGCAGTAAGCAAAAATAGAATCTGGCTTCTTTAATCATTTATAAATATATTTTCTAACAATCAAATCTACTCTCAGTACACTGCATAGGAAAAGAAAACTCATGTTAAACAATTTCCATAGGTTATTAACTTTTTTCTATTTATAGAGTTTGGGACACTCTCTATCACTCTTAGCTGGTCTACAGAGTAACTACTTTTCCTGAATGAGTAGGTTGATGTTTAGAGGCAGCAAATTGTTTAAGCCCTTTTCAAGGGAGAAGTATATTCTAAAAATAAGAAATTTCTTTTTAGTTCTTTTTTTTTTTTTCTAAAAAACAAAATCTATGTTGCTAACCTCTAAATTAGGCACTTTATATAAAATTTTTACATATATGATAACTTTACAAAGCAGGTCTCATTATCTTTATTTTACAGATATGGAAAATGAGGATCAGGCAAGTCTAGTGATTTACGTCACATATCTAATAAGTCAGAATTTGAATCTAGTTCTGACTAAATCTACAAGCTTTGCTTTAGGACACTAGGTAATTAAACACTATGATATCATCTAACTTCCGTGGGAGGAAAACAATGATACAAGGTTAGGGTGTTAAGGAAGGAAACTTTGTATGTGGAAGGGGATAGCAAAATATTGGGGTTAGGAAATAGGTATTTCACCAACTTTTATTCATTCAACAAGTATTTATATAGCACCTACTACATATCACTTACTTTTATACATTCTCTCTCAATTGCATCTAAATTCGTGTACCCTTTCTAAGAAATTATATAATTTTTCCTTTCAAAGTTTCCATATTCCTAGGCCAATGTGGCATTGCTTTTTTTTCTAACACATGCCCGGCTGAAATCACACCAAACCTCAGCAGTTTTTAGAAGTGATAAGTCTGCTAGAGTATTTATGTCAAAAATAACAACTTCAGCAGCATAACTGGAAATAAATATTCTACTCCAACAATCAAAATTTTCCAAGTGGTTAAGTAGAAAGAAATATGAACTGACATGATTGGATATCTCAAGATAATAACTGATAACTGTCTAAGATAGCTTCCCTACTTAACCATCAACATGTCAACAGTATTACAATAAATAAACTTTGTAAGCAGAATATCTGCTTCCTCTTTTCACTCTAATTTATCCATTTTTCAAAATACACTATTTACCTCCTTGGCTTTAAATTCAGACAATGGAATCTTTTGGATTAAAGACAAGAACTAGGGGAAATATTAGTTTCTGGTCTCAATTATGATGTTCGTTTTCAGAGGCAGCAAATTGATCAAAGCCTTTTCTTATGATTCTCTTTGATAGAGAGCAGGGCAGAAGAAATTGCTTAACCTCCTCATTCCTCAGTTTCCCCAATAAGTAAAAAGGTAGGAAATCCTGGATACCCTGTACACTTGACAAGAAACTGTAAAATTTCTTAGATAATGCTCCAGGGTGTGTGGATGCTGAATGCCAACCAAACAATGATAATTCCTCAATCTGAGTTTCAACTTCTTATTGTATATTTGAGCAATATAACACTGAGGAAAAGAGGATTAAATCAGGACTCTGAGGGGAGAGAGGAAAGGCCAGGATCCATCACCATCAAAAAAGAAAGGGGAGTTATGTTCTCTTTCCTTTCCTTTAAAAAGAGAATATTGAGAGAGAATTCTAAATTGTCCATCCCAGCCATAAACACCCTGGAAGACATGTCCTATTTAGGTCAGAGTGCAGCTTTGAGAGTGAAGGGGTATTGCAGCGCTCTGGAGTTCAGTCTTCTCTGCACATACACAAACACAAGTGCACAGCTCTCCAATGCTGCTTGTCCCCTCGGCCTCACGGCCCTGCCAGTTGGCAAACCCAAGCCAGGAAGTTGTCAATTCCAATTGCGTTTAGGCCATGTAGTCCTATTAAAGAAGGCTTGCTGGTTAAGGGGCGTCCTCTGTTTCCAAAGCATGGGAAAAAAAAAAAAAAAAAAAAAGGCTATGCTTAGATTGGAGCTGGCAACTTTCACTGACTAGAGTTTTCAAGGAGCTATGAATGAGTTTAACAAAGGAGGTCTGTGGCTAGTTTCTGGCTGAAGTCCATGTCAACAGTTTTTAAGGTCACAGGCCACACTAACTAACATTTATTCCCAGCAGACCCTGTTCTAAACACAAGCTGTAAGTAGTACAAATTTGGAATTTTTCTGTAATCCCTTGAGATATTCCTGATCCTTCCACATGTTTCTGCTCAATTAAAAACAATTCTCACTTTTCACCACACGAGAGGCCATGCTCAGCAATCTCAGTCCATCCTTAGGGTAGATGAACAAAAACCTGGCAAATCAAAGGGCTCGAGTGGGGAAGGGAAGGAATTCAGTTGGATCACACTGAAAAGTGCAGACAGCTCCCCAGGGGCTTAGTTTGTGAAAGCATAAAACAGGTTATGATAGAGATCCTTAGGCCATAAAAAGCAGGTTTGAGGCACATATTGGAAATAGGTTCCTAGTCATTTTACACAAATAAGATAAAAATTTCTGAGAAAATAAAAGGTCAACTAGGTGAATGGAGAACAGCACTAATCTATAGGACACATGCTAAATATCCCACTGTGAAATTAATACAATCATATCTCAATTAAGATGCATTTTTATTCACCTTTAATGTTTCTGAAATCAACAAGCTTCTTACAATTTGAAATTTTAATACAGCCGTTTTTTTTTTTTCCTCTGAAAAGGTTTTTTTGACATCAACAGTGCATTTTATAACGAATGACATTTTTAAATCTTGCAAGACAACAAGGTATGACTCCCTCGGATTAAGCACCAAAGACATGCCATGCACTGTACATGGATGGCCATTAAAAAAACTCACTTAATCCTCAAGGCTACCGTGGGAAGTATTTTCTATTTTATGAATAAGGAAACTGAGGCTCAGAAATAAAGGTGACATGACTTGTTTATATCCCTACAGCTAGAAGTAGAATTAAACTCTGAACACAGGTCTGATTCTATAGTTCAAGTCTTTTCCACAAACTTAGGAAGAAACAAACAAGCAATACTAGAGTGTCAGTCACCATCTTGGTTCTTAAAGTATCACAATTTGTGGCATTCAATATTTGAAGTCATATGCACTGTAAAGATAGTTTTAATTTTACAAATTAAACTTATGTAAACAGTGGTGCAATGAATATTTGGATTGAGTTCGAGAGAATAAAACTACCAAAAAGAACTACCTTATAAAAGAAGAAAGTTAAAAACACCCACAATACCATTATCTATTATTATTTTTCATATTTTGGCATCTGATCAGCAGCCTTTTTCTATGAATTTCTTACAAAATTGAGGTCATATCATATATTATTTGTCTTTTGCTCTTTTGTATAATATTATGTCCTGGATATTTTCCATATTATTAAATAATCAGCAAACACATAGTTTTAATGGTTATAGGATAACTAATTAAATTCAGCTATTCCCTTATTTCTAAGTTCTTTCTAATTTTTCATTCTATAAACTACAATCAATATTCTTGTATTTCTAATTTTTCCTTAGGACCGGTCCCCAAAAGTAGAAATCATTTTAAAGGTTTTGAATATATATTGTTGACCGTTTTATTACCAGAAATGTTGGACCATTTTATGCTCTGGCCAACAGTATGTAGGTGCCTACCTCCTTGAATTCTCAGGTGAGCATGGCCAAGGCTTAAGTATACTTTGTTATATGCATGCCCACACAGATATCACCTATGACAATGGCATGTACACATTAGAATTGATCTACCCTTTTATTAATAACTGCTTCACAGTGTAATGTTGTGAGATGCCAATGACCACTCTACCAAGATCCTCCACCTATATTATCTATAATACTCATCAAAAAATATAGATAGATAGATAGATAGATGTATATATGAGGAAATTAAGGTTCAGAAAGAGTAAATTCTGTGCCCAAAAGCATACTTCAAAATCCACAGGGATTTTGACTGACTCCAGACCCACACACTTTATGCCATGCCACCTTATAATTCATTTTACCTTTTAGTAATGATCTATTTCCCTTGCACAACTCCAGGCACTGCCTCTTTCTCCAACAATGCCTCTGCAGACAATGAGATTAATCTTTCTAAAAGTAAAGAAGGACAACAATACCTAGATCTCATGGGCTTTGAAAAAAGAGAAGAGCATACTGGCATGTCTTCTTTAAAAAGAAAGGAAAAAGTGGTGGCAGTGTGGGGACACAGGAATGCTCACACACAGCTGGTGGAACCATAAAATGCCATAACCACCTTAGAAAGTAATTTGGCATTATTCAAAAAGTTTGAAGTTATTCAAGTCCTAGTTTTATACACCAAAGAAGCTTGTGCCCATGTGCACCAGGATACCCATTCAAGAATACTCATAGCAATATTGTTCATAATTGCCAGAAACTGTAAACAACCCAAATGGCCGCCTACAGCTGAATGCATAAACCAGTTCTGATATGGTCATTCAATATGGAACACTACATAGCAAAAAAACAACAACAACAACAACAACAAAAAAAAAAAGCTAAAACTAGCAACAGCAAGGATGAAATTCAAAAGTTAAGTAAAAGAACACTTAAAATAATGATTCCATATTATAGAATTCCATTCATACAGTTCAAAATCAGGCAAAATTAGACTATAATATATAGATATACATTCATCAGTGAAAGTTTATTTAAAAGTAAAGAAAATGTATAACAAAAATCAGGATAGTGGCTGCCTATAGGCAGAAGAGAGTGAGAGGACATATTTGAAGAGGGGACTCTAGTGCTGGCAATTTCTTAACGTAGATGATGGTTACACAGCGATTTGCTGTGTACTTATGTCCATAAGGGCAACTATACACATTTAAATTCAATGCTCTTCTCGGTTTGCAGGTTATATTTCACAGTTTGCAAAAGGAAGGCACAGAGCTGGTAAACAGTTACAGAGCAGAAGCAACATACAAAGAACTTTATCAAATACTGTTTTATTTATTCTTTGCAAGGATATTCTGAATTAGTACTACCCTCAATTTACCAATAAGGAAGCTGTGACCAAAAGGAATGATGGATAAGTGAAAAGATACTTATTTATTAAAAATCCAATTATCAAAAAGAAGATTTTTAAAAATCCAAGTATAGCATCAATGTTCTTCCCATTATAATACAGCAAGTCCTGAATCTGAGAAAAGAACAAGTTTAGGAGAATCCCACCATATGAAAGTTATACTATCCATTAAAATAAAAAAGAGCTAACAATATAATCTCTGGGAATTTTAATAAAGAGTAAAAAAAATTATCAAAATAAATATTGTTTCTAATGGTCAGCAGATAATGGTTATCTCTGCTCAATGAGGATGATCAACATTTAGTATATTTTCATAGACCAATGAAAAAAGAAAAAGTGCAAACTAAAATTTCTCTAAAATTGGTACACAAAATTACTATTTTTTTAAATGGGGTATATGATAGTAAAAGTCATAGCTCAGCAGAAAGTATATACTGCAAATATACATTCTTTAGAGTCTTTTTGGCTTGAAGTTGTTTTGTTTGCTGTGGCTGTTTGTTTTTTGTTTTTTTTATCCCTACAAAGATTTATCTTCCTATAGGACCAAAATTTTTAAAAAAGTAAACAGTTATTGAACGAGCTCAGGCAACAAACTACAGGGCAATGAATTTCACCCAACTTCTTTTGTCTCCACACTTTTAAGTAAAAATTTTTTTAATGTCAAGTTTTCAGAGCTAAGCATTTTACACTGCATTTTGGGCTCATTAATACACATAAAGAGCTAGTTAAAATACCAGACTGAATAAATGAACACTGGAACAATTAACCCCACATATATAGCTCCACCCACTCTACTTCAAAGACATATGAAATAGAATATATTAGAAACCATAAACAATGCTTCTCAGAATTAATTTTGTAATAAATATTGTTTCCTACAATAGACAAAGGATTAAAAATCTCCATGTGGCAATCTAAAACTTGTGAAATGAATTAAAGGACAACAATTGCCCTTGGTTTTGCCTAATATTACCAGTAGTTTTAAGTCCCATGATTAGGATATAAAAACCTATTCAATTTCCATTGCACACTGCAATATAAAATTTAACCTCTATACAACTTTTTCAAACACTAAGTTTCTACGTAAAATTTTAAGATATGTCTAATTTGCTTTCGTTTAGAATGTAATACATTAAAAATCAAAATCTATGTTGCTAATTTAAAAAGTATTCCCCCTTTTACAGTACATTATTTTTTGCATTTTACAATAAACCTCAGGCTATTAAAAGGATTACTAACTTCAAAGATGTAAAAATACAAATGCAAAATAGAAAGGAAAACTAAAATACACTTAACATGGCACTTGATTTAACCAAGACTTTTGATACTATTTCTACACTCTTACATTGTTTTCAGAAGCTAATAACTATTCTTCAGTATCAAAAATCAAATAATAACTCAGACATCAAGATAAAAAGTGGTTGGGCTTTTTTTTTTTTTTAAAGACAAAAGTAATTAGCTGAATGACAAATATAACAAGTTCATTTTTAAAAAACATAAATCTTAGCAAAAATTATTTTTCAGATTACTAAGTGCTACTTTTCTTATAAATCAATCTCACACAAATAAATGATGCAGTTGAAAATAGTCTCAGGAAAGAATATTTAATAATATGTAAAGATGCTTCTAATATAAATGAAAAGATACAAAACTATACATATAGCATGATCCCAACTCAAATAGGATGTCATTACTGGAGTAGTGGAATGATAAGATTTTTTTTTTTTTTCTTACTTCTCTATAGTTTTCTAAATTCCTCTAATTAGGAAGTATATCTTCATAATCTCAAGAAACAACATCTTTAAAACAAGTGGCTCATAACTGATAGAATAGTGGGATCTCCAAACTTCAGATGGCATAATGATCTCTCTGTTGCAAACAATGAAAAGGGGTATACTATTATCTCACAGCTTTGTGGAGCCTCTCCATGAGGGTGAAATGCTAGATTTCCTATTGCTTCTTAAACTGGACACTGAAAGGGCCAGAAAACCTAAATTCAGACTTCTCTTTGTAGTTACAAATCTATCTTGTTCTTAAAAAAGCAAGCAGTTCAGATCCAAAGGGCAATTTTAGGTATGAAGCATACAGAGTCATTTTCTTTCCTACCTCCTGCCCAGTGAAAAGCAAAGATGAGGCTCAATAAATGCCTTCTCTTTGTTGCTGTTGATGGAAGGTGGATTGCTTGCAGGGAGGTCCGATAATATTGATATACTATAGGACATTCAAACTCAACCAAAAAGTACCAACTGCTTTCTCCTGTAAAATGTCTCTCACTTCCCAAACAGGGCCCTCATATGAAATTCTTAGACTCTTTCAGAAGCCAGGCTATTTTACTGGTTTTCCATTCAAACACACCCTGCATCACATTTAACAGAACTGGTCACGTTCTTTACCCTATAATCATATGGTTGGATTGTGCACAAAGAGCTGCAATAATGTGGGCCAAAAGGAACTCCTTGACGCTAACTGGAGGCTACTCAATCTTGAAAGACAGTTCCACATGGCTTTAGGCTCACTCTCCTGAGCTGGAAGCCACATTGCCATATCATGGACGAAACCCTGGATTAAGGGTGAGAAGAATGTCATTTGCCAGCTAAAGAACCTGGGACAAAAATCATCCCTCTTCAGGTTTCATTTTCATCATTTATAAAATGAAGATGGACTAAAGTACATTATTTCTAACAGCCCTATAAGCTCTTACCTCTGGCATCATTCTGTAAAGGCAGACTATCCATTAATGGCACTTTTAACTAAACATCTATGGAGAGACAAACAAGCTTTTGAAACCCGTAAAGGTAGCTTTGGTGGCAGAACATAAAATTTGAAGTTCTGAATCAGAGCCAAAAAAGCTACCAGAAATGAGTCTGATTCGGTTGAAAGTATGAGGTTTGGGTTAGATTATGGTTCCAACCCAGGCTCCTTCACTTAATGCCTGTGAGATCTTGAACAGTCACACTGTACCTCTCTCAGCCTCAACCCCATTATCTCTAAAATTTCATAAGGTTGCTATAAGAATACATGAGAATTAGGCAAACCACCTGGCATATTAAATAAATGCTTCAAAATGCTAATTCCTCTTCTCTCATCCAAATTCTCTGTAGTGAGCTGTCCTGACTTAGTCTCTCAATCTACAAAATGGTGTAATAACATTAGTCATCATCAGCAGTTGTTGGAGGTGGCAAAATATGTGAGGTTAGGGGGAAAAAAAAAACAAAAAGCACTCCCGGAGTCCCTAAGGTGGTTGCACTGACTACTCTATACTAAGCTTCATGAGCATTAAAGTAAGGAAATACTCTGCTTCCAAAACCCAGTGAGGAAATACAATGCCGCCTGTAATGTCCATGACTCATTCATTTCTCAAAAAACGAAAAACTTCTTTTTGCCAAAGTCTTGGAGTTTCAAAAACCTACAACCCTTGACTCAAGTTGTTTGAGGGATGGCAGAGGCAGGCTGGTCTCCTTCGAAAACAACCAGAGGAGAAAAGAAGCTTCTTCCTATGGTAGACAGCCGTGAGTCTGCTGGCGCAAGGCTCACTGCCACTGCTGTAGAAGACACACCTGTCCTTCCAAATGTCTACTTCACACCCCTAACAGCAGGCCACTAGGAGACCAAGGACAGTTTTATTTATTTCCCTTTCTTCTTCACAAAGGTGCTTTTCTTTCAGTTGTACAGCTTGTTACTACTGTTGAGTTGTGGCTCCCCAGAGGGTTATCTGCTTCTAAGCATGAAGGCGTCTGTATGGCAATAAAACATGCAACATTCCCCAACCACTTCATTTTTTTTAACTGAGGGAAAAAAGTTATCTCCCCACAAAGTGATCTTCTGATGAACACATTCCCCATGCAAGCCTTCAAAATACTGAGGATCTCAGAATAGACTCTGGAACTAGTAAAACAGTGCCTCCAAAGACACCTATCCCATGGCTTGGTCTTGACAAAAGCCATGTGCCAGCATCAACACCGGGTAAAATTATAAATCTGCGATAGCAATCGGGCCTTCTCCCACCTGACCATCTAGAAAACAGCAACAGCATAGTAGCCAACTTACTTTTAAGGGGAGAAATTTAAAAAATCAAACAGCTCCAAAGAGACAGAAATACTTGAAAGGCAGATGAAAGTCCTCCATTAACAGTATGCAAGATCCTGCTTTCTCAAATGGCATCTAGATTTTTTATTTTATTTTTTTTAATCTATTCCCCATTGTTTGTGCTCACTGTCTGCTCTCTGTGTCTGTTCATTGTGTGCTCATCTTCTTTTTATCTTCTTTTTAGGAGGCACAGGAACTGAACCTGGGACATCCCATGTAGGAGGGAGGCGCCCAATGGCTTGAGCCACCCCCACTCCCAACCACCTCACTCCCTCAAATGGCATCTAAGGCATTGAGAAGAAAAGGTGGTTTCTCCTGGGGGGTGGGGGGTGGGGATGAGCTTTGATGCCCAAACTGCCCTGGAACATCAGGCTGTGCATTTTTGTATAGCAGGGTACCCTTGGGTGAGACAACCATAAATAGCTTATAACAAGAATAGGAGATTCCAATCTGTTTCTGGAATATTTCAGCAGCAACTGCTTTCAAGGTAAAAATCTGAGCGCTGTCCCCACAGCCCTCCTCTCCAACCTCTATACACTTATTTTAAACTAAAGCAGCTAACATGCAATCCAAAAGGGCTTCTGCAACTGCACCTGCCTGAGGAAACAGTCCTTTGCTTTTTCTCCTGAACTGTATCGTGTTGTTTAAAAAATACTGGAACAGTTAGAGAGGGGAGCCAAAGTTCTTAAAACCAGATTCCTCTATTACTTCTAGCTTCTTTTTCTCTCTGTATCAAAAAACCGAGATTTTCTATGTTTATAGTAAAAATGAGGACAATAAAGATGAGAAAGGAAGCAATTAAGTCAGAAAGTGTTCCAGAAGGAAGATGGTTCTCACTTAACACAATTAATGTTTAAACACAAGTCCACATGCCAACTAGCATGGAAAGAAGGACAATCACTGTGCAACAAAGGACCCAGGTATGTATTTCATTAAGTCACATTTAAAATAAAAACACAAAAAACCAAAGTTGAGGTTTAAAAAATCCAACCTAAATCAGACTGCTACTCCCAAAATGATGTGCAACTCTCCCTTAACAATAACCAGAAAAATCTAAGTATGTGGGAATAGAAATTTCATGCACAAAAAGCCACTTTACAAATATCAATATTTCTAATGCCTGTCCCAAACCATCTACTGACACTCCATTTCCTATGGGATACATCCAAATCCTGAGCATGTCTCATAAGGGCATTCACAACCTGGCTCCAAGACTTTTGGAGCATCATCTCTTGCTACTGCCCACTCACTAGACTTCTCAACATTCTTTCATCATACTATACCTTTCATTTCTTTTTTTTTTTTTTTTCCCCAGAAGGTACCGGAGATCGAACTCATAACCTTGTACGTGGGAAGCAGGCACTCGACCACTTGAGCTACATCCGCTCCCTACCTTTTGTTTCTCTGAGCCTTTGCATGCCAGTTCTCACTGGCTAGACAGCTTTTATTCTGTTCTCCTCCATGCAAGCCCCATTCATTCTATAAGGCCCAATTTAACTGGAAACCATTAGCAACACTTTCTGTGACTCTCCAAGTTAGAGATGGTAGCTGCCTAATCTATGACCCCAAAATCCTTGCACATATAGTTTTTTAAAATAACACTTATCACATTATATTTTAATTACTTGTTTACCTTTCCAAAGATTGAAATGTTCCTAAGAGAGTAAGTGTAGCAAAGTGAAGAGGGAGGGGGGTTGAGGTAGGAGGTGGGGCATCAAACTCAGAGGTGGTATAGGGATATTACACCCAAAAGCATATTAATTTTATATTTGGCAATTAACAAAAAATACATGTTGTTTTCATTTTGTAATACAAAGTTTAGAAATTTTAGTTCAATGAAATCTTTGATGAATGTGATATCTGAAAGGTTCTCAAATGGGGAGCTGGGGCTAGATCTTTACATCTATCTTAATGGGCTCTGGGATAAATAAAAAACAATGACCAAGTGTTATTTATCTCTTGTTGCTGGTATATACTAGGTACTCGACTAATTACTAATAGAATAAAAATTTAAAATGTTAAACTAGAAAATTTTTAGATAATACCTTCATGAAAAAGTGTTCTTTCCTCCCAAAATGTGTAATAGTTTCCAAACATCTTTATTTGGGTTCAAGGTTATTTAAGCTTCCACAAGAGCTCAAATATATTACCTATTCATAAAGAAGAAAATGGTAGTACACAAATATTTTTAAAGTTCCTTTATAAAGATGAAAAAAATTTAGTTATGACATGGCATATCTCTTATAATCCCCAAACAGTAAAGTTACAGCTTTGAACTCATGTGTTCCTTCTGCTGATCCAAAACCAGAAGTTAGCTATAAGTAGCATTACAGTTTTGGTCTTGATGGGGCATGTGACACTTGGGCAAATCTGAAGCCAAAAAAAAAATGGGGGTTCTAAGACCCTGTGTCTTAAAATACTGAAAGGTTTCAAGAGGTGGATACTTATATCAAACTCAGGTTATATCTGAAAATGTTAAAATATTCTTTCACATTCCTAAGTTTATAATGAAGAGTGACTAATTTATCTGTAACTGTTGTCCTTCCAGTGGGGAGAAGTAAAAATTCTTTAATGTCAGGAACTAGTTAACTATGGAAGGAAATAATGCAATTGACTTTATATAGGGTAGAATTTATATAATGGGACTTGTTTATACTCTAGGATAACTTATATTTCTGTCAAGGTGGACTGGTGACAAGAGTTCAGGCCAACATTTTTATTTTTAAAAATAAATATAGGGTTTACTTCCAAAGGATCCATTCCTTCATAAAACAAGTATCACTTAGTGCCTACTGTATGTCAGGCATTCTTTTATAAACTTTGAATATATTTGTGAACAAAGCAGATAAAAATTACCTGCTTACATTCTAGCAGGAAGGGCCAGAAAATAAAAATGAACCCAACAAATAAGTAATATTTTGTGAAGGATGTCTAAGAACCTTTCATTGTGAAATGACGTTTTAATTTTGTGTTACTGATGCTATAGTCCTTTATGAACACAAATGCCCACCAGTCAACGTTGGATCTCCACTGTGAGATTTAAAGGTGCTCTCTTACAACTAATATGAGACAAGTTTGGTAATATGAACTATGCTTCTGCCAATAACTTTATTTCATATTTTTTTCATTGAACCAGGGCCCCATGAGGACCTCTCACTCAGAGCCTTCCAGGCTCCATTCTTTCAATCTTGATGTGTTCCTCTTTCTCTGAAAATCATGCACACAATATCTTGGTTAAGCACAATAGTAGGTGCTGGGAATACTAAGTTGATTAAGATGTAGTCTTTACCCCTAAAGTGTTAACCATCCAGTGGAAGAAACAGAAAGGAAGATCAAGGCTTAGGAGTGTGTGACTCAAGTATGTCAAGCATGCTAAGCGCAGAGGAGGGGGGAATGATTACGTCTACCTGGAGAACACTTCTCTGAGTAGGTGTCTAGGCTGAACTTGAGAAGATGGGTAGATGTGTGAAGCCAGATATGGTACAGTGGCTCATACGGGCCAGGAAGCATATCAGCTTGAGAGATCATGCCAAGGTGGCAGAGAGAAGAATCCTAAGGATCCTAAGATGCTAACTCCTAGAACAGAGGAGGCTATGTCTGCAGAGATGCCATCACTGGGAACTATATCTGTCATGGGAAGAATGAAACACAAGCAGAGGTGGCTTATGAGCAGACTTCAGCTGGAGCACTGGGCACACTGTGAAGGGTGATTGCTGACTAAAGAGAGAACATCTGAAGAAAGCAAGGTGACTAAGTAGCAAAAGAGAAAGGGGACGACAGTAATGGTCTAACACAGACCCAACTCATACCCTCATTCTTTTAGCAGACCTCTTCATTCTCAGTTGGACAAATTACCAAATGGTTATCCAATGTTAACAGTAGATTTTTCCATTTATACACTACCCTCAACCCAGCAATGTTCCCAAACCAAACACAGGGGAAGTGAAACTGTGAGTGTTCTTTATATATGCACAAACTAGACAAAATAAAGAGAGCTTCCCCACCACCACCACCCCATGTTAAATTCCATAAAATGAATGTTCTTGAATTCATAGAGGACTCTTATTTTTAACATGGTCACTACCCTCTGACACTAGAGAATCAATAGTAAGAAAACACTATGCCATGGGATCACTCGCAGGGGTTCCTAACCAGGGGTCCGTGAGAGCTTGAATTGAAAAATAGCAACTTATTATCTTTATTTTCTCTGACCTCCAACTGAAATCTAGCATTTCTTTCACTCATGAATGTATGCAATAAATTATAGTAGTATTCATTTCATATCACATTATAGTTGTTGCATATCTCGAAAAATCATTTACACTCATCCATACTTTGAAATTACGGTAGTTATTAGACATGACACTAGTTGGGTGTCAAAACTACCTGTCGCTACATTCTGAGAAAGGGTCCACAGTTTTCAACTGACAGCAAAAAGATCCATGGAACAAAAAAGGTTAAGAACCTCTGCTCTATGGTATTATACATAGCATACTGTAGTGTGATCATCCATTTCCCCAGTCTTAGGAGCTCTTCAAGGACAGGGACCAGCTAATAGTAGTCAATCAAGAGCTGACAAACAAACAAATGAATTAACCCTCCAAGTTTTCTCCATAGTTCCAAGCTAGCGTAACAGATAGAAAACACATCAATTGCTGCTATTTTTTATTCTAAATGATGATAGAATGAAGGCTGTTCAACAAGCTTCCCATAAACATGAAAACCATAACCCTACACATAGACAAAGTCAAACACCAGAATAAGAGGAGAGCAAGTTTTAAATTTTAAGTTTTAAATAAACAGTTTTCCCTCTCAGAAATATGCTGAGTATGATAGTGACAGTTCAGAGTTTCCCATCAACCATACACATATATATACCCCAGTGGAAAAACAATGTAACCCAAAGTATTATGGGGAAAAACCCTTTCTGCAAAGCTTAAAGATGTTGGTTTGAGCTCTCACACCCTCCAAATGAATATATAAATGTGCATTGTACTGGCCAAAGCTGAGATGTAAAATTAGACAAAGATGGAAGAGAAAACTTTCTTATATATAAAAAAAAAAAGACCAATATTGTTAATTTTTTTTTTTTAAGTTTACAAAAAAGTCTAATATTCTGGGCAGGTAATTCTTGGACCTCGGCTAGTGGAATGTGCTTTAGAACAGCTGTATAACCTTTAATCTCACAAAGCAGCCAGACTGTCCCACTTCCCCAAAGTCTTTAGAGGAATTGTTGTCTAGTGCCCAGGTTACAAATGCTATGCTTGGTGTTGAAGAGAGTGAACATAACTGTAAAAAAAACAAAAACAAAAAACAATAATAAGATTTGTGTGAAGAAACAAGTGTAGCTGTCCATACTGACAGTTCATGAGCTAAGAAACTTCAAAAAAGTCAGCCCCTCTTCCCCCTATGGTGTGAGTGTGTGGACTGGGGGAGTGGGGTGCACTTAAGGGGGAGGGTTTTTCCTCAGTGAGGAGAAGAAATTGCAGAGACTCGTACACCAGAGAACTAGCTTTTTCTGGAATTCATAGAGGGTCTGGCCTTTTATCCCCAGGCCCAAACCCAAGACTGGGGACCCGGGTTTTGTCAGGGGCGCCTCCCTGCAACCCTGTCCTGGGCTGCTCCGCATGAGCAGAGAGAGACAGGAGACAGGCCCCTCTGACACCTACTTAACTGAGGCAGATGGAAAGGAGAGCGTGTGGGATGCCTTTACTTCCCCCTCAGGAGGCTCCCAGCAGGAGCCCACAGAGCCAGCAGCTCCAAAATCAGATTTCCACACATCCTTCTACCCCAGAACATGCCTTAACCCTCTGGCAAGAGGAAATAGAGCATTAAGCAAGTGTGGCTCTGGTGTATGAAGGGGATTTTGGAAGACCTCAAGAAGCCTTCTTACAGGATTCTACACTTTTTTCAAACCTCTACAGAGGTAGTCAAGTTGGGAAACAGTGACTCACTCATTGACCCAAAGGGGCAAGGGTGTTACTTTGAGGGGGACACGATCAGTGTCTGCAAGATGTCCTTAACTACAGACACATACTTTATTAATAATCTTACATACACAAAATGTCCAAGGGAAAGCCTAACAGACTAATTTCTGACAGCTCCAGATAACAGCAGGAGGAAGTGAAGCCATGCTGACTCTCCAGCTTCCACATACTACATAGAAGCAATGATCCCTTTCCCACCCAAGGGATGTGATACAAATAAATAAATATAATTATCTGCAAAACTTAAAGTGCAAGAACAACATTTTGAAGTCCTTCTCCCCAAGTGCAGTGACTTGTGGGAAACAGATAGGAAAATAAAAAGAGCAGCTGGAAATTTTAATTATGGAAGAATAACGCAAACGCTGACATTGTTTCACAGAACTAGCCAATAGCCAAAAAGCCATTTTCCTTTACCTTAAGATACAGAAGCAGCTCTTCGCTCCTGAAGATAAGCGGCAGAACCCGAATCTCTGTTTGCTGTCAATGTCAGTGAGCACAAATGTGAAGTTCTGGCCAACTTGGCTAACTGTGAGGCTGCGGCAAAGACAGAACAAAGGGAAAAATGAATGTGCAGTAAGTTTCTTGATAAAGTATCTAATCACGACAAGTCGTTGAACCTGTAACATTTTCTTTCTCAGTGGAACTCTTTATAAATGAACTTAAAATTTACACATTTCAAGAGAACAGACTGTGAACTAATAAAAAAATTAAATTAAATTAAAAAAACAACAAAAAAATGAAAGCAGCCCATTCTAGTGACCACATAAGAAATCAAAACCATTGGAATTACCATACCTTTCACTTACTGAGTTCAGGCACTGGGGTAGCTCTGATAATCAGCCCATCAATCCTGAAAGGTGTATTCTATTAATGTCACTTTATAGATGGGGAAATAGCCTAGAGAGGCCTTGTCTAAGGTCCCACAGCTAGTAAGTGGCAAAAACCTAGAGTTTAAACCTAGGCCTATCCAACTCCAAAGTCCACTCTACCAGCTTGCTCTTAATGATGCTCACCTAATCACTCCTTTAGTTAAGATAATAATAGTGACAGCAACAGCAGAATTTAAGTGTCTACTATTGCCACTCACAAAGTTAGATGCTTGATACATACCATTTCATACCTCACAACAACCCTGGAATTTGGATGTTGGCCCCTATTTTACAGAATAGGAAACTAAAGGACAGAATAGTTAGCTAACTGAATCAAGGTCACAGAGCTCCAACAGGGAGAAGCTAGAATTCAAACTGGAAAGAAAAGAGGTCAAGTTTAGCAGCTGCCTGCCTAAATTCCTGTATCTTTCACAATTTCTGAATTTAAGAGGAACATATTTTACAGAAATACTAAATTGTCTAACAATGCAAGGTGGTTTCTAAGAAATGGAAACATTTTAAAGGAGGACATTAAAGAGAAAAAGCTAGAAATTACTGCATCAATGCAAAAAAAAAAAAAAAAGCAAACTACACAAAAGCCATAATGTAAAATTGAAAACATGTTTTTCCAATCAGACCAATCAGGCTGATGTAGACACTATCTTTTTAAAAAGTTACAAAATGTTTTAAAAATCCAGTTTTAAAGTCAGTTTACCAGTTAACTTGGACTCCTTTTTAAAAATTTAAACATTCCAAATTCTAGTGCATAAATCCATACTGACAATATTTTAGAATTTGAAATTGTATTATTCAAAGGAACTCTTCAACTCTAAGACAATCATACTGTATTTAATAAAAAACAAATTAATAAAATATTCAAATCGATGCTCTCACCTATAATTTATAGGCAGTAGAATTGAAAACTTTTGACTCACAAGGCCTTTCCAAAGACAGAATTCTTAATGAATCTTTGAATATGATATGAATCAAGTTTTCAAATATAGGGTAGCCTTCCTAAAACTCCCTTATGCAAGCCATACATGAAATTTTAAATTAAAGAGAGGTTCAAGGTGTCCCAGTACAAAGGCCAAGTAACCCTTCCTAGGCATATTTAAAGAAATAATTCCATCTCCTGGAGAGAGTTAGAGAATACAAGAAAATTTTTCAGAAAGAAAAGAAAGTGTTCCACTAATTCTTATTTAACTAGGAAGGTGAACAAAAACAAGTCGGCAATTTAAAAGCAGTGTGGTAATAAAAACAGGTGTAAGTAATGCTATCCCACCACCTTATACAAGCCATGAGAAGGAACACATTTCTATAAAAGTTATAGAACTATCAAGGGGACATGAAATGCTACCTTCTTATGGCTGCTATGTTTTATCTATAAAGCTTGGAATACTGTGTTACTATGGTGATTTAATACTATGTTTTAAAGGGGGATTATATGATTAATTTTAACAAGGTTGAGAACTGAAGATGTGTGAGAAACAGGATTCTAGCCCACATAATTAAAGTGATTGGGGAGAAAAGTGGGCCCCACTGGAGGAGGAAGGGGAAATGCTGTGTTATTAAAATATTTAAAGCAACAGGTCAGGATGATTCTAAGTTACATATAGGGTCATGCATCTGTCAAATACTACTATGTGATCATACAAAATATGTCAGTTCATTATTTTAACCAGGGGTCTGATTTCACTTCTAGAATGTTTCAAATGTATCTCTCTGAGTAGCATCCTAGAAGGAAAGGGCATTGATAGGACAGGATGAAAACAAAACACCCGCTATCTCTACAGAAAGGACATAGAAAGAACACAACTTAGTACGTGAATTGGGTGTCATTAATTTCCTATTATCTTTTCACTACCATTAAAAATGCTGAAAATGCTTTTAGCTACATTGTAGGCCCAAAGAAGCCTTCATTACTCATTTACTTGGTTCAAATTCCAACTCAATCACTTTCTAGCAGGGCCTTTATTTAGTAAGTTACTTAGCCTAATCACCTCAGTTTCTTCATCTGAAATAACAATGGGAATAATACTATCTAACTCAAAAGTTGTTTGGGGAATAAGTAAAATAAGCACTTAGTATAAAAGCTGGTCCATAACAGGAATGGTTAGTAAAAGGGATGCAAATTGTTATCAATTGAATGAAAACTAAATTTCACTCTAAAATCACGCATTTGCTTAAAGTCACTGATTCTGCTTGTAAGGCTTGTGAGTGAAAGCAAGGCTGCCTTTCTTTTTCAGTTGCCTCTTTAAAATAGGGATAGTCCTCTGGATGATCAAATGAGCCATTCATATTTGCATTAAAGTAAAAAAAGATTCTTTTTGGGGTGCTAAACCTTCGAAAGGGAAAACTTACTTTTCTCAATTGATTTGTCTTTTAATTCCTAGTAGGGTGAAGTACAAGGCATCAAAAGCCCAAAACCATTATATTGTAAGATATGTTTTTCTTGGACAATTTCCATAAACTAAAAGTTGGGTAAAGGGCAGTCAAACAGTGATTAGCTTGAAGGGTTCTGAATCTCCAAGGAATTTAGAATTTATCATTCCCTCTATTTGCTGCGATAGTGTATGGGAGAGTGGTCACTATTTCTCCATAAAAAATGACATTGGAAGGGGGCGGATGTGGCTCAAATAGTTGGGCATCCGTCTCCCATATGGAGGGACCTGGGTTCGATCCCCGGGACCTCCTCGTAAAAATAAAAAAATAAAAAAATGACATTGGGAAAAGGCTCTCATCCTTAACAGCTGCAGTATTTGTGTTTACCTCCAGCATCAGCATCCATGATGTCTTTATAGGAACCAGAGGGAGGGGGTGGGGATATATGGGAATCCCCTATATTTTTTATGTACCATTTATATAATCTAAAGCTTCTTTAAAAATAAAAAAATAAAGAAAAAATTTTAATGTGTCTCAAGGCAAATTTAAAAAAAAGTGGGGGAGGGACAAGAAATTTCACAATGATTAAAGCTGAGAGGAACTGCAGGCACCATACTGTCCAATTCTCTTGTTTTATAGATAGGGAAACTGAGAGGCTCAGGTTGGTTTGTTTTGTTTTGTATTTCAAAGTAATCAGGCCGAAGATAAAAATCCAGAGCAGACTTCTAGTTCAAAGTCCTTTCCATTCTGCCACATTGCACTAAACACAATGAAAACCGCCCACAAGAAGCTTTCAACTCAATTTAAGCAACACAGGTATGTGAGGAATTCAGATAGATGTCTTATCAAACAGGATTATATACTTCCCATTAAATATGAGAACCCTAATCTGAGTATCTCCAGAAATAAATCAGCAGACCAGGGCCATGACCACCCTTCAGTGTACTTTCCATGCCTATGTGAATATGGAAAACAAGGAAGAAAAATAATAACTATTCAAACCACAGACCCGAACCGTCATGCTGCCTTTCAAATGCCTGCTGACCATTCAAGTCTCCTCCAGCAGATTTCTGCTTAATCTTGAAGTTGTTTACAAGTACAGTGAATAAATGAAATATAGACATGAATCATATGGATGGACAATTTGATTCCAGGCTTCCAATGAGATATGGGATCTTACCTGTCAATCTCACTTTAAGTGTAGCCATCCATTTAACAAACTGAGCAACTACTACACTGGGCACTGTGACAAGTGCTGGATATACAACAAGGAAAAATATAGACATGGTCCCTGTCCTCATGGAAGCTCACTGTCTAGTTGGAGAATAATAATTAACAACTATGCCACAAAACACATAGCTTATAATAGTGTTATTATGAAAACAAAGAAGGAGCACAGAAGAAAATGCAAGAGAAGGAAAGGACCTACTGAGATAATGTGGTCAGGGATAGCTTCTCTGAGATGGTGACAATACTGGCCTAAACGATGAGATGGAGCAGCCATTCAAGGAGTAGGGGACTGGGTATTTCAGGTAGAAAAAAATAAGCTGTGCAAAGATTCTGCAGTTGGGAAAAGCTAGGCAAGTTTAAGGAACCAGAAAGAAACCAGTATGGCTAAAGCACAGGAAATAAGGGGGAAAGTAGCATGATGTGAAGTTGCCAGATAAAGCAAGCACCAGACCATGCAGTAAGACTCATGGGTCATGGTAAAGAATTGGGATTTTTTTTTTGTTAAAGCAATGCAAAATCATTGAATGGTTTTAATCAAGAGAATAACACAGTCTGGTTTATAGTTTAAAATTTTGATCTGACTTATGTGGAGAATAGTTTGGAAGAAGGCAAGAAGAGAAGAAGGGAAAATAATCAAGAGGCTATTACAATAGCCCAGGTGAGACTGGATGGTGACTTAACTCATATAGAGAGAATGGAGGTGGAGAGTAGGGTAAACAGTTCCAAGTTATAGTTAAGTAAAAATAGCAGGCTTGCAGAAGGATGAAGGATTAGGGAGTGAAAAGGTAGACTATCACCATTTAATGACAGAAAAGACTTACCAAGTTTGGTGAGAAATCCAAGAGTTCCATTTGGGATAATGTTATATCTGAGAAGCTTGTAAAACACCTTACCAGAAATGTCAAGTAGGTAGTTAAATATTCTAATTAGGAAATCAGAGGAAAAGTTTGGGTTGGGGCTATAAATTTGGAAGTCATCTACACACAGGTGGTATTTAAAGCCATGGTAAAGAATGAGATATAACTTAGGGATAGTTGTCAGAGAAACAAAAGAGAACCCAGGACTACAATCTAGATACACCAATTTAGAGGACGGATAGAGAAGAGACCACCAAAGAAAATAAGGAGGCGGGGAGCAGATGTGGCTCAAGTAGTTGGGTGCCCGCCTCCCACATGGGTGTTCCCGGGTTTGATTCCCGGTGCCTCCTAAAGAAGACAAGCTGATGCAATGAGCCGGAAGCAGATGTGGCTCAAGCAGTTGGGCACCCGCCTCCCATAAGGGAGGTCCCAGGTTCGGTTCCTCCTAAAGAAGATGAGCAGACACAGAGAGCAGACAACAAGCAGACAGACAAGGGAGCCATCTCAGGGAGGGGGTGGTAAGAATGTAATAAATACAATTAGAAATAGAATGAAATTATTTTTAAAAAAGTAAAGAAGGAGGAAAACCAGGCAAGCAGGAGGGAGTGGTCAACTGTTTTGAATTCAACTAGATGAGAAGAGGGAAAAAAAGTCATTGAATTAGGCAATATGGAGTTTTTTGATGACCTTGAAAAACAGTTCCATTTGAACAACAAGCAGAACACAGACTGAAGAGGGCTGAGTAATAAACTGAAATGTGCAGACAACTCTTGTAAGTTTTGTTATAAAGGGTGATGGAGAAATGAGGCAGTAATTAGAGGAGAAAGAACAGTTAATAGAGGGTATTTTTTTTTTTTAGAACAGAAGTACACCAGAGCTTGTTTTTAAGCTGCTGAAATAATCCTAAAGAGGCAGAGATTTATGATGCCTGAGAGAAAAGACAAAACAGTAAGGTCTAGACTTTAGAGTAGAATCCCAGATATGCTACTCACTAGCTATGTGACCACAGACAAGTTATTGTACCTCTCTGAGGCTCATGTGTAAAATGTGAATAATAATACTTTGCATAGTGGTTTTGAGAATTAGAAATAAAGTACATAAAGCAACTAGCATATAGTATGTACAGCGTAAAATGGTAACTATTATCATTATAGAATTATAAAATTCTAGGGATAGAACTGAAACATTTTGTGTCACCCTCCATTTATTATAGCCTACGAACAATTATCCATTGAGCCATCTAATGTAAGGCACCCCCAAGAGCTTCTTCTCCCTTCCTTCAGTATATATGGGGTACAAATCAGGAATTAGGCTTTACCAACCTACCATCTCTCTCAAGCTTTAGTTACATAAGCCTAAGAGTTCCCTTCCATTAACATAGCTTTCATCTAAGTCCCAACTTTCTTACCCTCCCTGCTGAAAGACCCAAACAGGGAGAATGGCATTGACCCAAAATGTCTGGGGACTAACACTAGGCCACACTTTGCCAGACACAGGGCAACACCTACCTACAAAAGAAACTCACTGTAAAGTTCTAAGAAAGAGCAGAGATCTCTCCACTCACTAGTCTACCTGAGCCTGACAAAGTAAACCTGAACCCTAAGTGGAGAATCAAAAAGTATCAAAACCAGAAGGAAGAGATCTGTCCAAAACTCCCTCATTTTGTCCATGAAAAACCAAGGCCCTCGTGGGAGAAGTGGCTTGTCTCATAGCACAAAGCAAGTCAGGGTGGCAGAGCCACAACTAAAATCGAGGTCTCCCAGTTACTACTCACAATGTTCTGTCCACTAAGGCTAGGTTGCTTCAACATTATCTAAAGCTGTAGAAAATGACCACAGGGAACATCTTAACCACCGTGTAAACTAAGCCAAGGGACTGAAGAGGGCTAAATGGAGTCAATTTTAAAAAGCAGAGCAGGGTGAATATACAGAGACAAGAGCAAGAGAAGTCTGAGAAGATGTATACTAATGTGCTAATCACATTTCTACATGATTCATTTTCTTCAGTTATCTGAATTTTCTAACTTTCTACAATAAATATTTATTGCCTTTGAAATAAATTTAAAAGTTTGGTTATAAATTTATTTATGCAGTGACTGATAGAAGAAGTACGATGTAAAAGAAAAAAGTATGGTGAAATTAGAGGACAGACAAATGGGGGTTGCAAAATCAGCTCTACCACTTAATAATAGTGGGGCATTGGACAGCTTATTGAACCTATCTGAGCCTCTGTTTCCTCATATGTGGCAAGAGGATAATAGTAACCTTGCAAATTTGTAAATTTTTAATGCAAGAAGAGAACATAGCACAATGCCTGGCACATAATATGTAATAAAATGCTAACTAGTATTTGGATCACATTTGCATCTATGGTTACATTCTGAACCATTCAACTATGCCTTTGCCTCTGAAAAGACTGTCATTTCAGTTCATGATCATATCATTTGTGTGAAGCAATGTAATTTAAAGGGCAATTGAATGAGAGCTGACTTCTTGGATTCTAAAAGAGGATAAGCACCAACATGGAAAGGGATAGCATTTCCAGCATCCACTGAGTCTTTTGAGTGCTCTGACTAACTGAAGCAGGTTGTTAACTATCAAGTACAAGAAGTACCATAATATGAAAAGGTACAAATCTTTTTTTTTTAAGAGACTGCTTTTCATCAGTAATAATAAAAAGTTTTTGAGAGTGATACAGTGAACTCGGCAATGTTATTTCACCACTCCCCTCCACCAAGAACTTCAAGTATAGAGTAGGGTAAAAATAACCCCGGATTGGGAATAAGAGTATCTGTTCCTTTCAGCTCTGTAGTTACATAGTTGTGACCATATTGGTTATTTCACCTCTATGGATCTCAATTTCCCTTCTGTAAAATGGGATGTTTAAACGAGATGAAATTCAGTGAAAATCCTGTGGTCCTGTTTTCACATACTTTCAAGGCCTCCCGTAGCTAAAGCCCAAGTCATGATGGTACACGTCCCTCTCTTCCTTTGGAGGTTCCACATGCTCTGGCTGGAAAATGCCTAGGTTCACTCACGGCTTCTCCTCTGGTTTGCTCTTACCTCTCCCTTCCACTTACTACTTCTTGCTGGCCTTGCCGCCTCAACACAAGCTTCACTCACTCTTAAGTTTCCTGTGGCCATTTCCATCTCCCCCTTCCCTAACCTCACTATCCTATTGGATAGATATTGTTTAATGTGTCTTTATGATAGCTTTATTATAAAAGCTATCATGTGTCTTTATAATACCTCCTGGACGGCAACACAGGAAGAGCACAGCTCCAAGTCTAATACCATTTCCATATTCTTCACATCACCTACACATTCTGAACCTTTGTTCTTTTCTAAAAGAGATACCACCACCGATTTTCTAAAGATACCTTCTTGCTGGGAGGAATAAATGAGGTATTAATATAAAGTACCCAGCACTTTGACTAAATCAATGAAACTCAAATACTAATTTCCTTCCTTTCCTCCCCCTCTCTAAATTTGATAACTGGTCTTCCCACTAGGGAAGCTAGATATCTGGGTTGTGCTAGCAGCCTGAAAGGACCTTGGGCAAGTCACCATTTCCCTGTAGCTGAGATATTTTTTTCAAATAAAGATAATGGTAGCTGTTCCTATCTCTTATGATATGAGGATAAAATTAGGTAATACAAGAAAAAGCACTTTCTTTTAAAGAGCTATCAGTATTATTCTTTCTCATTAAGTCCTAGTTTCAGAAAGAAGAATCTTAAAGCAACACAAGAGACAGCAAGATGTCAATGTTAACAGTTGATTTGATGATGGCTGTGCAAAAAATATCAGAAAATTGTATTACTGTTCCTTGGGGTAGAAGAGTAAATATAACAAAAAATTTAGGAAACTTTCCCTTTTTTTGGTAATACCATCACCTGGGGGCATTACTCATCTCCTCTGATGGCATATTTTCTAAGTCAAACAATATCATAAAAACACCTAGGGGGGTTTGTGGGCCCCCAAATCTGGGCTTTATCCAATTGACAATGCTAACTGCAAACTATTAAAAATATCCTGACATTAAAACCTTTGTATTTATTATAAATGAACTCCATTATTATTCACTCTTCTGCATTAAAATAAGCCAAGGTTAGAGGTGGGGAACAAGAATAAAAAAATATACAGCCCCCCAAATAAGTTTTTCTTTAAATCACTAAATGTTATCAATTCCCACAGGAATAATATAACAACATATCTATAAAGAGACATAATTTGAAGAGAAGTATTTTCTAAGAAAAATATTTTTCTAACAGGAAAAAGGCACCTGACAATTACTGGTGACAAAAAGGTTTTAGAACATCATTTTAGGACTCTGCTTTTCTTCCATTTCAAAATGTAATCACCCAGAAAGGTTGGTAAGTAGAGGTGTGTATGTGGTATGAATGAGAGAAGAGGGGTGGAGTAATAATGGTTCAAAAGTCAATTAAGGAACATCTATCCAAAAAAGATCACCACAAGAACAAATCATGTAGAAATGTATTACCTTTTTATTCTTTGTTTAAACACCTACCCACATTTTAAAAACATTTCAGCCTTATTAATTTGTATAAATATGCCCTCACCATAATTTGTAAGACTTTGTATAAATGACTAGATTTCATGCATCACTAATTCACACATATAAATGTGAAGTTTGCATTAAATATCTCTAAACAAAACCCTATTTCCTTGCTATTTTTAAAAAGAAAAGGATAAAGGAGACAAGAGGACTCTTATTACAAAGACTGGCGATCTTAAAATTAAGGCTGTTCTACATAGAGCATCACAGTGCTACTAAAGCATCCGTGATATCAGTATTTCAAAGGACTTGAGCCTGGAAACATCACAATGGTTGAGTGGCTTAAAAAGTAGCGTGTTAGAACCAGGGAAAGCAGTGATTATAAGTGGTTGGCAACATTCCAGAGTCACTTTTTAGTACTCTTTTTGCTTTTTACCACTCTTGATTCCTTTGGCTACCAAGTCTCAACTCAAGCCGTTTTAAAGTTTATGACAAGAAACAAGGACACTGGTACTACAAGTGCAGAAAAGATTCAAGCAGCATATGTACCTACCTGTATTCTAAGTCACTAAAATCTTTCAGGCCCTGCCTTGTTGAGTACATTAAAATACACTATAAAACCTTCCAAAGATGGGCACGTTTTATGGTTATTGTGCAACATATAACAACACATTACTTAAAATAGTATTTTTTAAAACCTCCTTGTCACTGAAAGTGGAATTTTTAAAATGTAATGTACATAGAGTATCCTACTTTAAATCTCCTTTAAGAGAAAATTTAAAAACTGTTGAAAAGAGACAAAAATGAAGTGACAAATGATTGCAAAGAACAGTGCTTAAACTGTAATAAAAAACCAGTACAAATTTCTTGAAAGTAAGATAAAGATAATTGATTTTGTTGTTTTATAAATATTGTTAGTCAATTATAGTTTTATAAAGTAAAAAAAGAAGCTCTTCTAAAATTGTTACCATTAACCAGTGGTTTATTTCTTGTAAAAGCCTCAGATTATTTTAATTATCACGGAGTTCTTATACAGTACCTCTATTTACACTATTTAACAACATGACATTTATCTTTTAAATAACCAAACACTTTTAAACAATATAGGCCTCTGCTGATTTTAAATTTTACATTGAAGTCTAGAAAAAATGAAACCAATATGATAGTCATAAGAACATGGAGTCAGGTAACAAATCTTGTTTGAGGAATATATTCAGACTTAAATAAAAATTAAATAGCACTGAATTAAATGCCAGCCATTCTTAATCATGGTTTAAGTCTGATAACCAAAATCAAAAATCAAATGCCACGCAAAATCACCTCACAAACTAACCAATGCAAAGTTCTAAGCTTTAAACTTTTTGATAGTGTCAATAAAATCCCCAGGAAAGGAGACTACTGCAACTCTCCTCGAAACATAGATGTTTTAAATCATGGTTAAACAGACAGAATGTTAAGAATGGTATGGTTTTTATTTTTTACAGTAGATTTATTGACACTTTTTTTCTAGTAAAGTTTGAAAATCTGACACTACCTGTCCACATAGAAGGGGAAACAAAACTTGGTCAAAGTCTGTAGAACTTCCTGTGGAGAGAAAGAGAGATAATTTACACATTTAATGGGACCAATAAATCTAACATTAACTATAGCACACAATCTAGCAACTTTACCCTAAAGAAAGAGAAGACAGATGAAGAAATATGGGCTTTATCAATTACATGGGAGGAGTACCAGGCAGTCAATCATGAGAAATAATAAACATGATCAAACTTCATTAAAAATGAAAAATTAATCAAGAATCACACATGGGCAAGCAGCAGGAGCCATGCAGGAAAGCTCTGAAGGGAGGGAGGCGGTTGGGTTGCTGAGTGTTAACACCCCTCCAGGGACCATCTCCAGCCTGACCATATGGATCAGAGTGAATAACACCAAGCCACATGGGTTTGGCCTGGCAGGGCCGCTGTTGCTGGCACCGTTTTTGCCTGTTACCTAGGAACAGAGGGGACCGGATTAGACAACGCTTCCCAACATCAATAGGCCAAATCACAAGCAGAATATAAAGCCAACTTGAAGATAATCATCCCTGAATGTTGTCAACTAAATTTTTTAGAGTTTAAAATTTCATTTACTTAATTTATAAAGAGGCTGCCATTTTTGGCATAAAATAAAAATCTCCCATGTAATTCATAACCAAAAAGTATGTGCTATTTTTAGTTAAATATTATCATTACTGGACACATTTACCTGCTTGTAACTTATTAAGATCCAAAGCAAACTACCAGCTTAAATGTCTTTTTACAAATATGTAGATACATTAAAACAAACACATTATTCAAGGGTAATGGGAAGTACAAAAAGTAGAGTGACATTTCAAAGACTTTTTCATAAAAGGCAGCTTTTTAAGAAATAAATAAATACTGGTACATGAGATAAAATACACAGTGGTGTCTTTTCCCAATGCACATTTCACATATATAGCATATATTTATATGCATAGCTAAACACAAACACAATCATCAATTATTACTTCCTTCACAGAATTTTCTCTAGCTTGACTTAATTTAATTGTAGACTTGAATAGCCCACAGTTGGTGCTTATCATAAATTCATAGACCAATGTTATAAGTTGTTTTTTTTTTTAAAGTATTCCTTTCATGCACTTGATTTGCTTTCTGACTATCTAAAATCCCAACTTCAAGATAAAATGAAGAACACATTTTTCAGTGACTGAGAAGCTGGGTCAAATTAAAACAAACCTACCACCCACTGCAAATCCTAATCTAAGTGATAAATTAAAGATCAATTTACAAAGGTAGCACTTTCATAAACCACAAATAATGAATTACCAATGCTAACTGTATTGATGCTTCTCCACTTATTTTAAAAACCAGATCTATCATTCAAGAAATAAACCACATCAATCTAATAACCCACTCAATGAAGCAGAAAGCACATTGACTTACTTTGCCAGAATATGTTCTGCCTACATAATTCAATTGGGCATATCCTATTTTTTAATATCATCTTGGACTGGTACTTTGTATATCACAGCACTGTTAAGGCATGTCATCAAATAGTAAATGAACAGGATACTAAAAACTGAAAAGTGGGTAAGAAAACATTACCTCAGCATATTCTAAGAGACATTATTGATATATTACTTAATTTCATAATATGGTATTCAAAATTCATATATATTGTTTTTAAACTAAGTATGGTTAAATAAATTGCAACGGCTATTAGAGAATCAGGAAAACAAAAGCAGTTTCTCAGTGTACATTATTAGACAAATAATGGAAAAGAGATCATAGAAAACATTCATTTTAATGTCTGCAGTTTTAGTTGTAAAAAAACCACTATAACCCACATACACAAAACTCTGATGATTTACATGCAAGAAAATTCCTTAAAAATTTCCGTTCACCTCAAGTTTCAAATACCACAAAGCCATCTCTTAACTTCAATATATGTACCAAGCATTCTTTAAAACTCAGCTCCAAGTGCTCAAACAGGCCAACATCAGCTACAAAGACAGTTCTCCTTTACCCCTCAAAAGTTATAGGTGCAAAAGCACTTCTCTACTCTATGCTGGAGTTTTGCTGGCAAAAGGCCTCAAAGATTTTTGAAAGAAAGAACCCCCATGGCTAAAAGAAAGCATTGTGCTGTATAGCAGAGTCAAAAGAATCTAATATGCCCAACATATTACTTACTACAATATAGAAACTACTTACCAGTTTCTAATGTCAAGAGTAATAACCAACCTTGAACTTGTCTGTCAGAGACTATTAGAAGAAATATCAAAATACCCCTCGAATATAACCTACCTCCCAAGAGCTTTCCTTTTTACTCAAAAAAAAATAGTGGTAAGCCAAATTAAGTACAGGAGGGAGGGGGGAGATGGGGACACACATAGGCAAATGTAGGCACATGTTTGTGCATTACAATATGTTTCCTCATGTTTGTGATATTACAAGAGCGTGATATTCCAATATAAGGCAAACAAGATCATGGTGTGCTGTCAAAAGAAAAAACGAAAATGAGGGTCTGCCTACTCTGTTAGGGATATTTACATGTTACTTCAATCAGAATTGAAACATCCACTTCTAAGTTTGGGAAAGACAGGACAGGAAGTGGGAGGGAAAAAACAGCTATGTTCTTTGTAAATAAAGACTGCTGAAATAAACCACGTTTCTTAATACTGATGTTTTCCGTATAAACATTCAACTAACCTTATCCTCTTTTTCTAGAGAAAAACACTATTGCTGAAATATGAAAAATACCACTCTCTAAAAGAGAAAGTCTTTAAAAACCCCGATTTAAATAAATTTTAAGCATTACTCTTATGGCAGAGTGTCCCACAGTTTTTCATTACTAACTTTACTGAGAAAATAGTCACTAACCAGTTACTCTCTAGAACCTGTGTCTTTGGCTAGGAAACTTTCTTTGTAGGTGGTACTTTTTTCTACTCTGTACACCCTGCCCCCTTTCTCTTGTCTACACAACAAGCTCTTTCAGGCAACCAGCCTCTGTACAACCTCAACTACTGCCACTACATAAATCGGATCTTCGAGGTGCAGCACAGCTGATGAATGTAAATGACCTCATTGCTAAGGCAGGGGGTGGGGAGGATTGTGTGCCAGTTCTCCAGATCAATTCCCAAGTTTATATTTTCACAAATCTTTTTATGTACAGTTTGATTTTTTAACATTTTAATGAGCAAAAGAGTGAATCTACAGTAGCCAGTTACCATAGTTAAAGTGCAGGGCATGAACTAGATCCCAGGAGGGAACCAGTCCACCATGTCACCACTGGCTTTAGGACATTCGCCACCTGGTTCCATGTCCCCAGGTTCCAACTCTTTTCATAATCAAAACACTGCTGACATTATAAACCCCAGACAGGTTTTCTAAAATCCCTCCCAATCAATATATCCAACACATAACTTATTGGAGACACTGAGCTCATTGATTAAGATGAGTTCAGCAGCAAAGTTTTCAAAATAAATGAGACAAGAATACAGCATTCAACCTCTTTGTGTCATCGGACAATTTATGAAATAGGCAATTTCCAAAAGGCCTTTTCTCCCTTGCAAAACATACAATATTTCATGTGGGAAGAAATAAGAGCAAAAGAGGCCAGGGAAAGTGTGGAGGAGAGGCAGTTGCACAAACCTTTCAGTTATGCATATATTAAACAGCAAATTGCACAGAGTAGTAGAAAAGCAATAGCTCTACAATGGTGTGGCCACAAGGAGATACCAAGCCTCAGAATATGAACTAAAACATGAAATTAAACACCTAATACTGAATTCACTTGTAAGTGAAATTCAGAAATGAACTCAATATTCATCTCAATCTACTCTGGATTCATTTTACCCAACTTGAATTCTCACCTGGTCAGAAGGTCCATCAAAGTAACTTACTTTACTGCAGTTTGGAGAAAGATTATGTTGTGCTGACAATGAGTCTTTCTGTTAAAAACTTGGTAAATTTTTAAATTCATAGTGTTGTCTATTATAGAATCCTATCTGGAAGTAAAAGTTTGAAGACTAAATTCAATGAAGTTTATTTGGATTATTTATAATGAAAAACCTAAACTAATTCACCCTGAATTTGGGGTGTGTGGAGTGGGGGCTCAGGAATCCTGCAATGGCCATCAGTTCAACTGTCAAATAATTTCTTTTTGTTGCTTCATTGAAACCTATAAACAAAAATTAGTTGTATTTGACAGATGAAAACAACCGACTGTTAAGACACAGACACATACCCCACAAATAAATACCGTCTGAAAGCCAAAAGCATAGGCTGATTATAGTGTTATGTATTGTTCTTGATAGTTCAAAGGGAAAAATAGTGAATGCAGGAAAACATTTAAATAAAGGAAAGAGAAAGCTTGAATGAGTGAATTTTAAAATATGTAAAGCTTCAATCAGCCTCTCTGTGGCTTGCTGAAAACTGATAGCAGTAGAGAATAAATATCATATTTACCCAAAAAGAGAGTGAAGGAAGGGAGAGGAGGGGAAATCATGGAAGAACATTTCCCAAGTTTCTTACATCTAATTTCTTTGCTCGTTTCAAAATGTAGGTGTGTAATTAAAAAAAAAAAAAAATCAGTGGCACTCAAACAAATTCCTGAAATACTCTATTTCTATGTTTAATTTTTTTAATAGCCTGAGGGAAATGGTCACCCTCTAAGCCCTGCAGTTGGGATCAGTGTAACTGACTTGAAAGAAAAGCCTCTGATGGATGATCCTACAACTCAAGTTGAAAGTTAAAAACAAACACATACAAATTCAAATATACAAAAAGCTAACAAAATATCTACTGTAAGTCATTTTAAGTGAAAACCAGGGTCTCCATGTGAAAGCTAACAGAAGTTCTAAATGTTTAAGATTAAGAAGGGTAAAACAGAATGGCAAGAAGTTCTTGGGAGCTTAATTAGCACCCAGTTCAAGAATGTTGATCCAAAGTTTCCTAGATAAAAACAGGATATACAATTTCTCTCCATTGCTATAAATGTCAAATTAAATCCAAGTACCACACTATACTTAAAACCAAAATTTTTTATTTTTCTCAGTGAAAAAAAGCAGCTTTGAAAAGGGATTTTAGAGAAAGGCCTTTCAATACCCAAACATAAAAGCCAGGTCAAATTTCTAATAACACTGCTTCAAATGCTACTGGGCCTGATTCTTTTCTTTAATCATCAGTATTTTCATTTTATACCGTTTATTTTTTATATTTTTTTTAAAAAGGTGAATCACGTAAATGCTATAATTCTACTAATTTGCATAATACCCCATAGACAGTCAATACTGTAATTCAAAGATGAAATTATAGTAAAATATAGAAATTCATTATACTCTATAATAAACATGTATCATATAAACTTAATGTCTAAATTATCAAAGACATTATGTACAAGAGTGGAATGTTAGGATAGTAGAGGAGCCACTTCTAGAACTACTTTTAAGTCTAAATTTTCATGGCCTTTGAGGTCTAAAGTAAAAATACAAAGTTATTTTATCCTTTCGTTTCCTTCCCTTTCTTCAAAAAATTACTTAAAACAAAGTTGTTCCCAAATTACAATATTATATAACATCATCTATTCCAAGTTTTCCTTTTATTAACTTTAAACCTTGCAGCAAAGAAGTTGAAAACGAGAGAACTATATTTATAAGGTCAATGTTAAACACCAATAAAATTCTTAACACGTTTCAAATACTTCCAAAACAAACAAATGATTTGGTTACAATCTCTTACAATCAGCACTCGGTAGCATCAGTAATGTAATTCCTGGGACTTAATACTATTACTCTATAAAAGATTTAGCCTTGTTCATTTCCTTAAACACTTTAAATCCTGTATATAGTCTGAACATTTATGCTATCAATACTTCTAAAAAGAAGAAAGGCTGGAGGGAAGGGGGAAGACACGAGTCCAAAGGAATAGGGTCCCAACAGTAAAATTGCAAACATGATTTCACTGAAGAAGCAACTTGCCCTCCGGAAGACACTATTTTAAAAAAAGAAAAAAGAAGAAAAAAAAAAAAAAGAGCACTGATAGAAATACTATTTTGTAAGCATATTAAAAGCTGTCAGCTTTTCAATATTTTAAATGCACACAAAAATGTGCACAGATGGGCAACTTTTCTGCTCACATTAGTCTAGGAAAAAAATCTTTCATTATCAAGCTCAAAGTCCTTGAATTTTTTAAACTTAATTGTGCCTCTATTTCTCAGAATTCACACCCCAAGGCCAAAGCTTTCCTGCCACCAGTCCTTCAAATCTGACTTGGACATTACACGGGAGGAGGCTCCAAGCCTCCCTGAGGTCTCACTCCTTTTACAACACACGAAAAAGCAGTCGATAATGGGCCCATGCTGAATTCGCTGCTCTCCACGTCTCCTCTTGGGACACAAGCCTAGCAGATGTGATAAAAACTGTGTCAGAGAAGTGGCTCTAGTTTGTGCTTTAATGATAACTTAAACCTCTAAACCAATACAACCAAAGGACTAACAGAACTGGCTGTTACCTCTCTCTCTTCTGCCAATCTTTGAATATCTCTGAACTAAATTAGCACCTCTACCCACAACATCCCCTGTCACCCCACAAAATCCATTCTAATTTTAAAAGATAAATGAATTCAGCAAACACATCAGTGGTACAAGTATGGGGGGGTGGTAAAGTGTGTGTGTGTACACGCATGTGTATATGTGTGTATGACCTATAATTCAGCCCCTAACATGTATTTCATGTAGTTTCTATTTCCTCAAGGTATGATTGTGCATTCAGATGTCTTACAGGGCTGTCTGGTAAATTACCCCTGGTCACCCAGTAACCATATTAACACATATAACTGGTAGACTTAAGATTTCCAAAAGTATCTAAAAGTCTAAAAATTATTTTTCAAATGTTCAACTATAAGGAAGCAAATTGATATTCTGAGTTATTGAAACACTCTAATCATTAAAATTTATACAGGAGGATTTTTTAAACCGTGGGTGGCTATAATTTTCTTTAACTTGTAAGAACTCTTTGTCTTACCTAATGATAGGGTATGAAAAAAATTTGATTTAAATGTGTACTTCTGATAACGTTTTCTAAATTCTGTAATTCAGCCTTCAGATGATAGGCCTTTTTACCCACTATCTTGAAAGCCTATTCAGTCACAATTGCATACCCACTTAATCAGCAATCATTGTTCTGGGATGCAGGACTTTGTTGTCAAGACAAGCACCAAAACCTTAAAAAAAAAAAATTTTTTTTTTTCCCAGAACTGGCATAAGAAAAAAGTGATCTTTGTCAGACAAGGACAAATTTATGCAAATCTTTTATAAACATTCACAAACATTTATTTAGCTTTTGAAATGTTGGCCTCATTTGAGAGCATGAAAATGAGGGGGAAGTAGGAAAACGCAAAGGACAGCTTAGAAGCTGGCACGCTACATAAATATTCAGAAGGAAGATTATAGGATTCATGTTAGGCTGTCTTAGGCTTCTCCAAAGTCCACACAGAATAGCAAAGAACAAAACTAACGAGAAGTACAGCAGATGTTAGACAATGCATCAGCCTCTTTGCCTCTCTCACTTGGCTATACTTGGACGCTTTTATATTTTCTTTCAATATGGTTAGGTCATTCAAGGATTCTCCTATAGACTCTGTATTGTGGCTACAAATCTATAAGCTGGAGGTCTGTCAGCTTTCCAAAAGTTTCCAATGAAAAGGCATTATGCAAATTCTACCTCTCTTACCCTCTTTCAGGGGGGAAAAAAGCCTCCAGTATGCAGTCATCGGAGTATTGGAAGCCCCAGCCTTCATTTCTGTATGGCTGTGTTTGCCTCAGGGCCACGCTGCTTGTTTTGACAGTGGATCCCCCTAGATAGTTGGGATTAGTCGAGCTTGTTTAGATAAACTTGAAATCAAGGCCTTCTCTAGGTAGACAGCTAGATGTAGCTACCGAGTTTCCAGCTGCCTCCTCCTTTCATCCCCAAACAACTGCAGATTCACAGTAGCTATCACAGCCACAGGCTATGTCACATACATAAGTACAAAATTAAAGGCTGCTAAAAGAAGCCTTTGTAAGTCTTAGTGCTAAAATAAGGAATCTGTACTGCTTGGTTTATACAAATTATTCTAGCACTACCAGTAGGGAACTGAAATCATCAGTTAACAAGGCATATTAATCAAGGTTCCCGGCTTCTTCTGATAGACAGGATCATAGTTTGGTGATACACCTAACCTTCTGCTTATTCGCTCTTGTATGAGAATAATAGCTTAAAATGTTAAAAAGGAAATAATAGGCTTTATTTATCCAATGGCAAGGGATGTTAGCCACCATCAACAAACACTGTGAGTGGAATATGAAAATTAAAATGTAAATAGCTAATCTGCTTTTGAGAGAGAATTATTTAGCAATTGATTAGACAGGGTCTCACTAAACAGTCATCTCCAATTACAGAACTCTTTCAAATCAAGTTTTATTTCCCACGACTTGCAGATTCTAACAGAGAAATAAAAGCAGGATGCAAGAACTAAGGAAATTTATATTCAGAGAACAGACTGATGACATCTCATTACAAAGCCAGAATGCAGATGATACAAAACACTATTGAAATAAAAAATTATTGAATTCAAATCGTTTTCCAAAACCTAATACTCAGGGATTTTCATCTTTTACAACTAGAAAGAAGCATCTCCAGAGGGCCAGCAAAATACAAGCAAAGAAAATAATTCAATTCCATACATATGTTTTATTGTACTTGGCATATCTTGCTCTAACAGTTTACCTGAGGCTGCCTGGGATAAATTAAACACAATAGGTTTAAACATTTTCCAGAACTATTCTATGAGAAACCATACAGTACAGAAGTTCTCTTACCCTCTGATCATACTTGCCAAGCTTAACAAGTTCACATATAGAAACTGAAGGTATGTTCTCATAATTCAACAGGTAAGTCACTATTTAAAAGGAAAGCCCATTATTGCTAAATGGCAAAATGCCTATCACACACAAACATGAGCCAATGCTCCCTTCTATTTCTGAAAAAAAAATTTTTAAATCCAAAATATTAAAATTAAAACATATTTCCACCACCCAGAATTCACAACTGTAGGAGCAATTCCTTCTTATATTATCAATTCACTTCTGCAGGCAAGGTCCAAGAGGTGGTCTGGTCAATGGTAGAGATGACAGAGAAATGGATTGTTGAGAGCTCTTCAGTTTGAGAGGTGTTTTCTTTGTAACATTTTACAAAGCAATATTAAAACACAAGAAAGCCTTTTGGGGTGTTCTACTCACCACTCATTCACTCAAACATGTTATGTGCCAGACGTTCTGTTAGATGTAGAACACAGAAGTGCCTCCTCTTGCCTCTCTCAATTCTCAATTTCAACTACTTTCCCTTAATATGAGTGTTTCCCAGGATCTCTTTTCTCTATTCTCCTCTTTTAACAGCCCATCCACACTTTAGTTTCAATGATCATCGCTATGTAAATAACTATCGAATTCAAGTTTTCACTTCTGAACTACCTTTTAAGCTCCAGGCCCCTATTTTCAACAGCCTCTTGGATATTTCCACCTCATATCCCATGGGTACTTCAAATATAACCTGTCTAAAATCCAGTTTCATCAGCTGGTTTCCTGGTACACTGCTGCTTGCTAATCCCTTTCACCCTACCAGAACAAGAGTATTTCTCAGGTCACCACTAATATCTGCTGGGAGACAGATGACCCATTCGTGTGACTTAGATTCAAATATTTCCAAAAGTTGTAGAATTCCAAAATAAACCTGTGAAGAAAAGCTTTCAATTCCTTAAAAGCTTTCCAAGTGTCAGCAAACAACATAGGGAACATAGGAGCTCATGAAATCAGATCTTTTCCAAAGTCAGCTTAGACAGGAAAATTGGTATATTTCCCTAAGTAAGATAATATATTTAGTTCCAGACAATGTGCTAGAGGCCAGGAAAAAACAGCGACCAAGCAAGATGTGGTCCCTGCTTGCATGGAGCTTACAATCTAGTTGAAAAGACAGATGCTGCACAAATGAACACACTAATACATAATTCAAACTGTGACAGGAACATGAAAGAAAAGAACATGGAACACTCAGACAAATTGACAGGGGCCTGAATTTAGCTGGTAGGGTCAAGAAAGGCCTCTCAAGGAATGACATTTCTAGCTGAGATTTGAGGAATGAGAAGGTGTTAACTAGGCAAAGATTGGGAGAGGGGGAGTGAGGCAAAAGTAACAGAATGAACAAGGTCCACCAATAAGAAAGACATTGACATATTCAAGAAACTAAAAGAAGGCTGGAATGCTGGAACATAGTAGCAAAGGGAAAGAGTGGCAGAAGATGGGGTTGGAGAGGTCAGTGAGGGCCAAATCATGCAGCACCTTACAAGCCATGTTAAGGAGTTTGGGTTTTATTGTAGTGCACTGGAAGTCTCTGGAGGGTTTGGTGCCTTTTACATCCTGCTGCCATACCATTTTCCTCCATCTATCCCCTAAGTCTTTCAGATTTTAGAGGAATATAGGGGCTCTTCTCAGTGAGCGCCTCACCTCTTCTGAGCTCCCACCCAATCCTGTTGCTATTATTCCCAACCATCAGCAGACAAACAGTAATCTCAGGGCTCTAAATTTCAATAGAAGAAAAGATACCCAACTGGATACATGTCAGGCCTCAGGGAAGCAAGAGTAGTAGCTTAACCCAGGATCCTTAAGATAGTAGTGGCAGCAGGGAGAGTTAATTGTGGTCAAAGCAGACAATAAAAGGAATTGCAACAAATTTGAATAAGGCCCACTCAAATCTCTCTTCAAATTCTTCCCCATTATACCCTGTATTTCTTTTGAGCTCCAAAAAGTCCATTTTCTTATATACAGAGGAAGCAAATGTGACTTTTTATTGCAATAATCTACTATTATATATATATATATATATATCGACTTTAAGAAGCCATTGACTATAAAACTATTTGAAGTATCACTAAGAAAAAAACGCTGCAAATGAAAGGATATAAGGATATGCCATTGACTATTAAGATGCACCACAATTTCAGAGATGTTAAAATATGAAAAAAAAAAATGTGCATCTTGGAATTGAAATATATTTAGAGTCTGTGTCTCCCACTAGACTGACTAAAAAGGTAGGGATTATATCCATTGTCAGTGTCTAGCAGAGTACATGACACACAGGAAACATCCAATGAAATGATATTGCTGGAAAAGTGATTGAATGACAGTCTGGAGATTTAAACGGGGGGAAAAATAGCATTAAATGAGCATTTACTATTGCCAAGCACCATGCTAAAAGTCTATATGACTTTTTTTTTTTTTTTTTTTTATGACTTTTTATTTTTTATTTTTCAGAAGAGTGAATAGGAATGATGTAGGAAGGGGGAAGGGAAGGCATAAGAGGTACAAGAAATAGCCTGTACAAAAGCCTTGTGGCAGAGGGGACCATGGTGAGGATGGGGAAGGCAAAGTGAGTTCGAGGAAGAGGGAAGGAGAGAGGTTGGAGAGGTTGGCAGGGGCCAGACCCACAGGACTTTGTAGACCTTGTAAAAGAACTGTCTTTTCTTTAGAGCAATAGGGAAAAGTTGAAGGGTTTTAATCGGAGAGGTGACATGATCAGCTTTACATTTTTAAAATACCTTAGCAGCTGTGTGAGAGTGGATAAGGGTGGAAGGGAAGGGAAACTGGACCTAGTGAACAAGGGAACATCTCCCAAAGGAGAAGTGACTATAGCTTGGACTAGGGTGTCAGGGTGGAGACGAAGAGGGGCAAATTATAGAAATTAGAAAGGTTGGAATCAGGGGAGGAGGTGAGAAAGAGAGAGGGGTATGAAGGATGATTCCCAGGTCTCTGGCATCTATATGCTTCTTGTTTAATCCTCATATGAAGCAATGAGACCATATGGGTCAAAGCATAGGCTGGAATGTATCAGAGAATCAAATTTTAAGGTTAATATTTATTCTTGACATAGAAAGTAAAAATAGCAAAAACTATTAAAGTTTGTATGAATGTAATAGTAGTCATTTCTGTCAAAGGTTTACCATTTATGCACTTATCCATTTATCTAGTATCATAAGAATTGTACATGTAATTTAAAGTGTCTAACTTACATAAGTTTTTTCTGATTATGAAACTAAGCTGTTCAACCTTGCTTTATTTCTCGTATATCCCTCTGGAGGGGGTTAAATGACAAGTGGGAGGGGATTAACGAAGCAGACACTAAGTGCCAGGTCCTGTGCTAAAAGTTTAACATATGTTTAATTGATCCTTTCAATCTTACATGGATACTATATTCAAGAATATTAAGATATTCTTATAGATGAACTGGACCTTCAGAGCTGGGTAAATTAGTTCCAGGTAGACTACTGAGGTATCTTGCCTAACTGGAAATAGGCAATAAAAGGAAGAGCTAAAAGATTCAAATCCAGTTTATCAATCCTCCAAGCTCAAGCTCTTCCCACAATCCTCAGATTGTTGCTTTATTGACAAGTGAGATAGTCAAGAGAGATTATCATTCTCAACTGCTATTTGATCAGCATTCTATCTCCACAGTTAGAAACACTCATACAGTTAATCAGTAGTAGCCCTACATGCTGAACAAAGCTAAAGCCTCTGTCCCACCTCACATTCTAACTGCAGCAATGGAGTGAAAGATTCCTGTTGCTCTGTTAAAGGGTCTTAGGGCAGTTTGCCCAGAACATCCCTATCATGCTTATTATACCTATGTAATAATTGTGTCTCAACAGCATCCTAGGTTGGATGCTATGGTCACCAGAATCTTAGAGGGAAAACTGTGGCTTATCTGGAGGGTAATGAAAGAATGAATAAAGTTGTTCTATCTGCCTTATGATGGGAGACTGGGAAGTGGTGTTAGAAGAGTTAGGTTTTATCACTTGACTCTAAGCTCTTTATCTACACTAAGGACTTACCTACACTCTAGAACTTAAATAAATATCAGACTTCATCAATTACATGGAAGCAGCAAAACCTTCTCTTTGCTTCATTTCCTCATGCTACATGAGAAAATATTTACTATATTAGAACAACTCAGGTAATTTTACATACATTATACTAATGCTCCTGCCAATCCTACAAGGTTTTACAGGTGAAGAAAATGAGGTCCAAAGAGACATATCCAAAGCCAAATCTCATGCTAAAAACCCCCATATAGCATAGGGATATTTACCTTCTAGCTTTTCTTTTAACCAAACATATCCAAAAAAGCACTTGGAATTTATTTTTGGGAGGGGAAGCATGACATTTGTAAAGAAATAAGTGAGACATGAATAATGAAAAGTATTTTTAGTTAAATTTGTATGTTGTAACAGATACACTTAAAAATTCAAAAATAATTTTTAATTTGCCAGGTATTTATAGATCTCCAGGTATGATAAGTATCTTGCAGATTGAATGAGTTCTCTGATAAAAATAATGTCCTCAACAATTTACAGTTTGCACTTCTAAAACTAGATGCTACAAAAAGAGACTTCATGTTCAAAATGCATTCAAATAAAAGAATCTTAAATGCCTCTGATTAAGCCTCTGCTGGGTAAGTTGGGATTCAATAAATGGATGTTTTGGTTTGTCCTAGCCATTCAAATTCTGAGACTAAAGACTAAGATGTGAACACTATTTGGCCATTTATTATATTTATCAAATATTTACCCTAATAACATCCATGCACAGTACCAGATCCTAGAGACATGGGTATGAAGCAGATAAGGATCCCTAACTTCCTGCCTAGAGTAGGGAGAGGACATATAAACAAGCACATGTGAAAACATATATTAGACTTTCTCATAAAGACATAGTCAAGGTAAAAGGAAGGCTCTGTCAAGTCTACCCAGAGGTTGTGAAAGGCTCCTCAGAGGAGGCGACATCTGAGCTGGCTTTTGAAAGATGAGACACTATTTTCTAGAACAAATAGGCTAGATAAGAATATTCCAGGGATAAAGGCAGCATGAAACAACATTATATTACACAATTAATACACAAGGCTGATATGTAAGAAAATGATCTGGGATAAGCTCAATTTTCCTTAGAAGATTATCTCAGTTATTTTATATATACCATTTCATTTCTACCACCAACTCCCATCTACTACATGCATACACATACATATAAGCTTGAAGTCTAGTCTTTATATTATATCACATTTGAAATCTGAAACTGATCAAAATTAGAATTTGAAATTATGATAGCTGGAGCAATCTTCACAATACTGCATATAAGTATTTTAAAAATTAAGGTTAACACAGTAATACAAAGTAGTGTATGTGACCAAAAGAACAGTAGGACCAGTTACTAAATTTCTGAGGTTTTATAACATGGAAAGTGTCAATATATAGATTTCACAGTTGAAATAAAAGAAATAAAAAAATTTGAAATCCCTTCATCACCATTTACAGTTTTTATATTTTCAGTACATTTTAAAACAAATATTCAGAAACAATTTCTGATTGTATTTCTTCTTCTTTACTTGACAAAGTACTCTCTCTTATCTTTGCAACTTCTCTAAATTTTGCTCTGGAATAGTAAAGGCTTAGGAAGGGACAATGTTCCAGAATTCTTCATAGAATCAGTCAAAAATCCTACAGGCAAAGGTTATCATACACAACTTTAATATCTGATAAAACAGACACCAAAACTGGGTTATCCATTTACTTTAAATCTATCCCTAACATTAGTAGGTACTACATAATTATTGGTTATTTTTAGACACCAGGAATTGTTCTAAGCACTTCACACATTTCAAATCACTTAACCCTCGCAACAGTCCTATGAGGTTCTTATCATCATTAACTCTAGAGTTTACAGGTGAGGAAATGAAATCCCAAAGACGTAAATCCCAGCAAATGGCATAGCTGGGATTCAAACCAAGTAGCTTGGCTCCTAAGTCCATGCTCTTATTCACCGCTATCATGTTTGTGCACTCTCCTTTCTGGAACCTTAACTCCTTAGCAAGTATGTCTGTAAACACATACTTCATTCATTCACAATTACTCACTGGGCCCCTAATTTGTCCTAGGTGCTAAGAGGGACCTCTAACTTTGACAATAGCCATTTCTATCCTTGAAAAGCTCACAGATTGAAGACAGACATATGAACAATACAATGGAAGAAGTGAATGTTCCAAGTACCCTCCAAGCTCTGAGGAGAGAATGACAAGTTTCACAGAGGAAGTGATAAAGCTCAGCCTGTAAGGAGGAACAGAAGTCTATTGGGGGGACAAAGAGGAGAAGAGTACTCTAGCCATAAAAACAGCTTAGGCAAAAATATAGAGAAGGGGACGTGCAAAGTATGCTGGGAAATGATGCGGTGTTCTGCATCTAGGTTGTAAGGGAAAGTAGGTGAGGTCAAGATCAGATTGTGATGGACTTTAAATCCAAGTTAAGAAATTTGGATATGATCTTGAAGGCATGAGGGAACCATCAAGAGTTTTGACTGAAGTGCAGCGGTGTGAATTGATATAGGTTTTAGAAAGATCTCTCTAGTCATCTTATGGAGGATAGTGATAGCGACGCTCATCAGGCTGTAGGCCATTAGGAAGTGTCCACAAGAGAGAAGCTGAGAGTCTGAATGCAGTGGGAAATAGAATAGGACTGACTGGAGAACAAATTAGGAGGGATCATTAACAGGACTTGGTAACTACAGACTTGTAGATGCATCCAATGAGCCACAGGGACTGATTACCTGAGGTTAAAGATAATACTATAGCTCTAAAAGCAGACATAGTCCACTTAGTTAAAATCACTGGTCTAGCATCTAGAATCATTGATCCAGAAACAAGACCATCCAATAGTATCCATGGATTCCTAAAATTCAGTGGGGTTTATTGGGGCCAGAAGAAAAAAAAGAGACCATTTCTAATAAGAATATATTAGTAAGGGTTGTATAATTACCATTTCCTGGAGTCAGCTTCAAGTAAACGATAGTACAGCATTGCTGTATAGGATGGTTTAATTTCAGAAAGAACGGCTCAAATTTTTTTTTTTTTTGTCTTTATAATGAGTTCTTTGTAACTATAATAGTTGGGGAGAGACCAAATTGAGAAGAACTATATAGTTCTAGATAACTATAATAATTGGGGAATGAACAAATTGGGAAGAACTTTTTAACTTAAAAGAACCTTAAATCAGAAAATGTTTCCATTTTCTATTGAGTTTGGCTAAATGTTTAAGGTTTTGAAATATTTTCATTTAAGAAGTCAGTCCACTCCAATCATATTCTTAAATTTACCCTTTTCTGGAAATGGTGGAAATCTGTGGATATGGATATTACAGAATAGCACCTCTTAGATACAAAGTGTTTTTTCTTTGACAAACATTTTAAAAACAGCAATCCGATTTTTGTCCAAGGTGATAAATTTGATTCACAATAATAAAGGGGAAAATAAGAAGCAACAAGTGATACATTATTTTTTTTAATTATTTTTTTACCCATCCATGAGGTTATATTCAAAAAACATTTAAACTAGCCAATCATCCACAACAAGACACTTTTAAATACATACAAAGAAGCAGAAGTTTAATCTGGGATACATTTATACAACTGCAATCTATCACGAATCCTTTAGAAATCTGTAATGCAGGCCATCAAAATGGCTACATTCAGTGGCAATCCGGAATACTGAAGCACCACTTAAAGAAAGCTACTTCAGCAGGGGGCTTTGTTGCTATTATGCTAACAACCACCTCCCAGGTTTTAGGAACTGAAGAGATTGGGAGTTTATATCTGTAGATGAGAAAAAAATATGTTTCCATCTACCTTCTTAATTCAAGTTACTTAAGAAATATGCAAACTGATCCTTTTGAGGAAGAGTTTGAAAAACCCATGAATCAAGAGTGATTCTTAGAAAAGCACACATGTAAAACAAGTCTAAAAGACGGTCTTTTTTAGGGGCAGCTCCAAGACTTTCCACTTGGGTTTCTTTGTACCATCCTTGTTAACTCTGCTAACTTCTATGGCTTCAAATCACAAAGAATAAATAACTGCAAGATTGTGATTACATTGTGACATCACTATCCAAAGGTTCTAGTTTTCAGGGTCATTTGTTATTTCAGGTGTTCTGGCCACGCATTGGGCTACAACAATCAAAAGACCCTACATATGCATTACCTTGTAGCTTACTAGGCAGCAAGATCCTTTGGGGGGAAATAGGATCTACTACTTCTCTTTCCCTCACTACCTGATACAGTGCTTGGCTCACCATCAGCAGACATCATGCTTATCAATCTCTTACTCAAGGCATAAAATCAAATCTAGTCTCCCAGACTTTCTGCCACCAATATAAGAAAATCAGAAAATGTGGGCACTTGTACCTATAATTTAGCCTTTTAAAAATCAGGTTGTGGTACCATTTTAAAATGTGATCCATCTGACCCTTACATAAAACTCTTTGGATGAGATTCAAATGAATTTGACAAATTCTGTTCCATGGTATACAGTGTCATAAAAAGTTTCCAGGATCAAATCTGACCTCAACCATTTATAGTGGATCCAATTTGAATAGACAATAGGAGTAAGTTGGAAGCATGACAGGTCCCACTTTCATGCAGAATGGAAAAAGCTCAAAGGATTCCAAAAAAAACGGGATACAGCCAGGTCCAATTCCAGTCTTTGTGAACTTGGTAAATGCAAGCCCAAAGGACCACAAACCCAAAGTCTTAATTCTAATTTGGAGATTCTAAGGCTTAAACAAGCCACTATAGAAAGACTAACAGAGCCCTCTGTGGAAACAATATCACATTTTACACACACCAGGTACACTGTTGCTTACGTTTCTTCGCCTAATAATAATGGGGAAAACCAAATTGTATAATTTGTTCCGTTTTGTATAAACTCTTTTATACATGTGTTTCTTATTATACAACATTGGTACAATGGAACTTCCTTTCATAGCAAAAAAAAATTTAAGAACTGTAGATTATAGCTGTAATTTTCCTATTAAATAGTATTCTTTCATGAATCAGAGTATGAAAAAGTTTTACAATAGAAGTGTTTAGTCCCTGGTTTATCAAGATTTGGAAGAAAATAACATGAAAGATTTCATACACATATGCTCACCAAAAAAATGAGACAACCTCCAACATACAAGGAACAAGTCTTGATTAAATACTATCTCTATTGTCTTTCTAATCAGAATTTTCCAATTGATTTATAGGTTATATTGTGAATAACTGTGAGCTTAAGAAATGTTTTTCTTTAGAGCATACCTGAAGTATGAACAGATGAAAACTCCATATTTAAGCAATTACACGCAACTCAGAAATGCCAATTTTCATCACAATTAGCCTAGTTATGCAAGATATTTTTGTTCCTTTTTTAGTATATAAGTGATGTAGGTTTTTATAAATTGCTTATTTGTCTATAGTGAAACTTTGAAATCACACAGGCCATAGAAAACCATAAAAGAAAGGGCACCTTTTTATTTTTCCAAAAGTACCACGTTTCTACATTGCTTATGGAGCCTGTAGAAGAAACAATGTTAGCTTCTATATAAAGATTTCCATAAAGTTTTATAGTTTCTATAAATGCATAAAGATTGCTGGTTTCATTATAACCTCTGCTTTGGTGCCAGTGAAAAGAAACATTACCTGTAACTCAAATCAACGATCTGAATATGCAGAAGTGGGTAAGTGTACTCAGACCTCTCTGTAAAGAGTTCTAAGATACTCACTACATTTCATCAAGATACAGGTGAGCACCCTGGAGAAGAAAATTCTAGCACATTCAACTCTAATCACTACTCTTGGAAAAAGCAGGCTATAAAAAGTGCAATTGTGAGAACAAATTATTAATTCTACATGTTTTAGTACAAGATATAATCATATTATAACTACTATGTTTACTGATAGGTTA
>JAKSZT010017719.1:7949798-8082298 GCA_026826555.1 Tolypeutes matacus | reverse complement strand
TAAAAACACATTTTTATACATAGTTTCATGAACACTTATTTAAATGGAATTACTAGGGGGACGGATGTGGCTCAAATGGTTGGGCGTCCGTCTCCCATATGGGCGTTCGATCCCTGGGACCTCCCGGTTAAAAAAAATAAAATAAAAATAAAAAAAATAAATGGAATTACTAAAGGAATCACTTGATTCTTAAATTATAATTCCAAGATAATCCAATTTCATTGTCTGTTAGTCAATAGAGAAGTGTACTAATTAAAAGCTATTAGCACCCCATTTGCTATCGATTAGGAAAACATTCAATCTTTTCTAATAAAAAGATGTGGTTCCTCAGAGACACATTATAGGGAGTGATCAGAATAATATCTGTCTGGGAAATCATGTATCAATGCAAAGGGTTTATGGAAAAGCAGTATTCGAGGGTCTCCCCTCTAACAGTGATCACAATATACACTACTCACTTTTGATACCTATCTTTAAAATATACTAAAATACCAATCTGCATCTCTGTAAGTGAATCTATATAAAAGTCAAAGCCTTCTAAACTACAATATAAAAAATGCAGTTAATTATTCTTCAGTAAAAAATCAGAAAGAGAGAAAACTGAGGGGAGTACTCACATACTACATTTAAATTCCAGAAATACCAGTTTTCAAGTCATTAAAGTCAATGGATGTTATTTTTAAAAACCCAAGACTCTTAACAGCAAAAGCATTAAAATTCAAAAGGTCCTGACAACAGTAGAGCTTCCCCAAAAAAGGTGAAATTATCTGCAGGCCATTTCAGCTCTTGGGAGTGTCTTTCGATTAACTTAAAAACTGGAGATCAGTTTCTTTCTTTACCCTCATCTTCAGCCACTGAGAAGGGACCAGTGGCATGTCTTGATCATGACTAACAGAATTCTGGACCAATGTCCCCTGCAGGAGTGCTCTAGCAGGCTGGATAAAGTAGCTAGTGCTTGTCTCTGGTTTTAAGGACTGAAATCACACAAGGACTCCGCCCTCTTGAGATAGGAGGCCAGAGGGCGCTAACAGTGTTGCATGAAAAACACTAGACCTACAGAGAAGCACTAGCCAGCATGATGCAGCCTGCTACCCAACAAAACTCTAAAAGTTAGCTATAGAAGACTAAAAGAAAGGGATAGAGGCATACTTCCTAAAACATACATAAACAACTTAAAATTTAGTCCAGAGACTGGGGGGGGGGGGGGGGTGGGGCCCCCCGCAGCTCTAAACCACTGAGGGATACAGTAAAACAAGTTGGGAAAGTCATGAAATAATGTCTCATTCTTTTCCTTCCAATTGTCATGGGATTATTACTCTTCAACTACAAAACTTCATACAGAAACAACCCACAGATAAATCTTTAATATCATATCCTCTTTCTCGCAGAAGCTTGTGCTTCTTGGGAACCCCAAAATATAGATGGAAATAAAGGGAAATAAAACCAAAGACTATTTTTCTGACCATTTTGTGAAGGAATGAACATCAGAAACCAAAATTTGTAGTGTATTCTTCAATTTTTAAAAAATCTTGTTTATAAGTGGGAGAAGGAAGGTTTTTAAATGTCAATATCTTTAACCAAACATCTTAATAAGAAACTTGTCACTTTCAAAATGCATTTTAGTCATATTTGCAACATAATAGAATTGAAAAAAGGGAAGGAAACATGGATGAAAAGAAAAATCAACCTATTGTCAAAACACTGAAGATAAAGATGACCATGAAATGCCAAGATGAATGCCATTCAAACCATAATATCCTAAACACTGCCTCAATGGTAGGCAACATAAGAAACACCATCAGCTAAACTCCTTCAATGTTCTAAGGCCATCTCTAAAATGAGATTCCAGATTTTAATAAATACATGCATATATTATTATTTACTATGACCCAAACATAAAACTTTTGATTTCCTTTCTTGGCTCCCCAAGTTCACAAAAAGCAAATTGCATGGGTTCTTAGCACTCTAAAACAATATTTTTTAAAAATTTTTTTCAATGCTTTTTAAAACCAAAGTCCAACCTATTAAAGTTTCATCCAATTAGCTCAAAGATCCAGCCTTAAAGTTAATAAATTTATGAAAGCCAGTTTGCAAAAATTAACACAAAAACTGAAAATAATTTGTTTAAATTTTCTTAAAATGTCTATTTTCAGTAGGCTGAAATCCTCTTTTTTTACACTGAATTGATCATAATGCCATGTCACCAAAATATCGACATTAGAAATATCTGAGTTAAAAAGGTCCAAATACAATCTGCTTTTCTCAAGCAACACAACACCCGCCTTACTAACAGTTTCAGCATGGCACATGTACAAAATCTAGCACCCTGCAGTTAAGCAAACCGCCTTTAAATTTTCTGTCTGGCAGCAATCCACTTGCGTGTCTGTATGTTTTTACAAGTACTCTATGTATTTCATTGCGTCAGTTGCATTTCTTTGAGATTTAAATGGTCTGGGAACATTTTATGAAATGTTCTATATCTTTATATGGAAAATAACATACACTAGAAAACTGTGCATCGGTCTAGTATTTACATATCTATTTTTATTTATCCACTATCAATGTAATAATGGCTAATGTTTCAAATACCTTCTCATATTTATACCCTTTCCACCAAATGCAGTGTCACCAAACAGCTAACTTGCAACACAAAAATTTGCAGGATGAGAATACTACCATGGAACAAAGTGACATAACAATTTGCTTAGGCTAAATGCTTGGTAATAAGAATAGAATTATCAACATATGTCAAGCTTTTTCCCTAAGATTTTTCCCTCTGACAGAAAATTGAGAACATAATATAGTGCTCAAAGGTACATTCTGCTTCCTAATTCTCTCTTAGAATTTTCTTCTGATTTAAGTAATAGATTCTTACAAACTTAAAAATCAATATCATCATCTCCCAAAAAACTATTTTCAACAAAAAGTACTCTATTTAAAATATGTTGCAAACAGGTCTGGTAGAGTTCACACATCTCTTAACCAGATAGCCTAAAAGAGGCAGGTGGCACTCGAACAAGGCTTCACATAATGTCGATGCAGTGGGTTCACCGTGGCCATCAAGAAGCTGTCCCCACACAGATGGGTGGTACACTACTTCCACTGAAGGCCACAGTAAGTTTTTCAATATTTTAAAAAGGCATTTCATTCTACAATCTCATTCATGTACAGTACATGACTGTGCTTAAAAAGGCCAGCGGAAAAAAAAATTGAGAATAAAAACAAACCTCTTTAAAAATATATTTTTAAAAAAGCAAAGCAAATTTTCTTCAATTTCAATAATCCATTTTCTCTAGTCTTCTACCATAACATACTATTAAATCTTAAAGATATACCAGATTTGCCACAGGATATTTAATTAATAGAATAAGACTTTGGGCAAGACTTACTGGAAAGGTGCTATAAATTATTTTATACAGGCTCCCAAAACCCTGAGTTCTGCCTTAGGCTTAATGTTCCTAGAAAACGTGGTAGACAGATCTTTTACAACAGAAATGCAAAATAATTCATAAAAGTACTGTGGTTATGAAGGAGGGCTCATTTGTAGATCAGTAACTAGTGTGTGTACATACACACACACATATGCACACAGACCATATCAAATTATTTTCTGTTTTCCTTCGTCACACTAATGACTCCATTTGAAGGGGCAAGGCATGACATGTTTTTAATTGATTATTGAAAAATACACTGATTTCATTTTGGATGAAAAGCACAAGATACTAAACAAATGTTACTATCTTCTATAATTGGAGTTCGTTTAGGAAACTTAAGATAAACTGCAAATATAACAGTTAATATGGGAATCTACACTGCTTTCACTTTTAACGTGCTAGATAATAAGACTCTTAAAGCCTAAAAAATTTATCGTTATTATCTCTGGGATATTTCGGTCAATGAGACAAAGTATTGAACACATTAAAAGCTTATAATTACAAAAACCTGCCCTTTTAAAAATGAGACTTTAAAATTAGCTATACACGATATAATCTCGTTCAATTTCATGAAGTTTAGGATACTATCTTCCTCTCCCCACAACCATAAACGTTAATCCAAGCAGTAACCAGTTTAACTTTCCAGATAAGAAGATGGGAATCTGCTGGAAACAGGATAAAAGTCTACTACACTGCTCTCTCACTAATGGTATTTTCAAATTGTATGCACTAAAAATGCAGACTCTCAGAAAATAGCCCGAGAAGTTGTACATTTTGAGGACAAACTCAAATCTCTCCCAAAAAACACTTAGAAATAAACTTTCTTTTAATTCTCAAAGAGGAAAATAATTTTTCATATAATGCAGAATTAAAGTTTCTTGATAGTAAGATTGAACACTGGACTGCACTAAACTAATAAAAAGCTTCAATGACACTGCCTATTAAACTGATTATAGCCACAAAAATTCAGCTTCATTTATGTTACATTGTAAAATAGCCAAATTATTTAGTTTAGCATTTTAATTAAACACAATTATTCCAGTACATTATTCCTTTATGATAAATACTTAAAGTCAAATTAATAGAAAAAATATATATATTTTTGAAAGGAATGTTTCAAAATGTTTTACACAGTAAAAAGCTACTAACACATTTTCGTTTTCCTTGACAATGAATCAAAATGGTTTATGTTGTCTTTCCTTTTTAAAATGTTTAAAATTTTAAAACTGCCAATTCTACCCAAAAAATTACCAATTCTAAGATGCAGATTTTACCCTAAAATTAAGAAGGAATCTAATTCACTAATTTTTTAAAAAGTCATTTAAATGTACTTTAAATGAACATTCATTTCCATGTACAAATGGAATTTAATCTATTCCAGGTATTAATTTTTTGTGCTAAAGCATGAAGATTGTAAAAGACATAAAAACTTTGAGTCATCACCAATTTAAAACCATGGTTCTATTCTAGCCTTTTCCTCTGAAGACTGGCATAAAATACATTCATATATTATTTCACAGCAGCCAGCCTGACAACATAGGTACAATTCACCATCTACACCTATAATAAAACCACAGACAGCATTATTCAGGAAAGGAGAGCCAACCCACCTCAGTATCGCAAGCAATGGAACCATTCAGGTACCAGATTCCTTCTCAAACTAACAGATTCTGCCTTTCAGACATATTCCACTCTGATGTGACTATTTATGCATAAACAGCAGACACTGACCTATTGTTTGCAGTTGTTAGAATTATAAATGTAGCACAGTTACCAATTAAGTGAATCAACAAGTCCTAAATGCATCAGCTGTTCTACAAATAATGAGCCCATTGACATTATGCAGTAAAATCTAGGGAGTTTCATCTTTCTTTCTAGAGAATGCTGAATTGATTTTGACTAGCAAATGCCACTATTTACTGATCATTTTTAATGCTTTTCATAACTAACTTCATCTACAAAATTAATATATATCCGATTCTTGCCCAAACTTATGCCACATAAACCCAAAAATCAAACCTAAATGAAAATTCCAAAGGGAACTGTACAATGGAAAAGAGAAGCTATGCTGGACAGGGTTAAAAAAAAAAAAAAAAAAAAAGGGTAAAAGAATATGCTTACTTATACTTATGTTCATCCCTACAGAAAATCTTAATTTTCAATCTTCAGTATTATGGAGTTAAATAGGGTTTCTAATAGTAATTCCAAGTTTGAAAGTCATTCCTAAAGTCTATCAAACTGATGGATAACATATATAGATGAAGGTTTTGGTGTTTTGTTTTGTTTTTTAAGTGGTTTCAATCTTAGGCTACCATTTAATTTCTCCATGAGTTAGGATTCATTTTTATTGCATCTTTTTGAATGAGTAACATAAGTATCACATTTTTATTCCAATGTGTATAATTACTTTAGAGTTTACCCAAATGACAGCTGTGGCCTTTATGTATTACAAATGTGACATCCCTGCGTATGTTCTTCATAAATAGACATATCGCATCTGTCAAATTTGGTGAAAAGAGATAACTTAATTTATTATTTACACAAATACAATTTTTATTAAGTACCTACTGTGTACCAGATACTGTAAATAGGCTTTTAATGTAAAATTTCTCATTTAATCTTCAAAGCTATGATATTGAGACTATCAAATCAATTTCATCACATTTAAAGAAAGTAATAGGTTATGTGTCCAAAGTTAGGAAATTAGTATTCATCACAGTAAAAATACTCTGATTTGATTGGCCCTGTTAAAAAATAAGTCACAGTCCTTGCCCTCAAGGAGTTTACAGTCTAACCCTAATGAAGAATGCAGAGAATTAAACAACCAATTACCATAGGGCTTAATAAATGCTATACTAGAGATGAGCATAGAGGTATCTAGCCTCGTCCTCATGGGTCCAAAGAAGGTTTCCAGGAAGAAGTGGCAGAACCAGGTGTAGGCCCCAAGACTAGATGAAGGCTCATCTCATGATACCACACACTCCCTTCTGAACAATATACAGTACAGTGAGTAGGTATTTTGTAAAATGTTTTGCCTGTTACAATACCCAACAAATATCTGGGGTATAATAGAACAAACAGAATAGAATAAAACAAACTCATTAAGTACCTCTCCAAGTGGATAAAAGGCCAATCTCAAAACACCCAACTGAAAACAAACCTTTGAATGCTACAGGCTTCCTAAAAGTCACATTGGCATGTAGCAAGCATGCAATAAATATTAGCTGTTGTTGTATTATTAACTGGGGAAATAAGCAAACACTATCAATTAAAAGGCTACAGACAGACAGACATATAGGTGTGCCTCAAATTGGAAATATATGTGTTCCTGAAATAAACTTATAAATCCAACTCAAATTTTCCCATTGCCTTCTACTACTTACTCAGAGAAATTATAACTTCATCAGACACTGATTTTCTCTATATTGTCAATGGTTCCAAAATCCTTAAGCTACAGTTTATTTGCCTCCTGGCATCTGGTTTGCTAATGATCTGTAAACATAAAATGCACTAGGGAGTTTCCCAGATTTATGGAAACCCTGAGGTGAATATTTGTATAAATTGAAGCCCTTCCTGCTAATTCTTCTGCTTTCTAAGTTGGTATACTGGGTTTCAGAAACAGAGCCCCACTAAATATTTTTGCACTAATAATAATAATACCCTCACAGCTGTCATTTACTGAAGGCCTAGGTGTAATATTTATTGCCATAGGTGCTTTAATGTATTATCTTATTTAATCATAACAACCCTGTCAAGTTGAATAGATGTATCCCTATTTTATAAATAAGAAAAGTGAAGTTCCCTAAGAGTTAAGAAGCAGAGTTGGGATTCAGGCTGGATCCATCAGACTCCAAAGAATTCAACACTGCTTTCTCTCTTTTTGGTTTTATTCATTTATACCTTTCTGTCTTCTAAACATTATTGTGACTCAACAATAAGAATACATCTGGACAAATAACAAAAACAAGTTGTCATGAAACAAGCCTTAACAGATTATGAATGAGAGCTTTCCAATTTCTCAATTTCAATTACATTGCCAAGTTAGGGATATAAATAAAATGACTCCAAAGTAACTAGCACTCAATTCATAAAGATAATATTGAAAACACAAATTCATATTAAAAACTTAAATAGTTTTGAAGGCTAGAGGTTATCTTGTATCATCTATGAAAAGTCATTTGCTAAACAATGATTAAGAACATACAGATGAAAAATCATTTGCTAAACAATGACTAAGAGCATACAGATACTTAAGAAAATGTTTCCCAGTACCTCTAAACTTTTACAGAGAGAACTCTAATGCTAATGCCAAACTAGCATACACAGTAAAGATAAAGCTGAAACCCCTGCAAGTGAAACCTACTATGCCTGTCAACCACAAGACTTCTTAGACCAAAATCCTGCCTCTCTCCCCTGTGGGAACAAGCCATGGCTACCTAGCCCTTACCTGTACAGAACAACACTGCCTACATCCTATGCCACTTTTACCATGTTTCAAGATCTTAAAGTTGGGAAGCAGATGTGGCTCAAGCAACTGGGCTCCCGTCTACCATATAGAAGGTCCATGGTACGATTCCTGGGGCCTCTTGGTGAAGGCAAGCTGGCCCGCATGGAGAGCTGGAGTAGCAAGATGACACAACAAAAAGAGACACAGAAGAGAGACAATAAGAGACACAGCAAACCAGGGAGCTGAAGTGGGGTGAGAGATTGAGCGCCTTTCTCCCATTCCAGAAGGTCCCAGGATCGGTTCCCAGTGCAACCTAAAGAGAAGAGAAGCAGAAACAGAAGAATACACAGCAAATGGACACAGTGAGCAGACAACGGCGGGGGGGGGGGTGTTAAACAAATTTTTTTTAAAAAATAAAAGATCTTAAAGTTGTAGAACTATCATAACAGTCTAAAATTCTTAATCTGGTTGGATTCAGTTGGAAGACCAACTCCTTCCAAATCTAGACAGCTGTTCAAATTCCCTTTCCCACAAAACTTAATATGCTCTGCTCATCTTCCTCCTCTTCCCACTATCAAAATCAGACCCTTTCAAAGCACAATCTATAAATGTGGTCAATTGTATATTCCTATATGAATTAATCACACTAGCATTTTTAAAAATTGAAAGGACAAGGAACCATTTTCTCCATCAAAAGTGCAACATTTAGAACTTCTAAATGAGGCTGGCAAAGGAACAATGAAACTGACACACTCACTTGTCTTGCTCCTCAACTCAAGAAATTCTTTACTTGCTTTATGGAGCCCGTGATCCATAGGATTGCAAAATCCTCAGCCTTACAGCAACCAAACGCTGGCTTTCTCTGTAGCCCTCTCAAGTGGTGGATGCTTCCTCTTCACGCCCCTTCTCTTACTCGCCTGGTAGCAGGTAGGTGGCCTCATTGCCACTTTCAGACCATTCTCTCTCCTTAATCTCCAAAACCTCAGATTTTATCTTCAGGTTATCAGACTATACCCCACTAACTTGGCCCCGCTGTAGTCACTTATTAATCCCAGGGTTACCCCTTATTCCTTGAAACTTGTAAATCCTTGTGTACTGTCACTCACCTTAACATTACTCCTACCAGTCTTATTAATTTTATTACTCACATAGATGATCCTTCCAAAGCTCTGAACTCTCGATTCCTTGCCTTCCTCCCCACCAACAGTCTTGTCCTCTATCCAACCTCAGCTACCCACTCCTACAGTCATACCTTAAACTCTTCCATTACCCGTAATTTCAACCCCCTCCATAAACACAATTTCAAGCATCCCAGTCTCCAACCATGGTCTACCACCTACCTCTCTTTCTAGTCCACTCCCTGAAGTACCCCAACTTCTACAATCCTACAGGGACATATGCTCAATCAATCTTTTCACTGTCCATCTTCCTCAGGTCTATACTATCTTCCTTATCCAGCTTAAATTCTACTGTTAATAACTATCCCTTTATATACATCCTCAACCCCTCTATGCCTCTCTTACTTCATCATCCTCACTTGGCAAAGCCACAATCCTTGTTAAATCAACTATCCATTGCAACCTGAAGTGAACCTTCAGTGAACTCAGTAATTATATCACATTTTTCTTAATTCATTCACTCTCTCACTTCCTCAGTGACTACTACATATTTTCTTCTCTCCCCTCAAACTTCCAACCTCCTCCACCCTGAATCACCACTAATTGCCTTATTTGCCACTTTATTGAGAAAACGGAAGCAATCAGAACAGAATTCCCACAAGTCCCTGGTCCTCACCTTTACCCACCTATCTTCTCTGACCCCATAGACTCTGCCTTCCTCCTGTTACTATAAAGAACTGTCCATTCTCTACTCATAAAATAGGATCCCCTCCCCTCTTGCTGACTCAAAGATTATTCCACCAATTCTCCCATTTTATTAATTTTACCTCTGTATTGGATCTTTCCCATCACCATACAAAAGCCTGCTGTTATTTTTGCAAAATTTTTTTAAAAGTTCGAGCCTATCCCCTGACAAGCTACCACCCCTTTTTTTCTCCTCTTTATAGCCAATACTTCAAAAATTCCTCTCCTCCCAGTTTTTCTCAAACCCATGGCAGTCAAGCTTGCACCCCCACCACATCTCTGGAACTACCTCTTGGACCAGTGTCCGCAGTTAATGACCTTCTTAACGCTAACATCAATTATCACACTAATACAGTCCTCATCTTACTTAGCCTATAAGCAGGATTTAGACACCCTTGAATGCCTCTTCCTCCCTGAAACATTTTCTTGATGTGGTTTCCAGAACATCCCATTCTCCTGTCTCACTGGCTTCTCCTTAGGCTCCTTACTGAATTCTCCCTCTTGAAGAAGCCCTAGAACTTAGTCCTTGGACCTACTCACTTTTCTTTGTCCATGCCCTCCTTTGCTGGTCTCATTCAGTCTCATCACTTCAAATACAAATATGCACTGTCGGCTTTAAATTTATTTCTCCAGTTTAGACTTCTCCCCCAAACTCCAGACTCATTTATCTGTCTAATCTATGCCTCCATTTGGACATCTAACAGACATCTCAAATTTAATATGTCCAAAACTGAACTCATGATCTATCTCTCACATCTCAGATCCAATCTGTCAGCTAATGCTGTCAACTAAATCTTCAAAATGACTATTTCTCTCCATCTCCACTGCTACCAATTTGGTTTAAGCTACCTGGATTACCAAAAAAGCATCCTAACAGGTTTCTGCTTCTGCCCCTGATCCTCTATAGCAGGGGTTCTTAACCTTTTTTGTTCCACGGGCCCCTTTGCCAGTCAGGTGAAAACCATGGACCCCTTACTAAGGTCCACACTATACTATGTATTATTTAATAAATATATCACACCCACACCAACACATCCCCACAAGAATAATGTTTTTTTGAATTTCAATGAAAGCTCACAGATCCCTTGTTAAGATCCCCTGCACTACAGTCTATTCTCAAAATAGCACTCAAAGTAATCCTGTTAAACTTAAGTCAGGTCATGGCACTTCTAATTGATTTCCTCCCTATCCCCCTTCGCTAGCACCACTCTAACCTCATTTCCTACAACTCTCCCTTCATAACACCATTCCAGTCACACTGGTCTATCTGCTATTTCTCAAACATGCAAGTTATGTTTTCCATGTCATGGCCTTTGTCCTTGTTGTTTACTCTACCAGATAGATATTAAGGAATAAGCCTTATGACTAGCAGGTCTTTATTCACAAGTTAGTTTCCCAGTGTGGTCATCCCTGACCACCTTATTTAAAATTAAAATTTCCCTGTCCTCACCATTCTTTATTCTCTCTTCCTGTGTTATTTTTATCCTTAGCATATTTCGCCATCCAACACACTATATATTTACTTATTTTGTTTCTTGTTTTCCTCTACTAGAATGCATGCTTTATGAAGCATGTTTTGTTTTGTTTATAGCTGTATCCTCAGCACCTGGAATAGTCCTTATAAATACTGAATGAAGGAATAAAGGGATGAAGAATAATTTAGTAATAGGTATTAAGAATGTTCAGGGAAGCAAACGTGCCTCAAGCGATTGCGCTCCCACCTACTACATGGGAGGCCCCTGGTTCGGTTCCCGATGCCTCCTAAAGAAGACAGCAAGATGGCACGATGGGCAGACGCAGCAAGCTGATGCAACAAGAGACACAAGAAGAAAAACATAATGAGAGATAAAGCAGGGAGTGGAGGTTCCCAGTGCCTCCTAAAGAGGACAAGCAAGAGAGCAAGCTGGTGTGGGAGAGCAAGCTGATGCAACAAGATGACACAACAAGAGACACAAGAAGATAAGACACAACAGAACAGGATGCGAAGGTGGCTCAAGCTATTAGGCGCCTCCCTCCCATATCAGAGGTCTGGGGTTTGGTTCCTGGTGCCTCCTAAAGAAACAAGGAAGACAACAGACATGGCAAGTACAAACAATGAGGGGATGGGGAGAAATAAATAAATAAAATAAATCTTAAAAAAGAATGCTCATACTCTACACTCAAGTAATTCCAGACTTCAGAATCTATCCCAAGGAAATAACCTAATGTTACCTAAATATAAGAAAACTTTTTATATTTGTTTCAAACATTATTTCAGAATCTAAAAGGCCAATGGTTAAGTGAACTCAAATAACCTAGAGCTATACCATCATTCAAATTAAGCTGAGGGGGAAGAGATGTGGCTCAAACAGTTGAGTACCTGCTTCCCACATGGGAGGACCCGGGGCTGATCCCTGGTGCCTCCTTAAAAAGAAAAAGAATAAGAAAAAGGCAAACAAACAAACAAAACAATTCAGGGGAACAGATGTGGCTCAGTGGTTGAGCACTGGCTTCCCACATAAGAGGTCCCAGGCTCAATCCCTGGCCCTGGTACCAAAAAATAAAAAAATAAAAATTTAAGCTGAGTCTATAATAACATGGGAAAATGCTAAAACATTGTGTTAAGTGAATAACTCAAAATAGAATATAAAGATTTATAACACTGTGATAGTAATTTTTTTAAATGTTTTAACACAAGGCTTGAGCTATGAATCTTTGAGGTGTAGTGATTCCTTATTTTCTGAATTTTCCAAATTTTTTAAAACAAGGTTCATAATTTTTTTTTACATCTTTCTAAAAAGAAATATGCTCCTACATATAAATAATGGCCAATAACAGCTTATAGTGTACTAATCTGCCTCTTCCAGAAATCCAACCCTGACTACTTCAGCCCACACTGAATGACTTCCTCCCTGAGCTTATTTACTCATATACCTGCAATATTTACTATCTTGGCAGTATCATAAATTACTGAGCACTTGATTGTACATCTAGTTGTTTACTTAGACTGTTACTTCTTTTATCTAAATACCTGTCTTCCCAATAAATAAAATAAGTGGCTCCTCAAGAACAGGATATACATCTCCTTACAGTCGGTGCTCTGCCCAAGGATAAAGGCACCGCGGCATTCAAATGTGCCAAGCACATTTGTGGAGTCACCTTCCACAAATGCTTACTGGATTGAATTCTATTCTGAATTATCCTCACTAAATTTCCCAGAGAAGATTAGCGGTACTTCTAGCTAAGTCTCCTCCGAAAGACTTCACATAGTAATAAGCATATACCATATCATAACACTTAAGCCTCACAATTCTACAAGTATGTCATCCCCAGAAGACCACAAGCTGTGAAATCACTTGCTAGTGATCACTCAGATGGTCAATGTAAAAGCCAATATTCTAACTCACAGTGACTTAACTTTCAAACCTATACTCTAAATCACTGTGCTTACAACAGCAGCAGTTTTCAAACTTTAATATGTATCAGAAGCACAGGAAGAGTTTGATTCAGTTTCTGTTTAGGTCTAGGGTGGGGCATGAGAATTTGCATTTCTAACAAAACAAGATCCCAGGTAATGTTGCTGCTGCTGGTCTGGGAGGCATACTTTGAGAACCACTGCCATATGGACTTGATAAAAACTAGCCATAGAGATCTACTCACTGAAAATCCTTGAAAAACATAAGGTATCTTCAACTCTCACCTCTGGTACTTCTTCTGCAGTGAAAGTTCTCTGATCTCCCCTCTCGCTCCCCATTCTTCCCTCCCCCAGCCTCCCATTGGCAGGTTAGATGCCTCTCTTAATAGTTGAGTCTAGATCTCTGTATGATTGGCTCATTCAACATCTATTACAACCTCCTTCTATGAGCCCTTCAAAATTTAAGCTGGAAAGCTAAAGACTTCACTTCCCAAAGACCTTTAGAACTAGGACATGATTTAGGTTCTGCCAATCAGATCCATCTGGTGAGACTTAAAATCAGAGCACAGGAAAGTGGTAAGCCAAGACACAACATGAGGAACCCATTTTTCTGATACAGAATTAATAGGCATGACATGATAGCTCTGGAGGTAACAATCTCGATGGAGACTTCCTTATCCCCAGATGGCAAAGATGGTGATATCCTGGAGCTGGCATTTGGGATGGAACTTCCATATTCCCCCAGCTTCCTGACGATGCAGAGGCAGTAGCTCACAACTACTAGCCTGGTATGCTAGTTCTACAGTGTTATGCTGAAAGTCATCGCTGGAGGCCCAGCCTAAAGCCTACTCCTCCATTCTTTCCAATGATTCTTAAGCACCTTATTCTTTGTATTCAATCCTTTTTTCTGATAGAGTCCTTTCTGGTACACACCCTATGTCCTAATACACCTCTGTCCTAATATTTACCACACTGGACTAATCTATTTACTTGCTGAACTCTTCTACCTAACTTTCTTGACAGTAGCGTCATTTTTATTTATCTTTGTATTCTCCATACCTAGAAAAATGCCTGGCTCATAGCATAATAAATTTAAATAATAATACATTTAATAATAAATTTGTAGTAAGCTTTGTTATAATAGCAATTATAACATTAAAAAGATTTGGCCTGAATATTAAAAAGAGTATTGGATTGGGAAACAGCAGACCTGGCTTCTGCTACTATATGATCTTAAATAAGTTGCTGAACTTGAATTCTCTAATATATAAACTGAAAAGTCTTGACTAAATGACTTTTCTCAACTCTAAAATTCTATCATTCTATGATCTAAAATCATTGATAGGGAAGTGGATGTGGCTCAAGCGATTGGGCTCTCATCTACCATATAGGAGGTCCAGGATTTGATTCCCGGGACCTCCTGGTGAAGGCAAGCTGGCCCACGCAGAGAGTTGGCGCAGCAAGATGACGCAACAGAAAGAGACACAAAGGAAAGACAATAAGAGATGCAGCAGACCAAGGAGCTGAGGTGGCGCAAGAGATTGAGCACCTCTCTCCCACTCCAGAAGGTCCCAGGATCGGTTCCCAGTGCTGCCTAAAGAGAAGACAAGCAGACACAAAAGAACACACAGCAAAATGGACAGAGAGAGCAGACACCGACAGGGGGTGGGGGAGAGAAATAAATAAATAATAAAATCTTTTTAAAAATAAAATAAAATCGTTGATAAAACACCCATGTCTATAAACATCCTTTAAATGAAAATGGTCCTATTGTCCCTGTGACAGACCACCCTTTAGAGTTAACACTACTCTTATAAGAAACCAAAAACAATCTTAAAGTCCTTTCAATGAAGTAAAATTCTAAATTTAAACAGTAGTGGCTACTGAAATATCATTCAATTTATGCCTTTTAAATTAAGAATTTAGGAACTCTGAACATTGAAATACTTATTTTCCATGAAGAAGCAATTAACTTAATAACTGTCCTAAACCAGTTCTACACACTTGATATAACAATGAGAATTTCAAATACTTCTTTTGTCCTCTCTGACTTTGTTTCTATGGTTTCACTTCAAATCTGGAGATTATGAAGAGTTTGTGCCTCTTGACATTAATCTAAAACCTGCGTTTTCATAAAGGCCCAGCCACCACTTCAAAAACCAATAAAACACTGTATGAGATGACAGAAGGATTCTTGGCTTGGGGTAATTTTACCATAAGAGATCTCTCTTTCTCAGTTTGCATTTCCTCAACAGTCCCATAAAGCACCATCATGTATGTGCTTTAATGTTACAAAGCAACTCTTTCATGGAAAAAATTCATCAGGGTTTCCCTACCTACACTGAATGACAAAATAATAAAGTGATTCAGAACTATAAATGACATGAAAAGGTGTCCTTTTTAGTAAATTTTAAGCAGTCCTCTAAAATATTTCTATATATTAATTACATACAGATTAAATAAATCTTAACTTTTTAAAAACTTGATTGAGATATATTATGCATATCACCTAATTCCCCCATTTCAAGTGTACAACTCAATGATTTTTAGTAAATTTACCAAGTTGTGCAATCATCACTATAAAGCAGTTTTAGAAAATTTCCATTATACCAATGAAATCCCTCAAGCCCCTTTACTGCCAATTCGTTTCTCTAGCCCTGCCTCAAGAAACTATTAATCTACTATCTTTCGCTATAGATTTGCTATTTCTGGACATTCATCTAAATGGGATAAAACAATACATAGTCTCTTGTGCCTTGCCTCTTTCATTAGCAAAAGTTTTGTTTTAAGTCCATGCCATGGCATGTATCAGTAGTTTGTTCCTTTTTTATAGTTGAATAGTATTCCATTGAATAGATTAAAAAAAACATTTTGACTTTTACCATATTTATGTTTATAAATATAGCTAAAGCACCACCTCTCACCCTTATCCTAGTTTACTCCTTTTCTTCCCAGATGTAACCATCTCTTGAGGTTGATGTATATAGCCTTCCCGTCAATGCTTTTATATTTTTAATATGCATCTGTGACAAAACAGAACTGTTTTGTGTTTCTAACATTTACATATCTAATATATAATTTTTTCAACTTGATTTTTAAACTCACAATTATATTTCTGAGATTTATTCATATTGTTTCAAGTAGACTGGATTCATTCATTTTATTTACTGCATAATTCTTCAATTATGAATAAATCTTAATTTGTCTACTCCCTTATTAATTAAGAAAAATATTTAGGTTTATGTATATATCACATTTTGTTTATCCATTCATTGGTTGATATTGAGCTACATTCACTTCCCATCTTAGTTTCTTAATAAATTCTTTACTACCTTGCCTACCCAAAGGAAAAAAAAAAGGATGTTTTCTACAGTTTGGCAGTTCCTCAGAAAGTTAAGCATAGACTTACCATATGACCCGACAATCCCACTTCTAGGTATATACCCAAAAGAATTGAAAGCAGGGACTCAAGAAGATATTTGCACACTGATGTTCATAGTTGTATTATTCACAATGGGCAAAAGATGGAAGCAACCCAAGTGTCCATCAACCAATGAATGGATAAGGAAAATATAGTATATTTATACAATGGAAGATTATTCAGTTGATATTAAGAGGAATAAAATTCTAATACATGCAATAACATGGGATAAACCCTGAAGACATCATGTTGAGTGAAATAAGCCAGACACAAAAGGACAAATATTATATGATCTCGCTGATTTGAAATAATTAAGCAAATTCATAGAGTCAGAAACTAGAATATAGGTTAAAAGGGGCCAGGGTAGGGAATGGGAGTCAATCCTTAATCGGTACAGAGTTTCTGTTTGCAGTGATGGACAAGTTTTGGAAATGGATAGTGGTGATGGTTGCACAACATTGTGAATGTAATGATCGCTACTGAATTATATATTTGAATGTTGTTAAAAGGGGAAGTTTTAGATTATATATATGTTAGTAGAATAAAAATTTTAAAAACACAAAACAGAAGTGTACAACACAGTGAATCCTAATGTAAACTATGGACTATAGTTAACAGTATAATTATAATAATATTCATCAATTATATCTAAGGTACTGCACTAATGTAAAGTGTTAATAATAGGCTGGTATATGGGAACATTGTTATTTCTGTATGATTCATCTGTAAACCTACAACTTCTCTAATAAAAATTACTTTTATAAAAGTATGTTTTCTAAGAAAATTCCTGAAGATACACATTCTTATGATATAATTTTCCAAATTAACCTTATACTCCTTCATTATTTAACATCCTACATTATAAGGAAGCTAGAACACATCTATAATTTAGTTTTTGTGGAAGACAATCTAGCAATCTGTATGAAAAATAAATAAATAAAACTGCTGTAATGACTCAAAGAAAATGGAAAATTGTACAGCAATATGTTCACAGAGGAAAAGAAAACAAGATTCTATAATTACCAAGGATCTATTTCACATTGGAACCCACATTCACTTAGCTTTTTCCTTGCTTTTTTTTTTTTTTTTTTCCAGGATTTGTTTATTTATTTCCCCGCTCACTGTTTGCACTTGCTGTCTGCTCTCTGTGTCCATTTGTTGTGTGCTCTCTGTGTCTGCTTGTCTTCTCTTTAGGCGGCACCGGGAACCAATCCTGGGGCCTTCCGGAGTAGAGAGAGGCTGCTCAATCTCTTGCGTCACCTCAGCTCCCTGGTCTGCTGTGTCTCTTATTGCCTCTCTTCTGTGTCTCTTTTTGTTGCCTCATCTTGCTGCGCCAACTCTCCGTGCAGGCCAGCACTCTTGCGCGGGCTAGCACTCTGCATAGGTCAGCACTCCACATGGGCCAGCTTGCTTTTCACCAGGAGGTAATAGAAATCGAGCCCTGGACCTCCTATATGGTAGACGGGAGCCCAATCGCTTGAGCCACATTCGCTTCCCCTTTTTCCTTGTTAATCTTTACAATAATCCTATGGCATAGGCACTATCATTCTTAAAATACAGATGAAGAAACCAAATCTTAGAGGTTAACTGATTTCCCAAGATTATGCAGCTATTAAATAACAAAGAAAAAATTTCATCTCAAGTTTGTATAACTCCAGAGTCCAAACTCTTTCATCTGCACCTAACTCCAACAACAACAACAAAATGGGTGAAATAGGCTTTATGAGCTAAGCTGAGACATTGAATGCTATGGAGGAACTTGCTTCTAAAGAGATTTGTAATTCAAATCCCAAATAACTGCTTTACAAACAAATAATGTGATCCTTTCTTAAATTGAGAATGTTTGATGCATCAAAAATCTGTGAGTTCACTAATAAATACCAGAAAATAATTCAGAGGAATATAAATAATTACCTTGTCTTCTAACAGCACTTTGAAGGCCTCTGAGTGATTCATTTCAATAGTATCTTGAATAGGGTCAAACATCAAGTTACTTTGAGTTTACAAAAGTACTGCACAGGAAAGCGAATGTGGTTCAAGCGATTCAGCTCCCGCTTACCACATGGAAGGTTCCAGGTTTGGTTCCCAGTGTCTCCTGGAGAAGACGAGCAAGACAGCAAGCTGGCACGACTGGCAGGCATGGTAAGCTGATTCAACAAGATGGTGCAACAATGAGACACAAAGAGGAAAGACAATGAGAGACACAACAAACCAGGGAGCGGAGGTGGCTCAAGCGACTGAACGGCTCTCTCCCACATAGGAGGTCCCAGGTTCAGTTTCCAGTGCCTCCTAAAGAGAAGACAAACAGATACAGAGAGCACACAACAAATGGACACAGAGAGCAGACAGCAAGTGCAAACAGTGAGGGGGGGAATAAATAAAATAAATCTTTAAAAAAAAAAAAAAAAGTACTGGACAGTTTTCAAAGAGCTCTCATATGCTTTAGAACTCATAAAATCCTCAAAAACAATCCATTGAAAAAGTTAAAGAATCAGAGTACATACATAAAAGGGGGGAGTGGGGGAAGGCCTTCTAAATGCAGAGAGTAAGACTCATCAGTTCCAGGATTAGCTCCACCCCCATACCTTCTCAGAGACAAAAACATGGCCACTGGGATGGAAAGAGCTATGGACAGCTAACTGGCCTCTCATTTTTGGCTCATCCTGAAGGCTGGAGGAAACAGGTCCAGCAAGTAAATACAGCCCTGTTCCAGAAATACCCAATTTCTTTATACAAACAACCCCAGGTGTTACTATCATTTCAGACATGATAAGATGGAGGTTCTCCAAGGTCACAAAGAAAGTGGCAAGGATGAGATTCATACCCCATCTTTGACCCTTAAGAGCAAAGATCATTACATTCCCTAGAACTGCTTTGATCACTCCGAATGATAACCCATCTTTATAGCAAATTACAATATGAAATGTAAAATTAGTGGGATTTCAAGTAGATTATAAATGATAAACAGCTTGTCAGACAACCATCTTGGGAGGTCTGAGGAAGAACAGAAATTTTTATCTGAAGACATACACTTAAAAATGCTAGCCATCCATGTGCAAAGTCTAAGTGTAATATAAGTTGACCACCTTTTTAATATATTAGAATTTTATATCAAAATGAGTATTACCCTCACAAAATAATAAAATTAATGAGGCACTACACTTATTTCAATGTTAAATTACTTTGGGGAGTCCCCTATGGAAACTTCCCTCAGAGACTTTGTAGTGTTCATTCAAATCTCTCATATTTTGGTAGTTGGAATATAACAACTATAGCTTCTAGAATATAATTAGACATTATGTATTAAAGGGCTTAAAAATGTATTAGTCCTTTAACCAGGTAATTCAACTTCTAAAAATATATTCTCCTTAATGCTAATAAATGCACATATGCTGATTATTATAGTATTGTTTATAATAGCAAAACTCTTTACACAACCTAATGTCCTACAAGGGATTGATTAAATAAATTAGGATACATCTATGTTATGAACTACAATACATCCAATAAAAATCATGTTGAAAATAGAGGTTTTCAAAGTATAGTCCCTGGGCCAGCAGGATTAACATCACTTAAAAACTTGTTAAAAATACAAATTCTCAGAGCCACCCCAGATCTACTGAATCGAACTCTGGGAATGGGGTCCAGCAAGCTGTATTTTAACAAGCCCTAAGGTGACTATCATGCACACACTAAAGTTTGAGAACTGTTGTAGGACAATATTTAAAAACAATCCACTGAGACCCATTATCCATCCTAACTTTAAAAAGCAGCATTACAATATGGTCTTCTGCTACCTTTTAAATAACTTGCACACCAGACAACACACAAACATACCGAAACACACACAAGTGTACACACACACAAAGGTATCCTGCAGTATCCAAACTCTCACTATCCTAACAGAGTCAGGAAAATGTTTGGATGGATCCCTCACAAATCCAAAATGTTATCATCCAAACTCCAGGAACCAAATACCATAGATAATGTGGTAGCCCTTGCCGCCCCAACTCAGGAAACAAGAGATTCAGAGAGCAAGGGATACTTAATAGGAACGTGAGAGGTGTGCACATGTGTTAACATATTCCAAAATGTTACCAACGATTAGAGATTATGGTAGAAGTTATTTTAATTTTCTTCTTTTTGTTTTTCTGAGTTTTAAAAATAATCTTTCAAGAATATATAGGTATTCTAAATTCAAACTTAAAAGATTTTAAGAAATACTTTCCTATCATGCAAAATACTATATTGTTCAGAAAAACTTAGATGTATGGTAAAATGATTAAGAAAAGCAAGAAAATGATTTTTAAAATTGGGGACAGTGGTTATCTGGGGTGGGAGTAAGGGACAATAGGGGCTGGATTCTGGGAAAGGGCACATTGAGGACTTCAAGGCCTTGGTAATGTTCTGTTTAAGCTCCTGTGATAGATTGTCTTCAAAGATGTCACCAACAACTAGTCCCTTCCGTTTGGCACGTGCAACTTCTCCCATCAAGCACTGGAATCTGTTTCTATCCTTGACTAGTACTAGCTCTGTGACTTTTCTTTGAACAACAGAATGCAGAGAAAATTCTGCTGAGCTACTTCTGGGTCTAGGCCTTTAGAGGCTTGTCAGATTCTGCTTTTGTCCTTTCGGGAACTGGCTGCCATATATCTCAGGCTGGACTTCTGAATGAAGAGAGGCCACGTGGAAAAAAGCAGCCCAGCCAGGTCCCTGCTGATCTAACCACCCAGAAGAAGCATAAGACATATCAGCAAAACCATCTTCGATGTTCAGAGCTCTCAGTTTGAATGACTCCAGCCAACACCTCGGAGCAGAAAAACGACCCAGGCAAGCCCAGCCAATCCACAGAAGTGCGAGAAATAATAAATCACCATTATATTAAGTCACTAAGTTTTGGAAAACATAATGTTTTTATTATTGTTTTCTATATTTTACATGTGATATTCTTCTATAGGATTAAAGTTTTAATCTGTAAGTCATTCGTATCCATAGTGAATACTGTAATAGCATTTTTTAACTTATTTTGTACATTTAATAATTGAAAACGTAAGCAATTAAAAACTAAAAAGTAAACACAGATGAATAAATATATACATTTCTCAATTAAATGTAATGGATACATGTAAATTTTTTTGTTGTTTTGTTTTTTTGTGTGTTTTTTTGTTTGTTTGTTTTTTTGTGAATCAAACAATATATTACACAATATATTTGGTTCATAGAAATGCATTCATACAGTATTTGTCCTTTTGTGTCTGGCTTGCTTCACTCAACATAATGTCCTCCAGGTTCATCCATGTTGCCATATGCTTTATGACTTCATTTCTTCTTACAGCTGCATAATATTCCATCGTGTGAACAGACCACAGTTTGTTTATCCATTCATCTGTTGATGGGACACCTGGGTTGTTTCCAACTTTTCGCAATAGTGAATAATGTGGCTATGAACATCGTGTGCAGTTGTCTGTTCGTGTCACTGCTCTAAGTTCTTCTGGGTATATACGCAGTAGTGGTATTGCAGGGTCACATGGCAAGTCTATATTCAACTTCTTTAGGAACTGCCAAACAGTCCTCCATAGTGGTTGTACCATCCTGCATTCCCACCAACAGTGAAGAAGTACTCCTATCTCTCCACATCCTCTCCAACACTTGTACTTCTCTGTCTTTTCATAGTGGCCATTCTGATAGGTGTGAAATGATATCTCATTGTAGTTTTGATTTGCATTTCCCTAATCATGAGTGATGTTGAGCATTTCTTCATGTGTTTTTTTGCCATTTGTATTTCTTCTTCGGAGAAATGTCTATTCAAGTCTTTGGCCCATTTTTTAATTGGGTCATTTGTCTTTTTATTGTTGAGTTGTAACATCTCTTTATATATCCTGGATATTAAACCTTTATCAGATATGTGATTTCCAAATATTTTTTCCCATTGAGTTGGCTGCCTTTTCACCCTTCTGACAAATTCCTGTGGGGTGCAAAAGTGTTTAATTTTGAGGAGGTCCCATTTATCTAATTTTTCTTTTGTTGCACGTGCTTTGGGTGTGAGGTCCAAGAAACCACCACCTACTACAAGGTCTTGAAGATGTTTCCCTACATTTTCTTCCAGTAGTTTTATGGTCCTGGCTTTTATATTTAGATCTTTGATCCATTTTGAGTTGATTCTTGTATAGGGGGTGAGAAAGGGGTCCTCTCCGATTTTTTTGTTATAGATATCCAGTTCTCCCAACACCATTTGTTGAAGAGACTGTTTTTTCCCATCAGCGTGGGCTTGGTAGGTTTGTCAAAAAACAGTTGACTGTATAAGTGAGGGTTTATTTCTGGATTCTCAATTCTATTCCACTGATCGATATGTCTATCTTTATGCCAGTATCATGATATTTTGACCACTGTAGCTTTGTAATATGTTTCAAGATCAGGCAGCGAAATTCCTCCCACATTGCTCTTCTTTTTCAGAATACTTTTGGCTATTTGGGTGCACTTACCCTTCCAGATGAATTTGGTAATTGCCTTCTCTAATTCTGTAAAGTAAGCTGTTGGGATTTTGATTGGTATTGCATTGAATCTATAAGTCAGTTTGGGCAAGATTGACATCTTCACGATATATATTCTTCCAATCCATGAACACAGAATGTCTTTCCATTTGTTTAGGTCTTTTTTAATTTCTTTTAGCATTGTTTTGTAGTTTTCTGCATATAGGTCCTGTATTTCCTTGGTTAAATTAACTACTAGGTATTTGAGTCTTTTTGTTGCTATTGAAAATGGAATTTTCCTCCTGATTTCCTCCTCAGATTGCTCAGTACTAGTATACAAAAACATTACTGATTTTTGCGTGTTGATCTTATATCCTACCACTTTGCTGAACTCATTTATTTTTCAAGTAGCTTTGTTGTGGATACTTCAGGATTTTCTAAATACAGGATCATGTCATCCGCAAGCAGTGAGAGTTTTACTTCCTCTTTTCCTATCTGGACACCTTTAATTTTTTTGTCTTGTCTAATTGCCCTAGCTAGAACTTCTAGTACAATGTTGAATAACAATGGTGACAGTGGGTATCCTTGTCTTGTTCCTGAACTTAGGGGGAAAGCTTTCAACCTTTCCCCATTGAGTATGATGTTGGCTGTGGGTTTTTCATATATGCCTTTTATCATATTGAGGAATTATCCTTTTATTCCTATCTTTTGAAGTATTTTTATCAAAAAAGGATGTTGGATTTTGTCGAATGCCTTTTCTGCATCTATTGAGATGATCATGTGGTTTTTTTCCTTCAATTTGTTAATGTGGTGTATTACATTGATTGATTTTCTTATGTTGAACCAGCCTTGCATGCCAGGAATAAATCCCACTTGGTCGTGATGTATAAGTCTTTTGATATGCTGTTGGATTCAATTTGCAAGTATTTTGTTGAGAATATTTGCATCTATGCTCATGAGAGAGATTGATCTGTAATTTTCTTTTCTTGTGGAATCTTTATCTGGCTTTGGTATTAGGGTGATGTTGGCTTCATAAAACGTGTTGGGTAATTTTCTGTCCTCTTCAATTTTTTGGAAGAGTTTAAACAGGATTGGTGTTAATTCTTTTTGAAATGCTTGGTAGAATTCACCTGTGAAGCCATCTGGTCCTGGACTTTTCTGTGCTGGGAGATTTTTGATGACGGATTCAATCCCCTTAATTGTGATTGGTTTGTTAAATTCTTGTATTTCTTGTTGTGTCAGTATAGGTTTGTTATGAGTTTCTTGAAATTTGTCCATTTCATCCAGGTTGCCTAGTTTGTTGGCATATAGTTTCTCATAATATCCTCTTAGGATTCTTTTTATTTCTGTGGGGTCATTTGTAATTTCCCCCCTTTCATTTCTGATTGTATTTATTTGCATCTTCTCTCTTTTTTTCTTTGTTAGTCTAGCAAGGGGGTTGTCAATTTCACTGATCTTCTCAAAGAACCAGCTTTTGGTTTTGTTGATTTTCTCTATTGCTTTTTTGTTCTCATTTTCATTTATTTCCGCTCTAATCTTTATTATTTCTTTCCTTCTTCTTACTTTGGGATTGGTTTGCTGTTCTTTTTCTAGTTTCTCAAGTTGTTCAGTTAAATCTTTGAGTTTAGCTCTTTCTAGTTTTTTTTTTTTTTTTTTTTTTTAAGATTTTTATTTATTCATTCATTTATCCCCCCCTTGCTGCTTGTGCTCGCTGGGTCGGCTAACCACGCCGTGCGGGCGAGCTTGCCTTCACCAGGAGGCCCCAGGAACTGAACCCGGGGCCTCCCATATGGTAAACGGGAGCCCTACTGATTGAGCCACAGCCGCTTCCCTCTTGTTTCTTAATATAGGCATTTAGGGCTATAAATTTCCCTCTCAAGACTGCCTTTGTTGTATCCCATAAGTTTTGATATGTTGTGTTCTCATTTTCATTTGTCTCAATATATTTACTGATTTCACTTGCAATTTCTTCTTTGACCCACTGAATATTTAGGAGTGTGTTGTTCAGTCTCCATACATTTGCAAATTTCCTTTTTTCCTGTCTGTTATTGATTTCTAGTTTCATTCCATTATGACCTGAGAAGGTGCTTTGTATAATTTCAATCTTTTTATATTTATTGAGAGCTGTATTGTGACCTAACATGTGGTCTATCCTGGAGAAAGATCCATGGGCACCCGCTGAGTTTGGATGCAGTGTTCTGTATATGTCTGTTAGGTCTAACTTGTTTATCATATTGTTCAAGTTCTCTGTTTCCTTGATCTTCTGTCTAGTTGTTCTATCTAATGATGTGAGAGGGGTGTTGAAGTCTCCGACGATTATTGTAGAAATGTCTATTTCTCCCTACAGTTTTGCAAGAGTTTGTCTCATATATTTTGGGGCACCCTGGTTAGGTGCGTAGATATTTATGACTTATATCTTCCTGGAGGATCATCCCTTTTATTAATATATAATGGCCTTCCACATCTCTTATCACTTTTTTGCATTTGAAGTCTGTTTTGTCTGATATTAGTATAGCTACCCCTGCTCTTTTCTGTTTACTATTCGCATGTAGTATCTTTTTCCAACCTTTTACTTTCAGCCGGCTTGTATCCTTGTGTCTGAGGTGAGTTTCTTGTAAGCAGCATATGGATGGCTCATGTTTTTTTTATCCATTCTGTCAGTCTGTATCTTTTGATTGGGGAATTTAATCCATTCACATTCAATGATATTACTGAAAATGCACTATTTATTTCCTCCATTTTATTCTTTGGTTTTTACTCTTCTGGTTATCCTTTCTGCTTTTCTTTCTTCTATACTCTCCTCCAAGCCTCTCTCTCCTGTCTTTTTCTTTCAGGTTCTAAGGCTTCCTTTAATATTTCCTGCAAAGGTGGATTCTTTTTTGCAAACTCTCTTAGTTTCTGTTTGTTTGTGAATACTTTATATTCACCTTCATATTTGAAGGACAGTTTTGCTGGATAAAGAATTCTCGGCTGGCAGGTTTTCTCTTTCAGTTTCCTAATTGTATCATACCACTGTCTTCTCGCCTCCATGGTTTCTGAAGAGAAATCTGCACTAAGTCTTACTGGACGTCCTTTGTACGTGATCGTTTGCTTCTCTCTTGCTGCTCTGAGAATTTTCTCTTTATCTTTTACATTTGCATTCTGAATAATATGTGTCTTGGCGTGGATCTATTTGGATTTATTCTTATTGGGGTACGGTGTGCTTCTTGGACATGTAAGTTCATTTCTTTCGTGAGAGTTGGGAAATTTTCAGCTATTATTTCCTCAAATACTCTTTCTGCCCCTTTTCCTTTCTCTTCTCCTTCTGGAACTCCCATGACACGTATGTTCTTGCGTTTTGTGTTGTCATTCAACTCTCTGAGCCCCTGCTCAATTTTTTCCATTCTTTTCTCTCTCTGTTCTTTTCTCTCTTCAATTTTAGCTGCTCTGTCTTCAGTATCACTTATTCTTTCTTCTATCATTTCGAGTCTGCTGTTGTATGCTTCAAATGTATTTTTTACTTCACCTATTGTGTCTTTCATTCCCATGAACTCCATTACTTTTCTGTTCATGATTTCAAATTCTTTACGTTCGCGCAATGACTTCTTGATGTCATTGATCTCTTTAACTATATTCTCTTTCATCTCATTAATTTGATTTTGGAAATGTGTGCTCATCTCACTTATTAGTTCTCTCAAATTCTGCATCTCTTCTGGGACTTTGCTGTATTCCTTTTCTTGGGTCATGTCTTCTATTTTCTTAGTATGGCTCGTAATTTTTTGCTTGTGCTTAGGCATCTGGTTAGTTTGTATTTTACTTAGATGCTCTATCTCCTCCTCTTTTATGGGGTGTTAATGGCAGGAGGCTGTGAGTTACCACCGCTCTTTGATTTTTGGCTCAACCTTGATTGTTAGGATTGTTCTGCTGGTTGCTCTAAACTGGGCACTGGATCCAATAATTGGTTGTAGAGTCGTTTCCTATGGCCTTGGGCAGGGAGGCTATAGAGGCCAGGAAAAGCCTCTCTTACTTATTAATTTTTTATGTGCACTTCCTTGGTCTGCCAGGAGATGGCGCTTGTTGGCAGCTCTCAATTCAATGCCAAAATGTGATAGAGCTTCCTGTCTGGGAGCTAGGAGCCCTGTGATTCAAACTTTCTGAGACAGTTCTCCAGACTTCTCTAGTAGCACCCCCCTTTTCCCAGCTAGGAAATATTTCCACTCCCTTCTGAATCCTCAACAATCAGTCCCTGTTAGTAGAGGAGGAGATTGGGAGGTTTGTATATCTTTAGCCCCTTGCAGGCTCCAAGGCAAACAATGGCGCAGCTCCACCCAGCCTGGAAGGGCTCTCGGGACAGGGACAGGGCAGACCAAACCTGGGAGTCCAAAGCAGGGTCAGCCCCAGGCTCTCTCTCCCCTCTCCCGTGGTGTCCTCAATAATTAGTCCAGGCTAGAAGAGAGGGAGGTTGCGAGGGTCGATTTCTCCAGTCCTTCCTTAGGCTCCCAAGGCAAACCGCCGTGTGGAAGGGTCCGTGGGGCTCCGCAGCCCAAATTTCAGGTCAGAGCCTGAGTCAGCCTAAGGCTCTGTCCCTCTCTCTCCCCTTTCAGGGAGTGGCAGATCCCTCAAGCCCCCTTTGTCTGTGGTCGCATGCCCAGAGGCCCAAGAATTCTGAAGAGTGTGGGGGAGGGTGCCGGCAGCAGCTGCTACTTGCAACTCACAGTTCTGTAGTCGCGATTTCCCTTTTCTGTCCCTCTCTCCTCTGGGTGGTGTGCAGCCTTCACCTGCTGTCCTAAACCCTAGAAGATCTTTTTCGGGGCTGTTTCAGCTTGTCCTCTAGCTATTTTTCTGGAGAAGAGATTCCCGTGTCTTACTAGTCTGCCATCTTCCCGGAAGTCTGTAATAGCATTTTAATATTAAAATCTACAAAACTGATTTACTTGTGGAATTTCAAAAATGGTTGTCACAACAGTGCTATCAGAAACTATCCACATCAATTTCCTGTCATAAATGAGATTGGTCTGTAGTTTGGGGGCTTTTTTTTTTTGGTCTTATCTTTTTGTCCTAACATTTCCATATTTAGGTTATGAAAACTTAATAAAATGGAGGAATGTGCCATCATTTTTAGTATTTTAGAACAGTTTAAATAACACAGTCATTATTTGTGAAGATGTGAATACTGACTGAGACCATCTGGGTCTGGCAACTTTTTAGGAATACTGTTTTGACAACTTTATCAAATTCTTCCATGAATACTGTTCCAAGTAAGTTTTCTACCTCTTCTTTAGTTAACTTTAGTAATGTGTATTTTTCCTTAAAAATATTAATTTCATCTCTGTTTTAGATTCCTGGCTACTAAAATAAATACCATGCAATAAGGTGGCTTAAACAATGGGAATTTATTGGCATACAGTTTTGAGGGTAGGCGAAATCCAAAATCAAAGTGTCATCAAGGCAATGCTTTCTCCCAGAAGACTGGCATTCTGGGGCTGACTGCTGGCAATCCTTGGTCCTTGGCTTTTATGTCACAGTGCAGCCTCTCCTGCCTTCTCTGAGTTCTGTTAATTTCTGGCTTCTTCCTGTCACTTTCTCTCTGGGTCTGAATTTCATTCTGCTTATAAAGGGCTCCAGTAATAGGATTAAGGCCAATCCTGATTCAGCTGGGCTACATCTTAGTAACCTCATCAAAAGGTACTATTTACAGTGGGTTCACAGCCATTAAGTAATAGATTAACAACATGTTTTTCTAGGGTACATAGCTCTATGCCACCAATCTCAAATTCATTAGAAAAAATATACACAGTATTCTCTTATATATAAAAAGAAAATAGAATGGAAATGTACATAATAAAATAACAGAATTATTTATGTATTGAGAAATTTTTATATTAAATTTTACTATTTTATTTTCCAAATTTTACAAAATAAATGTCACATTTTAAATGGGAAAAAAAAAAAAAACATGTAATGAATAAATAAGAAAATATTGTTTATCTCCTGCTCTAAGAATTTGACAGCATCTAATTCACCAGTCTGCAATGGCTGACAGAAACCAGTAATAAGAAAATGTGAAAACTGAACTCTCTGACTTGACCCCAATCTTTATTTATGGTGGATTAGAGGTAAGAATTTGTATTATTTGAGCATTTGCCACTAATGCCTAAAAACAGATTAACTATAAGGAAGGCGGCAACCTAAACCTTTGTGAGATTTCATAAGATTTCCAAAATAATTTTGTTCTATTAAGTCTGTAAGAGTTCCAAACAGACTACTTAAGAGTATTGCTTTCTGGTGGCTTTTAAAATTCATTGTTGTCTCTAGCTTCGCAGGGTACGGTTTCCAGTTCCTCAGCCCAACAATCTGCAGAGGACAAGCACACAAAATACCATCCCAGTGGACACAATAATGCAGCAGCAACCACAAACTCCAGCCCTCCCCTTGCTTCCATTATCATAATTTATGCATCCTTAGAGACTGGAGTATGAAACAATGATTAATGCTGAGAAAGTCAACAGCATCAAAGGTTTTGAACTGACCACTGGCCTTAAAGAAGAAAATCACAGTTCACCTATACAAATGTTTATCAAACCATTGTAAAAATGCACTGAAAAAAATGGTACCACTTACTAAGCTAGCATAATCATAACTATTATCATCTTAATCCTTAAATATTTTGGTTTCCTTTTGTCTGGGTCAGGCTTTTTTGACCCTTCATATAATCTAGGTTTCTATATATCTGTATAGCATATGCTTTTATCAAACTAATAATATTAAAGCCTATAAAGTCACTAGGGAAATAAAATAATACCAGAAACCCACTATGTGCCACATCATCTGCAGTAAGATTGTTTGTATCCCAATTTAATTCTCACACCAGCCCTAAGAAGCAGGTAATATTTCAACAGATATTTATTGAGTACCTAAATAAATGTGCCAGGTACTGTGCTAAACTGTGGGAATAACTGAGCAGTGAACAATAAGATGCAACACTCTATGCCCTCAAAAAAACTAGAGTCCATGGAAGGAAGACAATAAATTGGTGGTAAAGGCCACAAAAAAAAAAAAAAAAAAAAAAAAAAAAAAGAGTGACATCCTATGAGAACACTAACAGGAAGACCCAACTTAGTCTGAAGGGTTGAGGATGGCTTCCAGAAGGAATTATCATGCAAACAGAGACTTCAAAGGATGCAAGAGAACTGAATAGCAAAAGTAGAGAACAGGAAAGTGGTCTGGGCAGAGGGACCAGCATTGGCATGAGCCAGACTTGAGGCAGGAAGGAATTTGGCTCAAAAGAAATAAAAGAAGGCTAATGTGACAATCACTGACAGCAAGAGAACCAGTATTATGAAGTAAGTCCAGAGAAGGAGGCTGGTGCCAAGCCATGCAGGGTCTCACAGGAATGTTAAAGACTGAGGACTTTATTCAGGTATAAAAGGAAGTCACCAAGAACTTTCAAACAAGGAGTGGGAGGTAGGGAAAAGGGTCAGATATGTTTTCCAAAGATTACTCTGGCAGTTCTTAGGAGAATGGACTAGAACAAGGCAAGACGATGTACAGAGACTAGTTAGGCAGCCATCACAGTAGTCTGGGTGAAAAATGATGCAGATTTTGGTGCAGGTGACGATAATGGAGCTAAAGTAAAGTAACGGACTTGAAATAAAAGGTACAATCACATGTGAAAGTGAGTGAGTGAATTTGTGTGTGGTAAAAGAGACACAATGGCTCTCAGGTTTCTGGCACAAAATTTGGGAGGAAGACCCTAATTTCACTTTGAGATGTCTATGAAGAAAAGATTCAAGAGGAGATACCGAGTAGACAGTATGCTATCACATACCTAATAAATGTCAGAGAAAGAACTGGATTCATGCCTGATCTATCTGACAGGAAAAATCAAAATTCTTTCATAACATTGAATGAAGATAAGAATTTTGATGGTGATAATGATGAATATGATACATCAACAGGTAACTTTTATTGAACATCTACAATGTGTTAGATAGCCACAACAATCTTTACAACAATCCTACTGAAGAAACTGGGGTTTAGAGAGATGAAATTGACAGAAATTGACAAATGGGCAGCACCAGGATTTGAACTCAGATCTAGACAGATTCCAAAACTTATACTCAACCTCTGAACCACAGTGCCACTCAAGTCCAAAGCAGAGATACCAACATCTTTAACTTCCAATCACTTTCCAACAATAGAGTGAAAGTTCTTCAAAGGCAGAGCAGTACTCTATTCAACCTTGCAAAACTCTAACAATGCCTCAGTAGTTAATTGTTTGTTGAATACATTTATTCATTATTGGGTGTTTAATAACTGTTTGCTACTGAATGAAGATAAATAATTATAAGAACTAAATGTGAAGAAACTATGTACTCTGCTGTTAAATCAATTTTTAGATTTGGAAAACCACCAATGGACTACATATTATTAACTGTTTTATGACGTTATATATAATTTAAATTCAAAACACATGGGTAACTTCAAAACTGAACCAGCCACAAAGTGAGGGAAAGGAAGATGTCAAAATCACAAAAATACTCTTCCAGGATGAGTTCTTGTAGATTCTATCTGATCTTTTCTGACACCAACACATCTCTCAATCTATATCTAAGTACAACTGCAAACAGTTAATTTTGCTTGAAAAGAGAAGGCCTTGGCTATCTATTCAGGTATACGATTAAATGATTAGAAAATAAAGCAAAATTCATCTCCCTCCCAAACATTGGTCCCTTTGAAGAAAATGGTTAACTTCACTATACCTACTAAACTCTGAAATGAAATATCAGTTCAGGAGCATTTGTATTACTAATCTATCTTAGATAAATTTTATTTAAAGCTAAAGTGAATAAATTTAGTTCAAAGTTAATCACAAGGTATGTGCTGTAAGAAGGCCTTTTATTAAAACAACTTTGGCTCCATATATCCAATAAATAATGAACATCTGTTAAATGCTCAAGAGGCAAGTTAACATATTTCATAGACTCTAAGAAGGCATTGATAGCACCACACTCTGTGTACCACCAAAAAAAGGGAGGGCAATTAAATCTTGATACAGTGGTTTCTTATCATGTAAAATTAAGGTACAGTTATTGCTAAAGTCTTTAGTACATATTTTAACAAAATTTTTTTTTCACATAACTCTCCTGGGCACACATAAAAAGCAAAACATCAGCACAATAAATTAATGAAAGTATTCTTAAAACATCTTCACATTCAGAGGCAAACAATCAGAATCTTTTTTTTTTTTTTAAAGGAGGTACCGAGGATTGAACCCAGGACCTTGTACACGGGAGGCAGGCACTCAACCACTGAGCTACACCTGCTCCCCTCTGAATCACTTTTTAACTCCCAGTCCTCAGTCGAGGTTTTTCCACATAATATCTTCATCTGTGCCATCAGGAACATGGTGATGCAGCTTTTCTTTAAAAAGTACTCCACCATTGCCTCTGAGCTTTTCCTCAAGCTGCTAACACTCAATCTGTAATAGACACTGATATTACTAGAGTGTCAATAATGAGTTTTCAAATGAAAATCAGGACTCAAATTCTTTTCCCAAATGATCCTATGAGGTCAGTTGGTTGCAAGTGTCCGATCATACCACTAAGACTACCAAGCAAATTCTTCCACATCTAGGCAATGACATCACAAAAGCTGTCTAGCTTATAGTCATTTCAGAACCCATCTTTTATAATAGGTCTCGATTTCAGATGTTAAGTTGTAGGAGAAAACCTGTGTCTTACATTCAATGAAATAAGGTAAATTAGGTCTAATTCTACATGATTGCACACATAACACATATAAAATTTTATCTGGAAAGGAAGGTGTGTGGATTATAATTTAGTACCCAATTTTTTACTCTTCCTTCCTGGAAAGAATTTTACATCTCTGCCTGCTGACAGGTTACCTACCGTGCCCTTCTCTGTGAAAGGAGTGGCCAAAGAAATATGAGTGATAGGTGATTTGTGTCAATTTGCAGCCAAAGCTTTATGAGCCATCATGTGATTCCATCATTTATCTTTTCCATCTACCACAATAAAGAAATGTCCCAAATGAGGGTTGCTCCTTCAACTTGGGTCCTTGAGTGAAGGCCAAAGCTGACCCTGGAGTAGAGCTTCAAAAAAAAAAAAAAAAAAAAAAAAAAACTGGAGGGGAGTAATAAACTTCTATTTTTCTCAGCCACTGAGATTTCTAGGATCCCTTTTGCTGCTTTGTTAAAGAAGCATAATCTACAGAAAGTTAACTAATACAGAAGATTCTTGATATGATCTATGAACTCTAAAATATCATTTCCAGATGTTCTGAACAGAAAGGCTCCTCTAGGCCTCTACGTTCTCTTCCTTTACCCACCAGGCATTGTTGCAGCACACATTTCCTCTTCTCCACCTTACTTCCTGACTACTTATATCAAACTACTCCTCACACCATATCCCATGCTACTCTTGATTCTCTTCACTAAGGTTCTCAGTACTAGCTCTTCCCCTTTTCATTCTCATCTTGGCCCTCAGACCTGATTCAAAATACCATCTTCCAGTATATGAATATATCTCAGTAAAATTCCAAAAAAAATTTTTGTTTAAATACCATCTTCCCTAAGCTCCACATCTAATGAATCCCTGTGCTCTACCCTGTTCTAATGTCCTATCTGACATGTCCCCAGAACCCTTCAATGTCAGCACAAACCCTGTGGACAACCATCTCACCCATTCTTTGGGTATGAGGCACAAACACCACACACATTCTCTTAGTTGGAGGTCTATCAAGCAGTAATTCAAAAGTTCTTCTTTCAAAATGATGATATACCAATGCCATAGGGAAATAAAGTATGAAGAATGGCTCGAGAAATAAATAAAAATTTAAATCTAACTTAGTGCTTGTAAATTAATTCTGTAATTCTAACATCCATGATCATATAAAATACATTGAAAATTATATTTATAGAGAAAGAGACTTGAGAAATCAAAGCTTATAATGTATGATAAATAACTAAAAAACGATTTTCCACAATTCAACTCAACTAATAATATGGGAGGATTTACATGCAATTATTCACGCATTCAAAATTAATTATAGTTCTGTAGACCATATTATGTATACACCCACATAATACTCATCCTATTTGACCTCTTTCCTCTATCACTTCAATTTCATCTGTATATGCCATATACTGCTATGGTGCTTGTCATCCTAAAATCCAAAGTCTGAAAGAATAGAAGGCCTATGACAGAATTACTTAGTGCCTCTGAAAAAAAGATTTTGTTGTGACCTGGGACAATATCATTAATCTATTTACACATTAGTTTCCTCATAAAGAAAATGTGACAGTACCATCTTCCTCACAGAATAAATGTTATGATTAAAAGATATTATAACAGACTTCAGGCCACTGCCTAAATATGAGCTCTTTTGAAAAAGGCTAGATGGATTTCCACTTCCAGTGAAGGTGAACTAGGTTTTGGATCAATGTTCATGTTCAGAAAAAAATAGAACAGATGAAGAAAATATGAAAAAACAACAATGATTCAAAGGTATCAAAGAATTACCAAAAAGTATACAATTACAAAGAGCCAATATCCAGGAAAAGAAACAATCCAAATAAAGTTACTCTAGCATTTGAGGGCACATTTCTCCTAAAGATGTGAGTTTATTCCAGAAGAGACAGCAAAGACACCAAAAACTGATCAGCTGTCTCAACCAAAAGAGCAAAGAGGACAAAACTGGAATTCAGAGCCCAGAAAAAAGAGGAGGGCCCAGTAAGAACCCTGTGAGAAGGATGGAAAGATAACAGATGGGTTTCCAGTCATCAAAATGGCACAGTGAACTGCTCTAGGACTCCGTCTCCACACAGAAGCTTTAAGCAATAAACAAGAGCTGGGAGAACCAGCTTTCTCAAACCTCCAGAAAACAATTAAAGGGTTGCAATAACAGGGCAAGCAATGAATGAAGAAAAGAATATGATCTTATGGTATCCTGGCTTGTACCCCCACCATCCCAGTACCATCTCAACATGGAGTTGGGCTGGGCATCCAGCACAGGTCCCTGGTACTAGTTCCAAAGGGAACAGAATAACCATCATGCACATACAGGGAGCATGTATGTCTGTGCCAAGCTGTCTTCTGGCAGCCTGAAGGACTGAACCAGGACACTAGTCACAAGCTCATCATCCCAGAATTTGCCAGCATCACAGAGCTCTCCTAAAGAATGTGGTAGGAGAACAGTCAAATTGCAGCTGCCTGGGGCATAGGTTTGCTGGCTGTGGGACATACTGTACACTACCCAGGACCATGAAGAAACACTGCTTTTTAGAGAAGAGGGGACATTACAATCTGGGTAAATGGGAGGATTCCTAGGGCCAAGCATGCATGCCCAGGACAAGAACAGGGAGGACCCTACACTTTTGCCTCAAGCTAACTCTTTAAATCTATTGCTAGGAAGATAAGCTCTGAGGAAAAGCACTCATACAGGCCAATCTACAAAGACTAAGAAAGGCTGGGGAAGCGGCTGTGGCTCAATCAGTAGGGCTCCCGTTTACCATATGGGAGGTCCCGGGTTCGGTTCCCGGGGCCTCCTGGTGAGGGCGGGCCCGCCCGCACAGCGTGGTTGGCTGACCCAGCGAGCACAAGCAGCAAGGGGGGGATAAATAAATAAAATCTTTAAAAAAAAAAAGAAAGGCTGTTTCTTTTCCTCTTTTTTCTGTTTCTTTGTTGTTGTGGGGTGTTGTTGTTGTTGTTGTTGTTGTTAATTCCTGTCATTCAAGGAAATCTCTGTCGTAACACTAGCTGAATACAAGCTTAACGAACAGAGATCTCAGTGTCTAAATTTCTGAGAAAACACATTAAAAAACCAAAATGCCCAGGCTGCAATAAAAGACTACAAAAATACAAAGAAACAGGAAATGATAGCCCATGAAAAGGGGCAGGGATTATTGAATTAAAAACCATCAATGAGAAAGACCAAAACTTGGATGTACCACACAAAGACTTTTTTTAAATGGTCCTAAATACACTCAAAGAGCTCAAGGAAAAAATGAACAATGAACTAAAGGAAATCAAGAAAACAACACATAAGCACAGAGAATGTCAATAAAGAATAGAAATCATGAAAAGGATTGAAACAGAACTGAAAGCCATAGCAACAGAAATTAATAATTCCCTAGAGGGGTTCAACAGCAGATTGGAGCTGGTAGAAGAAAGAATCAGTGAACCTGAATAATCAGTGAACCTCTGCATCCAGAGGAGCAGAAAAAAAGAACGAAGAGAAGTAGGAATCCCAGAAGGAAATAAATGAGAGAGATTAAGGGGTAGAGAGAATATTCAAGAAATAATGGCTGAAAACTTCCTAAATTTAACAAAAGACATGAGAATACACATCCAAGATGTTCAATGGACTCCAAACAGGATAAACCCAAATAGACCCACACTGCACTATAGAATCAAACCACTGAATGCCAAAATTAGAGAATTCTGAAAGCCACAAAAGAGGAGTGTCATGTACAAGGAAGTCTCAACAAGATTAAAGGCCAGTTTCTCATTGGAAACCGTGAGGGTAAGAAGGCAGGGAATGACCTATTTAAAATGCTGAAAACAAAACAAAAAAAATGCCAACTAAGAATTCTGTATCGGGCAAAACCATCTTTAAAAAATGAAGGAGAGTTTAAGACATTCCCAGATAAACAAAAGCTGAGGGAGTTCATTGCCACTAGACTGGCCTTATAAGAGATGCTAAAGAGAGTTCTGTAAGTTGAAAGAAATGGACCCTGGATTATAGATCAATGTCACAGGAAGAAATAAAGATCTGCAGTAAGGGAAACAACATGGGTAAATATAAATGCCAGTACTATTGAATTTTTGGCTCGTAACTCCACTTTTTACTTCATACAGGAGCTAAAACACAAACACATAAAATATAGAAAGAAATCAGTAGTTCTGGACTCATAATGTGTAAACATATTATTTGTGACAAGAACTACATAAAGGGAGGACAGAGGGGTATAGGAGCATACCCCTTTGTGTATACCTAATTGTGTATACGGTTGAAGTTAACTTGGTATAAAATCAAGCATGATTGTTATAGATTTAAGATATTAAATTTCAGCCACAACGGTAACTACAAAAAAAATATGGGAGCATATGCAAGCTCATAGTTACAGAAATTAGGTTGCCAGAGGGAGAGGGTATGAGTAATTTTAGGGATTCTGCATGGGGAAATGGGGAAGTTTTAGAAATGGAAGATGGTGAGCATCCTGCACATTGTGAATGTGATTAATCCTACTGAATGATATGTTTGACAGTGGTTGAGATGGGAAAACGTATATTGTATATATGTTCCCACAATTAAAAAAAAAAAAAAAGAACTAAAGTGACAATGACATTTAAATGAAATATAAGATTCTGAACAGGACCTAATAAGGAAGAAGAAAAGACTCAAAAGGACATTACTGGCACATACTCATAACTGTAATTTAGGCAGTAAACTTTATATCAATGTTAAATTTCTTCAGCTTGGTAACTGCAATTAAGGTGATTATATAAGTAAATATCCTTATTCTTAGGAAATGTGCATGACAGTATTGTGTTCAAGAAGCATGATATATACAAGCTACACTCAAGTGTTTGGAAAAATGATTGAAAGACACACATATAAATAGAAAGGTAATTAGATTGAGAGATGGATATATAGAATGGTATGGCAAATGTGCCAGTGTTAATATTGGAGGATCTACGTATCTGAGGAGATATGTTGGAGTTTTTTATGGGGTTTATTTATATTTGTAACTGTCCTGTAAGTTTGAAAGTATTTTGAAATTTAAAAATTGTTAAGTTAAATATAGATTTAACATACAATCCAGCAATTCCACTCTTAGGCATAAGTCCAAGCCAGTTGAAAATATATGTTCACACAAAAACTTATACACAAACATTCATTAGTCATTATAGCCAAAAATTGAAAACAACCTAAATGTTCAAGAACTGATGAATATAAAATGTGGTATATCCATATAATGGTTATTATTTGGCCATAAAAAGGAATGGAATACTGATACAGGCTACAACACAGATAAAGCTTGAAAACATTATGCTAAGTAAAAGAAACCAGATGCAAAAGGTCACATATTGTATGATTCCATTTATATGAAATGTCCAGAATAAGCAAATCCAGAGACAGAAAATAGGTTAAGTGGTTGCCAGGGAATGGGGGAAGACAGGTATGAGAAGTGACTGCTGGGGAGCGGATGTGGCTCAAGCAATTGTCCGCCTGCTTGTCACATGGGAGGTTCCGGGTTCAATACCCAGTGCCTCCTTAAAAATAAAAGCAAACAAATGAAACAGCCAACTCAGGGGAATCAATGTGGCTCAGTGGTTGAGCGCCAGCTTCCCACATGTGAGATCCCAGGTTCAATCCCCGACCCTGGTACCCCCCCGCCAAAAAAAAAGTGACTGCTAATAGGTACAGGGTTTCTTTTAGGAGTGATAAAAATGTTTTAGAGTTAGATAATGTTCATGGTTGAACAATTCAATTTGTTCACTGAATTGTATACTTTAAAATAGTAACTTTTATTCTATGCAAATTACATCTCAAAAAAATATCAGATGAAGTAGACTTTAAGACAAAAAGTATTACTAGATATTGTCATTTCATAATGATAAACGGTTCGATTTACTACAAAGACATAATTCTAAATTTGCATGCACCCCAATAGCACAGCTATAGTGGATTAAATTTTTTCCCCAAGAAAGATGTGTTAAAGTCCTAAACCCTGGTACCCAAGAATGAGACTTTATTTGGAAATAAGGTCTTTGTGGATGTAATCAAGTTAAGATGAATTAGGATTAGAAGCTGGATTGGGATGGGTGCTAATACAGAGACTGGTATTTTTATAAGCGCAATGTCTGCATAAGAGAAAGAAGAGGGAGATCTGGAGACAAACAAACACACACAGAGGGAAGAAGACCATGTGAAGATGGAAGCAGAAATTGGAGTTATGCAGCTACAGGTCAAGGAATGCCAAGTACTGCAAGCAGCCAACAAACATTAGGAAGAAGAAGAATTCTTCTCTAGAGCCTTCAGAAGGAGCATGGCCTGCTGATTTTAGACTTCTAGCCTCCAGAACTGTAAGAGAATAAATTGCTATTATTTTAAGCCACCATAGTTATACTCATTTGTTACAAAAGCTCTAGGAAAGAAATACACTGCCTAAAATATATAAAGCAAAATTTGACAGAACTATAATGATCAAAGATAAAAACCCATAACCATAGAATGAGATCTGCAACTAAAAGAACAAGACAAAAACTTAGTATGAATATAGCCTGAAAAAACTTGAAGTAACTAACATAGACAGAACACTGTAACTAACAACTGCACAATATGCATTATTTTAAAGTATACATGGAACATTTCCAAAAACTGGCCAAATTCTGGGCCATAAATCAAGTCTCAACAAATGTCACAAGACTGGAAAAATCACACAGAGCAGAAGCTGGCAATCTTTTTTTAAAGGTCAACATAATAATTATAGGCTAACAGGTTATATGGCCTAAGTCACAATTATTCATTTTTGATGTTGTAGCACAAAAGCAGCCACACACAATATATAAGCAAATGGAGTGGCTGTTTTCCAATAAAACTTTATTTACAAAAACTGATGGTTGACCCACAGGCCATAGTTTGCCAACCCCTATATAGACTGTACTCTGACCAAATTGAATTTAAGCTAAAAATCTGTAACAAAAATAACTAAATATCTAGAAAAATCTCTAGATGTTTGGAAATTCAGCAATAATTTCTAAATAGCATATGGGCCAAAATCAAAGTACAAATTAGAAAATACAATGAACTAAAAAAATTTAAATATTAATATTAACTCTTATGTAATGTAGCCAAAATCATTAGAGAGAAAACTAGCCTTTATTTAGAAAAAGATGTATTAGAAAATAAGAAGGGCTAAATATCAATAATGTAAGCCTCAAGACCAAATCCAGCCTACCACCTGTTTATGTAAATAAAACTTTTATTGGAACAGAGCCTGCCCTCTGTTTATATTTTGCCTATGGCTGCTTTCAACAGAGGTAAATAGTTGCAACAGAGATTCTACGCCCCACAAAGGTAAAAATATTTACTGCCTGACCCTTCACAAAAAAAGTTTGTCAACCTTGACCTAAGCAGATCTCTCAGAAAGTCAGGAAAAAAAAAGAACAGCAAAGAAAACTTAAAGAAAATAGAAAGAAATAAAGATAAAAATACAGATTAATGAAATAGCAAATAAACAAAATAAAGGATCAACAAAATGTAAAGTTGGTTCTATGAAAAGACCAATAAAATTGATAAACCCCTCATGAGATGGGCAAGAAAAATAAAAAATGCACAAATAACCAATATCAGGGTTCTAAGTTATCACTGACGATCCTAATGACCAGTTACTGAACACTTGGAAAGTGGCTACTCTGAATGTAACAAGTATGTACATGAAAGCACACAACAGATTGGAAGACTTGGCATGAAAAAATAACGTAGACTATTATCTCAGTAATAATTTTATAGTGATTACATGTTGAAATGACAGTTTTTTTTATATTTGGTTAAATAAAATACATTATTTAAATTAATCTTATCTGTTTCCTTTTACTTTTTAAGATGTGGCTAATAAAAATTTTTTTAATTACATAAGTGGCTCCTATTACATGTCTTTTTGTTAGTGCTGCTACAGACATTAAAAAGATTATTACAGAGTATTATGACCAATTTTAACATCAATAAATTTTATCATTTAGATGAAATGAACAAAATCTGTGAAAAACTAAAAACTGACACAAGAAGAAATAGAAAACCTGAATAGTAAAGAACTGAATGTGTAATTAGGAAGAAGAACAATTCTCAGCACTTTTAATGGGGCCAATAAAACCCTGATATCAAAAGTTGACAAGGTCAATACAAGAAAGGGAAGCTATGTTATGTCAATCTCCCTCATTTACAAAACTGCAAAGACTCTTAAAATATTAGCAAAAGAAATCCAGTGATATTTTAAAAGGTTCATATAATACTTCAATATAATAAAGATGGTATAATACATTAACTGAAAAAGGGGAGAAAAACCATATTATTATCTCAATAGAAAAACCATATGATAAAAATTCGACATACTTTGAAGGTAAAAATACTTAAAACTAGGAACACAAAGGAACTTTATTAATCTGATAAAGGATATTTTTAAAAAAAAATGGGGAACAGGTGTAGCTCAGTGCTTTGAGCACCTGCCCTGCTTCCCACGTACAAAGTCCCAGTTGTTCGATTTCCAGTACCTCCCTAAAAAAGAAAAAACACTGAATCACCTGAACGTTCACTAACAGAATGGATAAATAAACTGTAGTATATTCAAACAATGTAATTCTAAGCTTCAATAAAATAAACTGCTGATGTGTGCTGCAACATGGATGATGCTCAAAAACATTATGTTGAATAAAAAATCCAGAAACAAGACGATTTACTATAGAATTTTACTGACATAAAGTTCAAGAAGTAAAATTAATCTGCAGTGAAAGAAATCAGAGCAATGGTTGCCTCTGTAGGAGTAAACAGAGAGGAAATGAATAGAAAGGGACACAGGCAACTTAATCTAAATCTTGACTGGGGTGTTAATTACACAGATGTACAAAAGTTTAAAATTTTAAACTTTATCCTCAACAACTGTGCATATTACTGTATGTGACTTATACTCAATTAAAAAACAATTAAATGGTGGTAGATAAGGATTGTGATTAAAAGTACAAATACAAGAATGTTCTTCTATGAAGTAGAACAAATGTACATCACTATTAAAAGGTATTAAGAATATGGTGATACATGGGAACCTACAACTAATGTAACTTATGGACTCTAGTTAACACTAATATTTTATTATTTTTGCATCGGTGGCAACGAAAGTACTATATCAATGCTAAGGGTAACAACAGGGGTATAAATAAGAGGGTATGGGATTTTTCTTTTTTGGATTAATGAAAATGTTCTAAACTATCTGAGGTGATGACAACACAACTCTGTAATGAAACGGAAAGCCACTGAGTGTACACCTTGGATGGACTGTATAAGGAATAAAACTGTATAACAGTGAACCCTGTGGTGCATGATGGTGGATGATGGTGGTTAACAGTATAAATATGAGAACCTTCTTTCATGACTATAAGACATGCACAATACTAACGGTGTTAATAATAGGGTGGTTAATGGGGAAAATAGACCTAATGTAAGCTATGGACTATTATACTTACTAGTAATATTCTGACGTCTTTTATCAATTGTAACAAATGTCCCACAACAATGTAAGGTGTTGGTGGTGGGGTGGTGTACGGGATCCCTGTATGTTTGGCATGATTGTAAACTGACAACTTCTCTAATAAAAAAATAAATAATAAGAAAACACTATAGTCAACACCATACTTAATTATGCAATGACAAAAGTTTTTCCTTCAAAATAGAGAACAAGGTAGGGATTTCCACCATCACTAATCCTATTCAATATTATACTGGTGGTCATACTCAATGTAATAAGATATAAACAAGAAAGAATAGAATAAGGATTAAAGGAAGAAATAAAACTGTTACATGCAGACAGCATGATTGTGTATGTAAAAAAATACAAAACAATCTAAGATAAATTATTAGAATTAATAAGTTAGTTTAGAAAGTATGTTGGATACAAGGTCAAATTTCAAAAAGCAAACTGTATTTCATTACAGCCACAACATTTAAAATATGAAATTAGGAAAAGATACCATTTACAATGGCAGAGAATACCAAATACCTTAATGAAAGGTAGGCAAGACTTCTACACAAAAACTTATAACTGCAAGAAATTACAAAAACCTAAATTAAATGGAGTGGTATACCGTGTTCATTACATATCCTTCATGTGAAGAATAAATATGTAAATAATCAATTCTCCCCAAATTTATGGAATTGATGAAATGCCCATGAAAATCCTAGCAGGGTGTTTTAAGGACATTAACAAGACAATTTAAAAATTATACGGAAATACAAGGACCAAGAATAAGCAAGAAAAATCTTTCACATAACAAAATGGTAACACTTACTCTACTGGATATTAAAATTTATTATAAAGCGTCAGTAATTCATTCAGTTGATTGGGGCAAGGATAGATGAACATATCAGAAAGAAACTCATTCTTATGATGAAATGTGGCACTGTAGAAAAGTAAAGAAAAAATGTTATTTTCAATAACTAGTGCTAGGTCCAAAGAATACTCATATGGAAAAAAATAAGCCCGACTCTTCAAACCATAACAAAAGAAAGAAAGAAAGAAAATCAGTTCCAGGGGGATTGTAGAGCTACACATGAAAGGCGAAATTAAATGTTAAAACTTCTAGAAAATAACATAGAGAAAATCTTTTAGACCTGGGGTGGTAAAAAGGTTTTTAAAAAGCACTAGCCATTCAGAAAACTTTAATAAACCAGACTATATGAAAAGGAAACATTTCTCTTTAGAATTTTGATACCAATAAGAGAAGAAAGGTAAACCACAGAGTGGGAGAAGATGTAACTGTAACAAATATAACCAAAGGACTTGTATATAGAATATGAAATCCTAAAAAATAACAATACCAAAAGCAGGATAGGCAAAAAACAAATAATTACATAAAAAGATGTTCAACTTCAATGGAAATCAGGAAAATGCAAATTAAAACCAAACTGAAAACACTACACAAGCACTCAGTATGGCATAAATTATAAAACTTTAAAAAGTATTGGTGAGGATAAAGGACAACAGAAACTCTCGCACATAGCAGGTGGGTATGCAAATTGGTTCAACCACATAACAAATCTGCTTGCCATTTTGTGCTAAAGTTAAACATACACTGTGACCCAAGAATTTCACTCCTAATCATATACCCAACAGAAATGTGAGCATAGGCACCAGAAACATGCACAATAATGTCATAATTCATTATTCAAAATAGGCAAAATCTAGAGGAAACCCTCAATGTCTTATTAACAGTAGAACTCATGAATTGCAGCATATTCTTACAACAGAATACTGTAAAGCAATCAAAATAAACAAACCACAAGTACACACAAGGATAATCTCACAAATATAATGTTGGGCAAAAGAAACCACGTAAAAAGTAATTACAGTCATGACCTCATTTATATTGCTCCATTTATATGATTCCATTTAAATATGCCAAAAAACAAGCTGAAATGATCAAGTTAAGAAATGGTTCTCTTTAGGGAGAATGGAAAGGAGGTGACCAGGGGGGGCACATAGATAAGGTGACTTGCAAGATGCTAGTAATGTTCTGTTTCTTGACCGGGGATTGAGGGATGTTACGTGGATATTTTAGCTTTGTGATAATTCATCAAGATGTTCACTTATAAATTCTGCACTTTTCTATTTATTTGCTATTTTTAAATAAAAAATGTTTAAACATTAAAAACAAAAGATTTGCTGAAAAAATAATTAGAACACTAAAGTTTTTGGTAGACAATTTTCTTCTCCAAAAATTCTTTGGAGAAGCCTTTAAATCTCGGGGAGGATACCAGCCAGCACTGAGGTGGCCCCAGGAGAAGGGAGGGGGAAATCTGCTCAGGCAGGCTGTCAAACCCAGCCACTGTGGGAGAGAGGAACTTGGTCAGGGAGGGAGTGGAGACAGGCACTAACTAGCCCTGACTCTGAAAACTGTTATAAGTCCAACTTGCCTAAGGGAAAAGGGAACAGGTAGAGCCAGATAAGCTTTCAAAAGCCTATTTAGTCTACAGAGCTGCTGTAGTGCAGAGGGGGAGTTCCTGCATTGCAAGTAGAAGATCCCTGGTTTGAGTCATGGTACCTCCAAAGAGAAGGGATCAAGGGAGAGATAAGGCACACAGCTAGCACCTTATGATAGGGAACTTATAAATTGAGTTTCTATTGTTTTGTTTTTATGGGGTTCTTTTGTGGGTTTTGTTGTTGTTGTTGTTGTTGTTTTTATTCTCTAAAACTGGATACATCACCTGCAGAGGGCAGGCTGCAAAATGATTAATTGATGAGCACCAGCAGGCTGAGAAGGTCCCTAGGGGCCTAAGAGGAAAGGCTGTTTTCCCTGGGTTGTTTCTTTGTTGCTATTTTGTTTCTTGTTTGTTCTTTTCCCTTTCTTTGTCTCTTTTTTTATTCTTTTACTTATTTTTTCAAACTACTTTATTTTATTTTCTTTCCCTCATTTCTCTGTCTTCCTCCTTCTGTTGCTTTTCTTTCACTCTAACACTTCTGTTTGGGGTCTTCATTTTGTCTTTTTCTCTTTCTTTCTTTTTTTTTTTTTTTTTTTTGCTTTCCTTCTATTCTCATCTTCTGGCTTTCTAATTCATTCTATTTCTTTCTTTCTATTTTGTTTCTTGTTTTATTTTTTTCTACTCAATCTCTTTTTATACTTATTCCTTTGTATTTTTTATGATTTTTTTACTCGTTTTACTTACTTTCCTAGATCTTGTATGATTCCCCTTCTACCTTTTTTATATTATTATTACTATTATTCTTTTTCTTTTTTTCTCTCTTTCCTTTTCTCTGGTCCTAACAATTTTTTTCAAAGGAACAAAGACAACTGGAAGGATACAGAATTGGAGGAAACAAGTATCAAAAATTGACCTTATACAATAAAAAATTTTAAAAATTTAAAAATTGACCTTACCACACACAAAGAAACAACAAAATAAAACCCTAGAGTAGAAAGAGAAGCTAACCAAACAAATAAGCCAATTAAGAAACAGAGGCCTAGACACCAAAAAAAAATAAAGAAAGAAAGAAAAAATAAAGAAAAAATAAAAAAAATCACAAGCCATAAGAAATATGAAGACATGGCCAACTCTAACAAACAAACTAAAAAACAAAAGGAGATGCACAATGAGGAACAACTAATCAAGGATGTCCAAACAAATATCTTGAATCACTTTAATGAAATGAAGGAAGGGATAAAGGATATTAAGAAGACACTGGGGTAATATAGTGAAGAAATTGTAAACATACATAAAAAGATAACAGACCTGATGGTGATGAATGGCACAATGCAAGAAATCAAGAATACACTGGAAGCACATAACAGCGGATTTGAACAGGCAGAGGAAAGAATCAGCAATGCGGAAGACAGTACAGCTGAAATCAGACAGATAGTAGAACAGATAGATAAAAAGATAGAAAAAATCTATCACAGACTTACGGATTTGAATGACAACACAAAATGTACACATATACGCATTATAGGCATCCCAGAGGGAGAAGAGAACAGAAAGGGGGCAGAAGGAGTGTTGGAAGACATAATGGCTGAAAATTTCTCAACGCTACAGAGGGGCATGAACATACATCTCCAGGAAGTGCAGCACAACGCAAACAGTTTAAATCCTAACAGGCCTACGCTGAGACATATACTTGCCAAATTGTCCAATGCTCAAGACAAAGAGGGAATAATGAAAGCAGTAAGAGAAAAGAGATCTATGACATATAAGGGAAGCTCAATAAGATTAAGTGCTGATTTCTCATCTGAAACCCTGGAAGCTAGAAGGCAGTGGTACAACATGGTTAAGGTGCTAAAAGAAAAAAACTTCCAGCCAAGAACTGTCTATCCAGCTAAGCTGGCATTCAAAAATAAGGAAGAGTTCAAAATAGTCACAGATAAACAGAAATTAAGAGAGTTGTCAATAAGAAACCTACTCTTCAAGAAATACCATAGGGAGTTCTGCAGGTTGAAAGGAAAAAACAGGAGAGAGAAAGTTGGAGGAGAGTGTAAGAATAACTGAAAGATAAAAAGAGAAATAAAAACAACATATGGCATTCTTAAACCTAAAGAAAATACAGCTAATATAAGTAAATCCTTGATGGTAATAACATTGAACGTTAATGGATTAAACACTTCAATCAAGAGACATAGACTGGCTGAATGGATAAGGAAATATGACTCATATATATGCTGTCTGCAAGAAACTCACCTTGGACCTAGGGTTGCATGGAGGTTGAAAGTGAATGGTTGGAAAGCAATTTTACATGCAAACAATAATCAGAAAAGGGCAGGAGTAGCTATACTAATATCAGACAAAATAGACTTTGAATGTAAAACTATTTCAAGAGACAAAGAAGGTCACTATATATATAATAAAAAGGGTAATCAAGAAGAAAGAACAAAGATAGGCATTTATGCAACTAACCAGGGTGCCTCAAAATACACAAGGCAAATATTAGAAAAACTAAGTAGAGAAACAGATGCCTCTACAATTATAGTAGGGGACTTTAATACACCATTATCACTATTAGACAGAACATTTCAACAAAGGATCAGTAAAGAAACAGAGACCTTGAATAATACATTAGAGGATCTAGACCTAATAGATATATACAGAACATTACACACAAATACAGCAGGATATTCATTCTTCTCGCATGCACATGGATCATTCTTCAGGATAGACCACATGCTAGGCCACAGAAAAACTCTCAATAAATTCTGAAAGATGAAATTTTACAAAGTAAATTTCTCTGACCACAATGGAATGTAGCTGGAAATCAGTAAGGGACAGAGAAGCACATTAGGAACAAAGATATGGAAGTTAAACAACACACTCTTAGACAATCATGGGTCAAGGAGGAAATTACAAAAGAAATCGATAACACCTTGAAACCCTGAAATGAATGAAAGTGACAACACAACATATCAAAACCTATGGGATGCAGCAAAAGCAGTGCTGAGAGGGAAATTCATAGCCATAAATGCCTACATTAAAAAAGAAGAAAGAGCTAAAATCAAAGACCTAACTGCACACAGGAAGGAATCAGAAAAAGAACAACATACAAATCCCAAAGCAAGTAGAAAGAAGGAAATAACAAAGATTAGGCAGAGCTAAATGAAATTCAAAATAAGAAAGCACTAGAAAAAATAAACAAAACCAAAAGCTGGTTCTTTGAGAAGGTTAATAAAATTGATAAACCCTTAGCCAGACTAACAAAGAAAAAATGAGAGAAGATGCACATACATAAAATAAGAAACAAGGAAGGGGATATCACCATTGACCCCACAGAAAGCCAAACAAAGATGCCACAAGAAAGGAAAACTATAGACCAATCCTTCTAATGATTCTGGATGCCAAAATCCTCAACAAAATACTTGCTAATTGTATTCAACAACACATCAAAAGAATTATACACTATAACCAAGTATGTTTCATCCCTGGTATGCAAGGATGGTTCAACATAAGAAAATTCATCAATGTAATATACCACATAAACAAATTAAAAGAAAAAAAATGGCATGGTAATCTCTATAGGTGCAGAAAAAGCATTTGATAAAATACAGCACCCTTTCCTGATAGAAAACACTTCAAAAGATAGGAATAGAAGGAAATTTCCTCAACATGATACAGGGTATATATGAAAATCCCACAGCTAACATTATATTCAATGTTGAAATCCTAAAAGCTTTCCGTCTAAGATCTGGAACAAGACAAGGAAGCCCACTGTCACCGTTCTTTTTTTTTTTTTTTTTTTTTCCTTAAGATTTTTATTTATTTATTCATTTATCCCCGCCCCCCTGCTGCCCGCGCTCGCCAGGTCAGCCAACCACGCCGTGCGGGCAGGCCTTGCCCTCACCAGGAGGCCCCGGGAACCGAACCTGGGGCCTCCCATATGGTAAACGGGAGCCCCACTGATTGAGCCACAGCCGCTTCCCTGTCACCGTTCTTATTTAACACTGTGTTATAAGTACTTGCTCAAGCACTTAGGCAAAAAAAAAAAAAAAAAAAGATATAAAAGGCATCCAAATTGGAAGGGAAGAAGTAAGTTTCACTATTTGCAGATGACATGGTCCTATACTTCAAAGCCCTGAGAAATCTACAACAATACTTCGAGAGCTTATAAATGAGTTCAGCAAAGTAGCAGGTTATAAGATTAATGTGCAAAAATTGGTACCATTTCTATACGCCAATAATGAGCAATCTGAGGATGAAATCAAGAAAAAAAATCCCATTTATAATAGCAACTAAAAGAATCAAATACCTAGGAATAAATTTAACTAAAGATGTAAATGATGGGGGCTGCAGAGGATCATTGGTGGGGGGTGTCTGGGATGGGGGATTCATGGGAGGAAGTTCATCTGAATATACATGAAAGATATATAAAATTGTTCATATGATCAAGGGATGGGGCATGGTCACGGTGGGTAAACAATCACTCAATAAATGAGGGAATACTGAATTCCCAGCCTGGAGAGCTCTGCCACTTTCTCCAACGGAGCAGCAACAGTACCCCGAGTGCAGGGGCAGTGTCTGGCAAAAGAGGATGGTCCACTGATGGGTTCTTGTTATTGATGACTAGCCTTATGAGTCTTTGCTCTTGTAATTGAAACTTAGCCTACTGTTATGGGGTGCCTAAGGGTTGCCACCGGAGAGCCTCCTTGTTCCTCAAATGTAGCCTCTCTCTAAGCCAAACTCAGCATATGAATGTATTACCTTCCCCTCAACGTGGGACATGACTCCCGGGGATGAGCATCCCTGGCAACGAGGGATTAATACCAAGTGCCAACTGGCAATACGACTGGAAAAAGACCTTGAATAAAAGGGGGAAAAGGTAAAGACAAATGAGTTCATGTGGCTAAGAGACTTCAAAGAGAGTCGGGAGGTCATCCCAGAGGTAACACTTATGCACACCTCAGTAGGATCTCATAGAACACCAAAGTGGATATCACCCCACACAGAGGGGCTCCTGAGGGCTCTGGAGACACCCAGGTCCTATATAAAGGGGGATAGCTCCAGAGATTGATGCCTTATCAGTGGGGTATACTTTGGAATCTGTGCTCCTGAGAGTGACAGAGTCGGACTCAAATAAGTCCTCCCTGCACATGGTCCATCAGTCCCTTCTATTCAAACTATATGTGATGCTAGAGTTTGTAGGTGTACTTCCAGAGACTGGAGTCTCTGGCATGCCCATGTGCCAGCTGTGCCTGGAATCTTGGTGGAGCTGCAACTCCTACTCTACAGCTCAATGGACTCACCTAAGTCACCTGGTGAGGAGACAATGATGGACAATGGCTATCCCAGGGAATGGAGAGAGCCTGCAGCTGCAGGCAGGATAACCCCATCCACCGAATCCATGGGATATAAGCCCACTCTCACTTGGAGGTGGAGTGGACATCACCATCCCAGACTCCTCAGGATTGGGGGAAGAGCTATGGCCTAGAGTGGACTTAACGGTATTCTGTTGTAGACATATTGCGATTTAAGCAATGGAAGAAATTATAACAATAAGGTGGAGCCAGTGGCCACTAGACGCTTTCGGGGCAGGGAAGGGAAAAGCAGTTGTAATACAGAGGCTTTTTCAGGACTTAGGAATTATCCTGAGTGACATTACAACGACAGATATAGGCCATTTTACATCAGCATATACCATGCATAACTGTGTGGGAGAGAGTGTGGTCTACAATGTGAACTATGGTCCATGCTTAGTGGCAAAGCCCCATGATGTGTATATCCATTGCAGATGATGTGCCACACTAATGAAAGATGTTTATGTGGGATGTTATGCGAGGTGTGGGAAGTGGGGAACATGGGAATCCCTGTAATTTTTGTGTAACATTTATGTAATCTAAGCATCTTTTCAAACATATATATATATATATATATATATAAAACATTTATGTAAGCAAATGCACATATATGTATATATATTTATATATCATTTTACAAATTTAAAAAAATGTAAATTAATTGTATGCAGAAAACTACACAACACTGTTAAAGACCTAAATAAATGGAAGAATATTCCCTATTCATGGATAGCAAGACTAAACATCTATCCTACCCAAACTGATTTACAGATTTAATACAATCCCCCCAAAAATTACCACATAATATTTTAATGAATTGGAAAAGCTAACTATGACATTTATTTCTTTTTTTTTTTTTTTTTTTAAAGATTTTATTTATTTATTCATTCCTCCCCCCCCCGCCGCCTGCGCTCGCCGGGCCAGCCAACCACGCCGCGCGGGCGGGCCCGCCCCCACCAGGAGGCCCCGGAAACCGAACCCAGGGCCTCCCACATGGCAAACGGGAGCCCCACTGATTGAGCCACAGCCGCCTCCCTATGACATTTATTTGGAAGGGCAAGGGGCCCCGAATAGCCAAAGACACATTGAAAAAGAAAAATGAAATTGGAGGAATAACATTACCTGACTTTAAAACATACAACAAAACTACAATGGTCAAAAATGCATGGTATTGGCACAAGGACAGACATACTGATCACTGGAACTGAATTTAGAGTTCTGATATAGACCCTCGCATATACAGTCAACTGATTTTCAACAAGGCCACTAAGCCCATTCAACTGGGAGAGAATGGCCCCTTCAACAAATAGTGCTTAGAGAACTGGATATCCATATCCAAAAGATTGAGAGAGGAACACCATCTCACACCTTACACAAAAATTAACTCAAGATGGATCAAAGATCTAAATATAAGAGCCAAGACCATAAAGATCTTGGAAGATAATGTAGGGAAGCATCTACAAGCTCTTGTATTAGGAAATGGTTTCATGAACTTTACACCCAAAGCACAAGCAATGAAAGAAAAAATAGATAAATGGGACCTCCTCAAAATTAAAAACTTTTGCACCTCAAAGGAGTTTGTCAAGAAATTGAAAAAGCAGTCAACTCAATGGGCGAAAATATTTGGTAACCATATATCTGAGAGGGGCCTAATATCCAGCATATATAAAGAAATCATAACCTCGAAAATAAAAAGACAAACAACCCATTTAAAAAATGAGCAAGTGATTTGTATAGATACTTCAAAGAAGAAATACAAATGGCTAAAAAAGCACATGAAAAGATGCTCAACATCACTAGCTTTTAGGGAAATGCAAATCAAAACTATAATGAGATATCATCTTACACCCATCCGACTGGCAGCTATTAAAAATACATAGGACTACAAGCGTTGGAGAGGATGTGGAGGAATGGGAACCCTTATCTACTGCTGGTGGGAATGCAGAATGGTGCAACCATTGTGGAGGACAGTCTGGTGGTTCCTCAGGAAGCTAACTATAGAAAGGCCATATGATCCAGCAATCCCACTACTGGGCATATACCCAGAAGAATTGAAAGCAGGGACACGAACAGATACATACACACAAATGTTCATAGCAGCATTATTCACTATTGCCGAAAGTTGAAACAACCCAAATGCCCATCAACAGATGAATGAATAAGCAAACTCTGGTGTGTGTGTGTGTGTGTGTGTGTGTATACATATATATATATATATATACACACACACACAATGGAGTATTACTCAGCTATAAGAAATGCAGTATTAACACATGGGATAACATGGATGAACCCTGAAGACCTTATGTTGAGTGAAGCTCCCAGGCACTGAAGGACAAATATTACATGACCTCACTGATATGAATTAAGCAACTGAGCAGACTCACAGAGCTAGAGTCTGGAAGATAGGTTTAAAGGAGACAGAAAGGGAGTAGAGGGTTGTAAGTCAATGCCCATATGGGCAAAATCTATGATAAGGTGGAAGAGTATAGTTGTGCAGTGACTAGGCATGACAGTGGTGCAGTGACGCTACTGGGATGGGCGGTGCTGGCCTGTGAGGGGGGTGAGGGGGAGTTGCACTGTCCATGGAACCGAGGGGAGGGTTCGGGGAGGGAATAGATGAACTCTGGTGATTTGTGGGTATGTGGTTTAAATTATAATGTTGGGAATGGTTTTTTTTTTTGGCTAATATGGCAGGGGAGGGTTACTGGTTTAGGGTGTTGGATGTGGGGAGCAGGCAGGACAGGGTGCCCCTGGGGCAGGATTCTAGGAAGTATGTGACTGTTCATCCAGTCATAGTGCATTGAATCAGTGGGTGGAGACCCACACAACGTACAGGAAGGTGTTGGACTCCCATCCTGGGGAGTCCTGCCATGTTCTCAAATAGAGGGGCAGGAGACTCTTGAGAGCATAGGCAGTGCCTAATAGGGGAGGACAGGCCAGTATGACAAGCCCTCAATGTTGCTGCAAGTAACTATAAATCTTGTCCTTCAAGGAGTAGAACTTGGTGGTTGCCATGGGTCCTGGGGGTGGGGGGAGAATAGAATAGATGGAATATGGGGCATTTTGGGGGCATTGGAATTGTTCTACATGATCTTGCAATGATGGATACAGGCCATGTTAAATTTCATCAAAATTTATAAAAGGGAATGGTCCAAAATATAAGCCATAATGTAAACCACGGTTAGTAGCAAAGCTTCGATATTTGTACATCAATTGTAACAAATGTACCATCCACATGTAAAATGTTATTAATAGGGGAAAGGGGGAAAGGGGGAGGATTTTGAGTATATGGGGATCGCCTATATTCTGTACATGACTTTTCTGTGATCTAAAGCTTCTTTGAAGATAAATGAAAAAAATAAGACATTGGGGGAATAAATGGAAGAAAATGTCACTGTACATACAAGACAACATATCTTAGTGATGAAAGACATAATGCCAATATTTTTTTTTCTTTTATTATTTCCAATTATTTTTTTCTATTTTATTTGTCATTTTTAAAACTATCGTTATTATTTCATTTTCTTATTAATTTTATTTGGTTATTTTGTTGGCTTCATTTTTTTAAGAAGTTTTGTGTCACAGAAGGGTTACAGCTGTGGCAGGGGAGGATCATTTGTCCAGGGTATCAGTGATGAGGGATCCATGGGAGGAGGTTCACCTGGGGCATGCCCATAAGGCATATGAACGAGTTCAAATGTTCATGGGACATTGTCACAGTGGTTGGAGAGTCACAGAATAACAAAAAGAATATTGAATTCCCATCCTGGGGAGCTCTGCCACATTCTCTAATGGGTCAGCAAAAATCCCCTGAGTACAGGGGAAGTGACTAGTGAAGGAAGATGGAACACTGAAGGGCCCTTGATATTGATGGCTTTACTTATGAACCTTTGCTTTTGAAATTAAAACTTAGCTTAGTATTATAGCATGCCTAAGAGTTACCTTCTGAGAGACTCCTTTTTGCTCAAATGTGGCCTCTCTCTATGCCAAACACAACATATAAATGCATTCATTACCTTACCCCCAGCGTGGGACATGACTCCCAGGGATAAGCCTCCCTGGCACCAAGGGATTACTACCAAATGCCAACTAGCGATGCAACTGGAAAAAGACCTTGACCAAAAGGGGGAAAGGGTAAAGACAAGTTTATATGGCTAAGAGGCTAAGAGTCAGGAGGTCAGTCCAGAGGTTATGCTTATGTCCATCTCAGCAGGATCTCATTGACTGCCAAAATAAATATTGCCTCAAATAGTGGGGCTCCTGAAGGCTCTGGAGACATCCAGACAGGTCAGGAGTTTGGCACCCTGCCAATGGGCCCTACTTTGGAATTTATGCTCCCCAGTGTGACAGAGTTGGACTCAGTTGTGGTTTCCCTACATATGGCTCTTCTACCCCTTCTATATGAGCCTATAGTCAGTACTAGAGTTGATAGGTATATGTCCAAGAGACTTAAATCTCTCAGCTGTCCATGTGCCAGTTGGGTCCTGAATCTCAACGGAGTTGCACCACCTACTCACCAGTTCATTGGACTCACCCAGGACAACTAACAAAGAGATGATGATGGACAATGACCATCCCAAGGAACAGAGAGAATCTATAACTGCAACCAAGATAGTCCCATCCATCTGCCCCATAGCATCAAAGTCCCCTCTCAATTAGAGGCGGAGTGGGCATCACCATGCCAGAATCCTCAGGATTTGAGGAATGAACAATGGACTACAGTAGACTTACTGTTATTCTACTATAGACTTATTGTGATTCTAGCAATGGAAGAAATTTTATCATTGATGTGGAGGCAGTGGTCACTGGAGGTTCTAAGGGGAGGGAGAGGAAAAACTAGGTGTAATATGGGAGCATTTTCAGGACTTGGGAATTGTCCTGAATGACACTGCAATTACAGTTACAGGCCATTATGTATCTTGTCATAACTTACAAAATTGTACAGGAAAGAGTGTACACTACAATGTATATATCCACACTCAATGGCAATGCTCCAAAATGTGTTCATCAATTGTAACAAATGTACCACACTAATGAAGGATGTTGTTAATGTGGGAAAATGTGGGAGGAGTAGGGAATGGGGCATATGGGAATCCCCTTTATTTTTTATGTAACATTTATGTAATCTAAGAATCTTTTAAAATATAAAATAAAAAAGCATATATATATATATATATGCTTTATATATATATAAATTCTTTGGGGGAAAAAATGTGAAATTTCCTATAATGACTAAATGAGGATCCTGCTAATTCCTAATCCAAAGATATAATCTGAACTTAAAAGGCATAATATACAAATTCAGAAATGAGTTCATCAGGGGTGAAGATTCCTGAATTCATCTCCATATTTAACTAATTGGGGAGGAGAAGATAACCATTATATTTTTCTGTGACTCATCTTTCAAGTGGGCAATGAGAGATATTCATCTTTCAGACTTTAAAATGATCACTTGTATTGGCAACTCACATCAATGGGTGAAAACCATACTCAAGCACAAGAGAGTTGACTTTGTTTTAACATCATTACTATTTTTTTTTTTAAGATTTTTTTTTTTTTTATTTAACATCATTACTATTAAAAGAATGAACACTTGATTTTTATATCCTGACACAAATTAGGACATTTGCGCCCCCCCCCCCAAAAAAAAAGCAAAGAAAACTGAAAGTAATCCACTTCTTCCAAACTTTAGCAGGCACCAAATAAAGTTAATTTATTCAACACATAATGACTATAACACAATAATAACACCAGTCATAATTACCTTTGTAATTTACCCTGTGCTTGGTACTCGCTAAGCATTTAATCCCAATTTATCCTCACAAAAACACTATGGAAAAATGAGATCATTTCCCCCATTTTACAGATGAAGAAACTGAGGTTTAGAAAAAGTCAAATAATTTGCCAATTCACACAGTAAGTGACAGAGCTGGCATTCAATTGGTACTTCAGTTAGGTATGAAAGATCAATTTTTATATTTGTTTTTTATTTTGTGTCATTTATTTCATCTTAAAATGTTCAACCTATAAAGTGCAGGGAACGTGCACACATACACACACACACACACACACACACACACTAGGGTCTTAAAGACTCAATACTGTGGTCACATCTGCAAGCCCCCTGTGTAGCACTACACCCTAACAGAGCTTAGGTTCGCTCCAAGAAACAAAACGGACCTCTCAATGATAGACGAACAAGCCAAAGCACTGTATATAGTAAGTCTACAAAGCATTAACTGGATTAATTAGCAAGGGATTTGAAAAGCAGCTTGGAGCTAGGAAACCAAAACACTAAATTGTTTAAATACTTTGGCAAAAGATCAAGGTTTCTAGGCAGCACTGGGTCTCCTTCCATCCTTTTCGTTCCATGTTTTAACACATTTAACCTGTCTAGGTACTTTTTCAGGAAATATGAATGACATTGTCAAAATAGCTAAAAGAAAAGTGAATTAAAAAAATACTGCAAGCTGTTACCAATTCTGCCAGCATGCAAGAGCCCAGGCAACATTAATTACAAATCAATCGCTTAGGACATAAACAGCTCTTACCACTGGTAAACTCTCCCTCTAACTTGCTTTAGAGAAAAAACCAAAGCAAATGTCTTTTTTCTATTATACTTGGTGAACTAACCAGGACAAAGGAACAAAATAAAATGGAAGAAAATGCACCAAAGAGCAAATGTGAAAAAAGGAATCCCAGCTAGATGAACGCCTGGAATGCTACAGTAACAGCATTATCATTTAGAAATAACGAAGAGGAAGTAGACAGGATAGGGACACTTGCTGAATGGGCTTCTGGTTTCCAGGAAGTAAGAATTTTTACAACCTAACTGATTTTCACAAACACATATGGCAGCAAAATGATAAAAGAAAGCTTTCAACTATACAACTATGGGGAAAAAAATCTGCTGTCCCTCTACTATTGAAGGTAGTTTTATGAGAGCCAAGAACACATATACATAATCCCCACCACCACACACACAAATATCCAATCATAATAATAAATTCGTAAGTCAAAGGGTCCTTCTAAAAATCTAATTAAACTAGAACCCTAACAAACTACTAATTTCTGTCAGTTTTTAACTTAGATATCTGAATTTTCCTCTTAATTTCCATAAAAGATTACAGAAATTATAAGTACCTTTCCACAGCAAAATCTTTTATAATGCCACTCCTGCACAACACATTTCATTCATTTCAATGGGAAGGAAAAAAAAAAAAAAAAAAAGAGACCCACTAACTTTCCATCAAATACACTCTGACTTCCACTGTCTGCGAATATACAGTATAAATGTGGGAAGAGCAGACCTACAAAGCCATCAAAAGCAGTGTAGTTGGGAACAGTTTTCTTTTTTTTTTTTTTTTTAAGATTTTATTTATTTATTCATTTATCCCCCCCTGCTGCTCGCGCTCGCGGGGCCAGCCAACCACGCCGCGCGGGCAGGCCTGCCCCCACCAGGAGGCCCCGGGAACTGAACCCGGGGCCTCCCACATGGTAAACGGGAGCCCCACTGATTGAGCCACAGCCGCTTCCCGGGAACAGTTTTCTTAACTTCAATGAAACCTATCTGCTCAACAATAAAATGAAAAATATGCTCCATCTTGCTGGGTTATGAGGATTAAAGATCATATGTGTAAAACATCTAGCAGGGTGTCTGGCACACAGTACGTATTTAGCAGTTAATATTATTATTTCTTCTTAGCTCTAGGCACATGATATAAGCCAAACCCTAAGTTTCAAGGATAATACAGATTGTTTGCTGAACCAGAAGTTTTAATGACAATTCCATAAACAAGTCACTGGCAGATTATGGTAGGAGACTATATGTTGATCTTGACCAAAATTTACTCCCATATGTCCAAAGCACTTTGTCTCCTAAGAGTTCATAGCACACACACATCAACTGTGTCTAAGGAAAGGCCAATAAGCAATAATATGCCTGGTTCACATAAAAATTAATAAAACTGAAGGAAATCAGGGAGTTAACAGTTCAACCAGTGTTTTATTTACTATACTTGGCCGCCGGTAACAGAAAAAAAAGTTAGAGAAGTTTATTTTTTCAAAAAAAATTATAAAGGGGAAAAATAGGGTTAAAAAAAAAAAGAGCTAATGTAGTTTGTTTTTTGTTTTTTTTAAAGATTTTATCTATTTATTCATTTATCCCCCCCTTGCTGCTTGTGCTCGCTGGGTCAGCTAACCACGCCGTGCGGGCGGGCTTGCCTTCACCAGGAGGCCCCGGGAACCGAACGCGGGGCCTCCCACATGGTAAACGGGAGCCCCACTGTTTGAGCCACAGCCGCTTCCCGTTAATGTAGTTTTTAAGAATAAAAAGGAGTGGCTATATAATAAAATTCCCAAAAGACAAGAGGCCAAAAAAGTAAGGTAAGGTAAAAGGTACTATAGTTTGGGCCTAAGTTTTTAATAATTCATATTATAGGAATTTTTAAGTGATTTAATACCATTACTATTATTTCAAATTTGAGGAAATACTAAAATATTACTGCATATAACAAATTTCTATACAGGCATTCATTATTTTTTTAAAATTATTTTTTCAATCCTGCATTACAAATAAATAAAATTGGGGCTGTTTATTTACATTATAAAATTTACCAGGCATTTCAAAAGACATTCCATTCTGTTTCATTTACAAAAACAGTAGTATTATAAAACGTCTTGGAATATTTATTGCACCAAACAGGCTACAGCTATATTTCTGTCACCTTCTACGGTTCCCTCACTAAACATTTAGTGAATACCTATTATAAGCATTTTAAATAACATTAAATTTCTCGTGCCATTAAATAAAACACACACACACACCTCTATGAGGCAGGTAATTATAAGTATTCCATATTATTGATGAGAAAACTGAGACCAAAATAAATTGAAGTATGTTGCCCAAATCACCGTTTACTGGCCATTGGCAGGCCAGGATTTAAACTCCAACCTCAATATAAAGCCTGTCATTCTTATACTATGTAATGTTGTTTTCCTCAATTCCAACATTCTTTGAATTGAAATAATCAAAGGGATACACCACTCCACTCCACTTACAGACAAAAGTGTCTCCTCATTCAACAAAGATACTTCAAAGTTAGAACCTTGCCTGTTCCCAAAAGGAGACCAAATATCTTTCAACAAATCCGGTCAAGTTAAAGAAAGAGAAAACAACACAACTTCAAAAGTCTTGTTGCACCAACACAACCCAGAAGCAACCAGATACTACTTTCCAGGGATATGGATATAGACATAAACGTATATACATATAAAGCTTTTATGAAAATAGAAAAAATAAACTTTTAAAATTATTTTCAAAGCTATATAATGTTAAGGAAGGCTTTAAGCATAATTTGGGAACCCTGACCCTATCAATGCCAACCTCACCCCAAACCTTGAGTTCAGAACTTCTCTTCCCAAAGACCTCCCCAAAAATGAAAATGTTAAGAAAGTTGGAAATCTGCTCATATAAAAAGAAGACCAAGAAAAGCTTTTGGTATATCTTAAATTCAACTAATGTGACTTGGTGGCATAAAACTTACAAACCAATGCAACTTCTATGTTCTCCTAACACAATTCTTCTCTTTGCCAATTGCCTATGAGTGAATTTGCATTACAGAAATACATGATGTAGCAAAAGAATAAATATCTTCTTTATTCCTCATACTAAGCCTCTAAAACGGGCTCCATTAATATGCCCATTTTACAATTTTTTTTTTTAAGTTAACTTAGCCTATCATCATGTAAATCACTGTACCTGAACAATAGTTTATGCTTTTAACTGAAGCAAAACCTTGGTCCAATAGAGAAGTTAGAAACAAAACTGAACCATTAACATTAAACAGCAATATCACAGACTGAGGCATAATCTTCTGGAGGCAAAATGGTATACAGTGGGAAGAGACAGGCTCAGAATCAAATCATCAATCCACTATTTACTACCTATATTACTTTAGGGCAAGTTACTTACTCTTTCTGTGCCTTGGTTTGCAACACACGTAAAGAGGGAATAAAAATTTATATCTTATAGGCTCAATGAAGAATAAGAAAAAATACATACATATACATACATATATTTGTGTGTTTATGATGTGTAAATGTGTGTGTATGTACAGCAAACAGAAGCTCAGTAAATGTTAAGTATATCCATACTCTCATCTACCCTTTGAGTTTTGCTCCATTTCAATGTCAATAAGAGAAAAAAAATGATGATGATGATAGTTGAGGAGCAGTTGAAGAATCTACCAATACTTTAATTGGGTCATTAGAAATTGAAATGCTGACAGGTAAGGAAATAGGCATAATCAAGAGTCACTAGCCACAATGGACCAAACCCAAACATCGCAAAATTTTCCTTAAACTGCATTAGATATTCCTGCCATTCATTCAATGTAAACCTGGAAAGAAAACCCAAGTAAGAAAATTTACTATTTTTCTAAACTCAGTTTCCTTACACAGTTGCAAGCAGGATTCAATTATGGAGTTGGACCCTCAGGAAACCCTACTTTAGAAATCTCATTCTCAAAGAAAATCATGCCACCAGTCCTCAATGGCATCCTTCAAAGCCTCCCACCATTTCCTAAGCTTACAAATACTGCAATGACTGAAATAGTCTGAAAACAGAAGCACAGGAAAGTCCTTAGCATATTAAATAGAAATGGCCTTCTTTATGTGTATTATAACCTCTACAGAGAACCTCACATGGGCAAGGGCCATGCCTTATCCATCTTCTTAAAGACATGTTTCACACCCTGCTCACACATGGCCACCAAAAAAGGCAGTACAGCACAGCACCAAGTAAACACAGGGAGCATCCAAAGCCTGGGTGAGCCACATGCTCTACCTTGGCAACAGACACCACAAGTGTCTGTTAGCCAGTGGTGTCTGTTAGCCATGGGAAGCTAGGCTTGAAAGAACTTACGGTCTGAGTATGCCATTTAGAACCATATCAAGATAAGTAGTGAACAAAAGAAGCCACTAGAAAAAAAAAAGAACAGGCAAAGCCATGATGAAAAAGATGGAGTCACCCTGGTTCATTACTTTCCAGTTCTGCTTTGTCCTCCATGAAGCCCAGCTGCATTTCACTGTACAACAAACCCCTCCACCTCCATTCCCGCCCTCAAAAGCAAGTTTTAGTGGATTTCTATTCCTTGCATTCAAAAAGCCTTAACAAGAACATTAGCCCATTGCCTGGCAAACAGAAGGGATTCAATTAAACATATTTGAAAAAACAGGAGTACAAACCTTCTGAAATACCTGATGTTAGATGGGCATTCCCATAATTACAGTTACCTCAACAGAAAAACCAATTTCCCTTAATCCATTTATCAAATAATTATTGAGGAAATAAACAGTATTTGACACAACCTGACACTTTAACTTATCATCAAATAAAAATTAACTATTCAAAGCTTACAATGAAAGCAGAGGTGTGCAGTTCATGTTCTTTTAAACTGAATAATTTGGAATCCTGTGAAGAGTTCCACCTTCAGCATATTCCCTCATTCTTGTGCAAATACAATGTCTATCAACATATTAGCATTTCAATCATCCTTGCTTTTTTCATAACTGGGAGAAGCTGTCTTCATTTATTCCTACTGAGCATCTACCACCTATGAATTATTTCTGAAGCTGAGCAGTAAAATCGAATTTAAATCCAAGTAAATGAGAAACTAGAACTATTTTCAAAAATAAATGTAGGACATTGGTTCCAGTTACATACTCCCAGGTATTACAAATAAGTTCCTTCAGTGATTAATTTTAAACAGAAAATAATTTCCTCTGAATTACGTTGACATAATAGTTGGAAATGAGAAACCAACCCCATGTTTCAAGGTTTTTTGTCTTTCTACTTATTTTTTAAAGAATTCTGGATAAATTTATATTCCTTAAGTAAACACAGGCACTAATCCAAAAAAAAAAAAAAAAAAAAAAAAAAAATTATGTCCCTTTAAGGGTCCCTTTAAGGCACTTACCATAAATGGTGTAATTTGCCCTGGACATCATTAAAATGTAAAGTTAATGAGGATTCAGTTGAAAACAGAAGGAATGTAACCTATTTTCAGGCAAAAGTTCTAACACAGCAATCAGAGGAAAGAGCTCTTTGATGTTTCTTTGTCTCTTCTCATTAATTTTTTTTTTTTTTTGTCTCAAAAAATGCACCAAAGTTAAAACATGATAATTATAACAGAACTCCAATGAGGTCGTTGGAATTATTTTATGAGAAAAACAAGTCAGACTTATATACATGGGGATAACACCACCTACCTAACAGAGCTGTTATAAGGTTTAGACATATTATCAGTAAAGTGTGTTGCAGAATAACTGACACATGGGAGGTACTCACTGATATTCTCTTATCATTTGTCCCTCTCTGGTCCCTAAGGGCCTAGCACTGTGCTAGCACAAATGCAATACTTAAAGACAAACCTTTGTTATTATTGCACATGATGTACTCTTTTTTCCTGCTCAAAAATTCACTACATTAACCCTAACCTTCTTTTCAGGATTTATGCAAGACTCAGCATCTCCTGTCACTAGGCAGGTGGGGCATTATCCAAATAACCAGCATGAAGTAAACAGTCCCATGTGACATTTTATCATGTGACGTGCGTGCACAGGTATAAATATTATATCCTCTCCAGTTTTATTGCCTCATTTTACAATTATACTACTAAAGAGCAAAACAGCATGCAGAATGTTAAGTGGCATTCTGCTGCTTGGAATTTCATCCCAAGGCTCTATTCAGAATAACAAATGTGGGAGCTATTTTATCTCTGCTCTATTGTGAAGAAAGTCATCACTTTTACATGAATATATACAAATTGACTGTCTGCAGCCCATTTTGTGCTAAATGAAATCTTAAACCAAATGTGATAATTACCAAGAAGGTATCATTTCAGAAGTATTACAGTGTTTTCCAGAGAGATCTTATCCTACCTTTTGTTATTGTTATACCTATTCCATAATCCCAATAAACAAAGCCTAATCAGAAATAAGTGGATCTATCCAAGATAATCCATCCTTAAATGCCACTGGAATTTAGAATTTCTCTTCATCTAAACAAAAAGTTGTAAATTCAATAAATGAATCACAAAGTTATTCTAAATGTTAGGAGACCATCAAAACAATAAATGATTGCCTAGCAATTTTCATTTCAAAAGCATTTAAATTATCTATTTTTTATGGGTTCAACCATTCCATAAATATTTATTACATCTTAATCTTAGTACTGGGCTTTGTTCATACTGTGGTAAACAAAACAGTAGGTAATCTTACCCTCACAAAGTTTAAGGTGCAGTGGGGAAGCTCAGCCAAGCAAATAACCACACAAGTAACTTAATTACATGCTATGTTAAGTGCTTCAAAAGTATACAGTAAAAGAACAAGTTTAGTTTGAGGGATCTGAAAAGGTTTCCTTAAGGATGTAATGTCTGAGGTGAGAGCTGGATGAGAGGGGCTTAACTAGTAAAAGAGGTGAGAAAGAGACTTGTAATGATATGATGGGGAGAAATTTTTAAAGACATTTAGGTAAATCATTCAAATTTAACTGATACATTGAATATGGGGGGTGAGAGCGAGAAGGCAGGAGACAAAGATGGAGGAGGTAGGTTGATAACTGATTTTTTTTTTTTAATGTGTGTTGTTCACTGGAGGAGGACCAGATAATCCTAAAAGGGAAATCATGAGTTAAGATTTACACATATTAGAAAAAACAAAAACAAAACAAAAAATAAAAAATAAAAATAAACAAACAAACAAAAAGATTTACACATATTGAGTTTCATGTGCCTTTAAGATATTCAAATGGGTTGGGAGCTCAGAATAAAGTTTCACACTTCATTCATTCACTCAGCGTGCAATTCCTGAGACTATTATGTATCAAGAACCATGCTCCTCATTAGGAAAAAAAAAAGAGATGAACTGTATATGGAGTTGCCCTCTGAAAGAAATAAATCCAATGACAGAGGTGCAGAAGCATACTGGAAGATCAAAGGAAGGAGAGACTAAATCTGCCTGACTAATGAGGGAAGACTACAGAGAGAAAATTATCTTGAAGGATAAACATCAACTCCTCAAAGAGAGAAAAAGGAATTTTACACAAAGGAAAAACATCTGGAAATGCAATTAGTTTACTCTGGTTGCAAATATGTAAGTGAGCAATTAAAAAAAAAAAAATCCCATGAATAACAAGCTTACAGAAATAAATCCTAGAAAAAACTGTATACCAACAAATTAGATAACTAAATAAAATGGAGAAATTCCTATACAAACAAAAACTACTGAAATTGACTCGAGAAGAAATAGAAAATATGAATAGACTTACAAGAGCTTGAATTACTAACTTTGAAATTTCACACACACATACAAAAAATCCCAAGCCCAGGATTTCCGGGAAGAAGGCAGATTACAAAGACATGGGACTCTCTTCTCTCACAGAAAAATAGCTATAGGACAGGCAGAAACAGACCAGAATAAATGTTTGGGACATCAGGGGAAGGCTAGATACAACCCAGAAGAGAGAAGGGCAAAGGAAAAGAATTGTGAGGACAAAACTGTGAGTTAAAAGCTATAGCTGCAACTGCTGTCATCCTATAGACACTTGAATTCTCAGGCCTTGGGCTAGCAGATACAAAGGGAGCCCCAGGGATCCACCTCCCCAGAAAAGGGATACAGCCTAAGGCTGACTCAGCTTTTGACCCACAAATTTGGTCTCTGTGTCCCACGAAGCCCTCCAGACTGCATGGGGCCATGCCATTGTTTGCCTTGGGAGCCAACATGGGACCAAAGAGATCCAGCCCTCTCCATTTCCCTCTTTACTGACCAGGAATGGTTGTTGAGGATGCAGAGAGGATTGGAATTATTTTCTACCCAGGAAAAGGGAAGGGCTTGCCAGCAAAAGTTGGAGAACTACCTCTGAGAAAGTTTGAATAACGAGGCTCTAGGAGCCTCTATCACACTGTCCCAGTCTCTGTTGCAGCAAACTTACTCCCACCAGGCTTTGAACTGAGAAGGCTGCTAAAGGGTGCCATCTGCTGGCAGACCAAGGAAGTGCATGTCAGGAAATTAAAAGTAAGAAAGAGAGGCTTTGTCTGGCCTTTATAGCCTCCATGCCCAAGGTCCTTCAAAACGGGTCTGCAGCCCAATACTGGGTCTAGGCCCATATCTGAGCAACTAACAAGGACAATCGTAAAGACCCAGAACAGGTTGAACCAAGAATTAAAAAACAGCATTAACACACAGCCTCCCACCACTAAATCCCTACAAAAGAGAGAAAAATGGAAAATCTCAGTATACTCCCCATCATAATCAAATACCTAGACATCAGCAAAAAATTACAAGCCACACTAAGAAAATGGAAGAAATGGCCCAAGCTAAGGAATAGAAAAAAAATCCAGATGAGATACAGGATTTAAGACAATTAATCAAAGAGATATACACAAATTTCCTAAGTGAAATTAATGAGTTGAAAGACAATATGGCTAAAGAGATAAAGGACATCAAGAAGACACTGAGCGAGCACAAAGAAGAATTTTAAAACCTGAATTAAAAAGTAACAGAGCTGGGAAGCGGCTGTGGCTCAATCAGTAGGGCTCCCGTTTACCATATGGGAGACCCCGGGTTCGGTTCCCGGGGCCTCCTGGTGAAGGCAAGCCTGCCCGTACAGCGTGGTTAGCTGACCCAGCGAGCGCAAGCAGCAAAGGGGGGATAAATGAATAAATAAAATCTTTAAAAAAAAAAAAAAAGTAACAGAGCTAATGAATATGAAAGAAATGATAGGTGAGCTCGAAAACATATTAGAGGCATACAACAGCAGACTCAAAATGATAAAAGAAAGAATAAGCAATACAGAAGACAGAACCGTTGAAATTGAAGAGAGAAAAGAAGAGAGATAAAAGGGAAAAAAATGATAATGGGCTCAGGGATTTGAATGATAACGCAAAATGCAAAAACATATGAGTCATGGGAGCTCCAGAAGGAGAAGAAAAAAAGAGTACTGGAGGAAATAATGGCTGAAAATTTCCCAACTCTCATGAAAGAAATGAACTTACATGTCCAAAAAGCATAGCATATCCCAATCAGAATAAATGCAAATAGACTTATTCCAAGATTCATATTACTCAGAATATCAAATGCCAAAGATAAAGAGAAAATTCTGAGAGCAGCAAGGAAGAAGCAAACCATCACATACAAGAGAAGCCCAGTAAGACTTAATGGGGATTTCTAATCAGAAACCATGGGGGAAATAAGACAGTGGTATGATATAATTAGGTTACTGAAGGAAAAAACTGCCAGCCATGAATTCTTTATCTTGGCAAAATTGTTCTTCAAATATGAAGGTGAGTTGAAAATATTCACAAACAAACAGAAACTAAGAAAGTTCATAAAAAAGAATCCACCTTTGCAGGAAATATTAAAGGAAGCCTTAGAGTCTGAAAGAAAAGGACAGGAGAGAGAGAGGCTTGGAGGAGAGTATAGAAGACAAGAATAGCAGAAAGGATAACCAAAAGGGTAAAAAGACAGATGAAAATAAGATAAGACATATGAAAACCAAAGAATAAAATGGTGGAAGTAAATAAGGAATTTACAGTAATCTCATTGAATGTAAATGGATTAAACTCTCCAATCAAAGTTATGCGCTGGGTAAGTCCATGTGGCTCAAGCGATTGAGCTCCCACCTACCACATGGGAGATCCCGGGTTCAGTTCCCGTTGTCTCCTAAAGAAGATGAGCAAGACAGCGAGTAGATGAAACAGTCTGGCATGGGAGCTGATGTAACAAGATGACACAACGAGACACAAGGAGGAAAACATAATGAGAGACACACTTCAAAGTATGGAGCAGCGGTGGCTCAAGTGATTAGGCACCTCCCTCCCACATGGTAGGTCCTAGGTTTGGTTCCCAGTGACTCCTAAAAAGAAGACCAGCTTACAACAAACAAACACAGCAAATGCAAACAATGAGGGCGTGGGGAGAAATAAATAAATAAAATAAATCTTAAAAAAAAAAGATATAGGCTGACAGAATGGATAAAAAAACATGAGCCATCCATATGCTGCTTACAAGTGACTCACCTTACACCAAGGGATACAGACCGACTGAAAGTGAAAGGTTGGAAAAAGATACTCCACGCAAACAGCAACCAAAAGAGTAGGGGTAGCTATACTAATATCGGACAAAACAGACTTTAAATATGAAAAAGTTAAAATAGATAGAGAAAGCCATTATATATTAATAAAAGTGAAAATCAACCAGGAAGAAATAACAGTCATAAATATCTATGCACCTAACCAGGGTGTCCCAAAATACATGATGAAAACTCTGGCAAAACTGAAGGGAGAAACAGACATCTCTACCATAATAGTTGGAGACTTCAACACACCACTCACATGATTAGACAGAACAACCAGACAGATGAAGAAGGAAACAGAGAATTTGAACAATACAATAAATGAGACAGATATAACAGAAATACACTGCACCCAAACTCAGCAGATTATGCATTCTTCTCAAGTGTTCATGGATCTTTCTCCCAGATAGAACACATGTTAGGTCACAAGACAGGTCTCAACAAATATAAAAAGACTGAAATTATACAAAGCACTTTCTCAGATCATAATAGAATGAAATTGGAAATCAAGAGCAGATGGAAAAGAGGTAAATTTGCAAATGTGTGAAGGCTGAACACACTCCTAAATAATCAATGGGTCAAAGAAGAAATTGTAAGTGAAATTAGTAAATTCACTGAGACAAATGAAATGAGAACACAACTTATCAAAACTTATGGGATACAGCAAAGGTAGTGTTGAGAGGGAAATCTATAGCCCTAAACACCTATATTCAAAAAGAAGAAAGAGCTAAATTAAAAGATCTAACTGAACAACTGGAGAAACTAGAAAAAGAACAGCAAACCATTCCAAAGGAAGCAGAAAGAAAGAAATAATAAAGATTAGAGCAGAAATAAATGAAATTGAGAACCAATAAAAAAACAAAAACAAACAAACAAACAAAAAAACCAATAGAGAAAACTCAACAAAGCCAAAAGCTGGTTGAGATTAATAAAATTGACAAACCTCTGACTATACTAACAAAGAAAAAAGAGAGAAGATGGAAATAAATAAAATCAGAAATGAAAGGGGAGAAGTTACGACTGTCCCACAGAAATAAAAAGGATCATAAGAGGATATTATGAGAAACTGTATGCCAAAAACCTAGACAACCTAGATGAAATGGACAAATTCCTAGAAATGCACAACCTACACTGACTCTACAAGAAATAAAAGAACTTAACAAACCAAATCACATTTAAAGAGACTCAATCAGTCATCAAAAATCTCCCAACAAAGAAAAGTCAAGAACCAGATGGCTTCACAGGTGAATTCTACCAAGCATTTTGAGAATTAACACCAATCCTGTTTAAACTCTTCAAAAAAAATTGAAGAGGAGGGAAAACTAACCAACACATTTTATTAAGCCAACATCACCCTAATACCAAAGCCAGATAAAGATACTACAAGAAAAGAAAATTACAGACCAATCTCTCTCTTGAACATAGATGCAAAAGTTCTCAACAAAATACTTGCAAATAGAACCCAACAGCATTTCAAAAGACTTACACATCACGATCAAGTGGGATTTATTCCTGCTATGCAAGTGTGGTTCAAAATAAGAAAATTAATTAACGCAATACAAAACATTAACAAATTTTTAAGGAAGAAAACACATGATCATCTCAATCAATGCAGAAAAGGCATTTAACAAAATCCAGCAAACTTTCTTGATAAAAACACTTTGAAAGATAGGAATAGAAGGAAAATCCCTCAGTATGATAAAGGACGTATATGAAAAACCTACAGCCAACGTTGTATTCAGTGGGGAGAGGATGAAAGCTTTCCCTCTAAGATCAGGAAAAAGACAAGGATGCCTACTGTCACCACTGTTAGTCAACATTGTACTAGAAGTTCAAAGTGGAACAATTAGCAAGAAAAATAAATAAAAGGCATCAAAATTGGAAAACAGGAAGTAAAGCTCTCACTATTTGCAGATGACATGATCCTCTATTTAGAAATTTCTGAAATGTCTACCACAAAGCTGACTGAACTAATAAACGAGTTCAGCAAAGTGGCAGGATACAAGATCAACATGAAAAAACAGTAATGTGGGGAAGCGGCTGTGGCTCAATCAGTAGGGCTCCCGTTTACCATATGGGAGGCCCCAGGAACCGAATCCGGGGCCTCCTGGTGAAGGCAAGCCCGCCCGCACGGCGTGGTTAGCTGACCCAGCGAGCACAAGCAGCAAGGGGGGGATAAATGAATAAATAAATAAAATCTTTTAAAAAAAAAGAAAAAACAGTAATGTTTCTCTACACTCTGAGGAGGAAATAGGGAGGAAAAATTCATTTACAATAGCAACAAAATGACTCAAATACCTAGGAATCAATTTAACCAAAGTACAGGACCAATATGCAGAAAACTTCAAAACAATACTAAAAGAAATCAATGAAGACCTAAATAAATAGAATGACATTCCGTGTTCATGGACTGGAAGACTAAATATTGTGAAGATGTCAATCCTACCCAAACTGATTTATAGATTCAAGGCAATACCAATCAAAATTCCAACAGCCTACTTTACAGAAATAGATAATTACCAAATTCATTTGGAAGGGAAAGTGTGCCTAAATAGCCAAAAGCATTCTAAAAAAGAAGATCAACATGGGAAGAATCTCACTGCCTAACCTTGAAATATATTACAAAGCTACAGTGGTCAAAACAGCATGGTATTGGCATAAAGACAGACACATCAACCAGTGGTATAGAACTGAGAGCCCAGAAATAAACCCTCATCTCTACACCCAACCAGTTTTCGACAAACCTACCAAAGCCATGTTAACAGAACAAAACAGTCTCCAAAACAAATGATGCTGGGAGAACTGGATATCCCTAACCAAAAGAATGAATCCCTATACAAGAATCAACTCAAAATGGATCAGAGACCTAAATATAAAAGCCAGGACCATAAAACTACTAGAAGAAATGTAGGGAAACATCTTAAAGACCTTGTGGTAGGTGGTGGTTTTTTAGACCTTACACTCAAAGCACAAGCAACAAAAGAAAAAATAGATAAATTGGACCCCGTCAAAATTAAACACTTTTGCACCTCAAAGGACTTCATCAAAAGAGTGAAAAGACAGCCAACTCAATGGGAGAAAATATTTGGAAATCACATGTCCAATAAGGGTTTAATATCCATGATATATAAAGAGATGCTACAATTCAACAATAAAAAGACAAACAACCCAAAATTTAAAAATGGACAAAAGACTTGAATAGACATTTGTCCATAGAAGAAATACAAATGGCAAGAAAACACATGAAAAAATGCTCAATATCACTAATGATTAGGGAAATGCAAATCAAAACTACAATGAGGAAAAAAAAAAAAAAACTACAATGAGATATCATTTTTAATCTATTAGAATAGCCATTTTTAAAAAGTCAGAGAACTACAAGTCTTGGAGAGGATGTGGAGAGACAGGAATAGACAAATAAAAACACATTATGCTAAGTGAAAAAAACCAAAGCACTACATATGGTATGATTCCATTTGTATTAATCAGCCAAAGGGGTGCTGATGCAAAATACCAGAAATCTGTTGGCTGTTATAAAGGGTATTTATTTGGGGTAGAAGCTTACAGTTACTAGGCCATAAAGTATAAGTTACTTCCCTCACCAAAGTCTGTTGCCAGGTGTTGGAGCAAGATGGCTGCCAACATTCAGCCTTCCTCTTCCTCTTAAGGCTCCATGGTCAGGCTCTCTAGGCTTTGTCTCTCTCCCTGAGGCTTGATTCTCTCTGGGCTCAGCTGCTTGTTCTCTCCAGCTGTAGACTATCAGGTGAATGGCTAGTCTCTTTTCTCGAGGCCATCTCTCCTTCCTCACAACCAAGTAAGTGTCCTTACTTCCCGGGGCTCCAGCTCAAAAACTCAGCATAAGAACTCCAACTCTGTCCTTTGCCGTGTCTTTTATCTATGGATCCCCACCCACCAAGGGGCGGGGACTCAACACCCTACTGATGTGGCCCAATCAAAGTCCTAATCATAATTTAATCAAGTAAAAGTAAAACTTCTGAATCTAACACACTCTAATGTGCCCAGAGGAAAAGGCCATTTCACAAACATAATCCAATATTTCTGTTTGGAATTCACTGATAATATCAAACTGCTACACCATTTGTATAAAACGTAAATATAAATCAATTTATAAAGATGAAATTAGATTAGTAGTTATATAGGGCTGGGGAAGGATAGAGGGATTGAGAGGTGACTGCTATGGGGTGTGGAGTTTTTCTTTTTGGAGTAATACAATTATTCTAAAATTTTTGTGGTGATGAACGTACAACATTATGATTGTACTAAAAGCCATTGATTATATACTTTGGATAGATTGTATGGTATGTGAATATATCTCAATAAAACTGCTTTAAAAATAAGTAAATAAAATTGCAAGAATAGCCAGAATTAGCAGTTATGTACAGCAGGGGAAGCAGAGAGAGACTGAGAGGTGAAGAGTTTTCCTGTTTGTCTGTTGTTTTTTATTTTTATTATTGAAATAATGAAAATGCTCTAATAATGATTGAAGTGATGAATGTACAACTATATGATTGTACCAAATACCACTGACTGTACACTTTGGAAAAAAATAATAATAACCCAGACCCAGATGCCTTCACTAGTGAATTCTACTAAACATTTAAAGAAGAATTAATACCAATTCTTTATATACTCTTTCGAAAAATAGAATAGGAAGAAATATTTCTAAACTCACTCTATGATACCAGTATTTTATCAATACCAAAACCAAACATATCACAAGAAAATAGCAAATCAACATTGCTTATGAATATATACAGACACAAAAATCCTCAACAAAATATTAGCAAACCAAAACTAGTAACATAAAAAGGATTATACACCAGGACCAAGTGAAAATTATCTCAGGAATACAAGCTTGTTTAACATCCTTCTTGTAATATAACATATCTATAGAATAAAGGTCAAAAGCCACATGATAATCTCAAAATGATGCAAAATTTTAAGAAGCATTTGACAAAACCCAATATCCTTTCATTATAAAAACAGACAACAAACTAGGAATCTAGTTTGATCTACCTTTCATCAACCTAATAAAGAGTAGCTACAAAAAAATTATACCTAATATCACATTTAATAGTGAAAAATCTGAACGCTTTTCCCTTAAGATCAGGAACAAGGCAAGGATATCCATTCTTGCCATTTCTATTGAACATTACATTGTATTAGAGGTTCTAGTCAGGACAATTTAGCAAGGAAAGTAAAAAGCATCCAGACTGGAAAAGAAGAACTAAAACTAACTCTCCTTGCAGATGACATGAATCTTATAAACAGAAAATCCTAAGGACTCCACTAAAAATATATATATTAGAACTAATAAATTAAGCAAGGCTGAAGATTTCAAGATCAGTATGCAAAAATCAATTGTATTTCTATATACTAGCAATGAGCAATACAAAAAATGAATTACAAAAACAATACTATATACAACAGCATCAAAAAGAATAAGAAGATATTTAAGAATAAATTATTCCTGAGGAATAAGAGAATTGCAACAGTTGTACTCTGAAAACTACAAAACATTGTTGAAAGAAATTAAAGATGACCTAAATAAATGAAATGACATCCTATGTTTACGGATTGAAAGACTTAATATTGTTAAGATGGCAATATTCCCCAAATGGATCTACAGATTTAAAATAGGCACACACACACACACACAAAAAAAATGAAACAATCTAAATGTCCAACAATGAATGAATGGATGAACAAATTGTGGAAAGTACTGATACAAGCTATAACATGTTTGAACCTTGAAAACATTATGCTAAGTAAAATAAGCCAGTCACAAAAGGCAATATATGATATAATTTCATTTAAGTGAAATGTCCAGAATAGGCAAATCCATACAGACAGAAAGTAGATTGGTGCATAAGGCTGAGGGAGTCAGTACAGGTGGTGAAAAACGGGAAGTGACTGCTAATGTGTTCAGGGTTTCTTTTGAGGGTGATGAACATTTCTAAAATTATGGTGATGTTTGCATAACTCTGTGAATATACTAGAAATTATTAAATTGTACTCTTTAAATGGGTGAATTTTAATGGGTATATGAATTATATCTCAATAAAAAAGGTTTAAAAGATAAAAAAAAAACATAAGGTAGGGTAGGTCTATTTTGTAGATGAGGAATCTGGAATTCAAATAGCTTAAGAGGACTCATAATGGGTATCAAACTCAGATCTTTTGATTCCAAATCCCAACCCATTTTCATTATACCACCTTGCCTCCAATACTTTAATTTATATTGTGATAATCACTACAAGACATCACTAACTACTCCAAACAATGTAAGCACACCCAGAGTCTAAAAAGTGAGAGGAGACCTTTTAAAAGATTTACTTTTATTGTACTATTTTATAGAATTCAGAGAAACATAGAATTTGAACACTGAAAACATCCCTGATTAAGTCAACATCCTAACTAATGGCTAAAGCTCTTCCCCATCATCAGTAGGGGTAATTGTAATAAAATACTGACATCATTGCAGAATCACATTTTATCCCAGCTTACACCAAAATACTTTAGGTTTACTCTGGGTCAAAAATAAGCTCTTCTCCATCATAATCCTCAAAATCAACATGCATAAAAGTCTGCATGTATGTACATCTCAAAGCACCAAATACAAATAAAAGGTAAAACGTTTCCTTCTATATTTGGAAAATTAGCAGACTATATACCCTGGCCAACTCTAGCACTGCAAACAACCAAAAATGCTGGATAATATACATGTATAAATGTATTTTTAAAACAATGAACTGACAAGGAAGAAAGAAAACAGGAACTCATTAGATTATGAGCTCCATATGGTGTCTGACAGATAGGACATACTCAGATATTTGTTAAATGAATGGACCTCTCACAGAAAGAATGAAAGCAACATGAATAAGAGTCTGTGGAAACAACAGAAAATAGAATCAAGCCTACAAACATTTTAGCTTCTGGAACCATCAGGTACAAAATGTAAAATAAGTATGCTTAATATGTTTAAGAATATTAAAAAGGAGATCAAAAATATGAATTACAGTGGAGTGGGTGTAGTTTAGTGGTTGAGCACATGCTTCACATGTACAAGGTTCAATCTCCAGTACCTCCTTAAAAAAAAAAATTTATATATATATATATATGAATTACATTAAAACAATAAAAAATGACCAGATTTTTTTATAAAGCAAACAGAACTTACAGAAATAAGAAAAACATGTGGTTAACAAAATTAAAATTAAACACCAAATTGATGATTTTAACAGCAATTAGACACAGCTGAAGAGAGAACAAAGAACTAGAAGAAAGAGTTTTGAAGAAGTTATCAGAAGGCAGGAAAGAGATGCAAAAATTGAGAAAACAAAAAATGTGGTTACAAATTGTGGGGAAGACAAAGTGAGAAAATCAAACATGTCTAATCAAAGCTCCAGAAAAAGAAGAAGGAGAGAGAGGGGTTAGAAGCAATAAAGATAAATAGAAGAAAGACCCCAATCCTTAGATTTTAAAAAAATAAATCCTAGAAAGGATATATAAGAAGAAAAATCCTCCTCTAGATATATGTCTTTGTTAAATTGAAGAACATGACAGATTATCTACATAGAAATGTGAATTAGAATGAAGTAACTCTCAACAGCAACATTAGAAGCCAGAAGACAATGAAATGATATCTTCATTGAGCTTAAAGAAAGTAACTATTAATCCAGGAGGGGAAATCTTTACAAAATGAGGATAAAATAAGGACATTTGCAAATAAACAAAAACTGATTTTGCCAGCAACAAAAGGATGTTCTTCAAACAAGAAAATTATCCTAGACAGAAAAAGTCTGAGATGCAAGAACACATGAAGAACTAAGAAAGTAGAAAATATGTGGCTAAATCTAAAAAAATAAATAAATAAGCTATATAAAACAATAAAAATGTCTTAGATTTTAAAGTAAAATACATAACATTAGTACTATATAAGCTAGGAGAGGGGTGACTGAAGTTATTTAACATAATAAGGTCCTGCACAACATTGGCATTGTAATTAACAGCACTGAATTATATGTGTGAATGTGGTTAAAAGAGGGACATTTTAGGTTGTATATGGGTTACTAGTATTAAAAAAAATTTTTTTAACATAGGACTGTACAACACAAACGGTGAGCCCTATTGTAAACAATGTACTATAGTTAATCATACAATTATAAAAATATTCTTTCATGAATTTTAACAAATACACCACACTAATGTAAGATGCTAATGATATAGTTGTATATGGGAACTCTATTTTATGCATTTTATGCATGACTTGTCTATAAACCTACAACTTCCCTAATAAATAATAATAATAAAATGTCCTTATATTGTTCAGGAGGAAGGTAAAGATGCCAATTAGCTTTGCTAAAGTTGCATAAGCATGTTAAAATTTCTCAGAGACAGTGTATTTCTATTAGCTAATACCATGGACACTGAAACGAAACTACCTAGGTTTGAATGACAGCTCTAACTACTTGATAGTTGTATGTCCTTGGGCAAGTATTTTAATTTCCCAGCTACTAAAGCAAATACCATATAATGGCTTAACTTAAACAATGGGAATTAAATGGCTAGAAGCTAGGTTTGCTTCCTCCCAGGGTCTGTATCTTCTAGCTGGCCAGCAATCTTTGGAGTGCCTTGGCTTTTCTACCACATGGCAACACACATGGTAGTATCTTCTCCTTTCTAGTCTGGGAGACTAGAATAGTGTCTGGCTGTTCCCTGTGGCTTCTCCCTCCATCTGACTTTCAGGCCGTTTTTAAAAGACTCACATAATCTGGATTAAAGCCCAACTTGATTCAGTCAGGCCACAATTTAATTGAAGTAACACCTTGAAGAGATCTTATTTAAAATGGGTCCACACCCACCAGAATAAGGACCATGTCCAAGTACATGTCCAACCAGGGGAACACAATTCAATCCACCACAGCCGATTACATAACTTCTCCGTGCCACAGTGTCCCCATCTATAAAACTGAGGCAATAATAATAATTATGATAGGGTTTTTGTGAAGATTAAATGAGTTTATATAGGTTAAGTACATAGAACAATGACTGGTACAAAGAAAGCTTTATGTAAGACACACCTACCGTTATTTTTATGTAAGTATTAAAAGTAGACACAGTATTTAAGTTCTAAACTATGGGGGGGGATGGGGAGAATGATAAAATGCTTGATTAATCCAAAAGAAACCAAGAAGAGAGGAGAAAAAAAGAAACATAAAAAACATTCCCAGTAAAAGATCAAGATAATCAGACTGGATTTTAAAATATCCATCTATATGTTGTTTACGTATAGACATATCTAAAAGGCAAGAAATAGTAAAGAAGAAAATAAAAGGATGGAAGTGTACAAGTTGATTAGTTTTAACACGTATATACACCATGAAATGATCACCACAAGCAAGATAAATGAACATATCCATTGCCCCCAAAAGTTTCCTCATGCTCCTTTGTACTTTATCCCCCCTGCCCTCTACCCATCCCTAGAGAACCACTAATCTGTTTTCTATCACTATAGATTAATATGCACTTTCTAGGATTTTATTGAAATGGAATCTGACAGTATGCACTATATTTTTTACGGCTCCTTTCACTCAGCATGATTATGTTGACACCCATCCATGCTGTATCAATAGTTTGTTCCTTTTTATTGCTGCCTAGTATTCTATTAAATGCATATACCACAATTTGCTTACAAATAATGTTAAAATTAAGAAATAGCCTCTGGTCGTGCTCCAGGTAGGCTCTGCATAATGCTGCCCGCACCTGAAGGAGTCCCACTGAGAACCCCTGAGAAAGCAGGAACCAAGCTAGTTTTGCTAGGTACGGGGTAAACGTCCCCAGAGAAGTAGAGAGCTGGGGACAGATAAGGGGCTGGGGACAGATAACCGCTGACCCTGGGGTTGCGAGAGCAAGGGCTCTTGGGTCAGAAGGCCCGATGCAACTACAGCTGCTCGGCAGGGCTTCGCAGCCTCTCCACTGTTGACCTTCCAGGCAGCATAATTCTGTTGTCTGGGGCTGCCCTGTGTGTCAATGTTTAGGAACATCCATGACCTCTGCCCACTAGATTCCAGAGCACCCTCAAGTTGTGACTACCAAAAATGTCTCTAGACATGGCCACATGTTCCCTTGGGGGCAAAATCGACCCCAACCCCCTAACCACTGTGCTAGGAAGATGGCCAAGAACTTCATAGTAGGATTTATTCTTTAATTTTTAAGCACCGACTTACTTGAAGTGGGGCATTCCCACTTTGAATCCACTGGCAGTTCCAACTGGTGATAGCTGAATTTCTCTTCTGTAGCACTACATCCTTGCGACAGGGGCACTGGCATTTATTTTTACTATTATTATTAAGAGGAAATGTGGGATTTATACAACAAAGTGGCATAAAATACAGGATTCCCATATACCACCTTATTATTAATACCTTGTTGGTGTGGTATTTACTGAAGTTGATGAAAGCACATTTTTATAATTGTACTATTAACTATAATCCACGTTTTAACATAAGTTCACTGTGTTGTACAGTTCCATGGATTTCTTTTTAATTTTTCCTCTAAAAACATATGTACAACCTAAAATTTCCTCTTTTAACCACATTCAAACACATAATTCAGTGCTGTGAATTATATACACCATGTTATGCTACCATCACCACCATCCTTTACCAAAATTTTTCATTCTCTCACATAGAAACTCTATTTTTCTATTTTACATTTTGGGCTTCACTCCCTATTCCCTGCCTCTACCCCATTCCCTGGTAACTTGTATTCTAGATTCAGACTGAGTTTGCATATCCTTATTTCATATCAGTGTTATACCATATTTGACCTTTTGTGTCTGGCTTATTTCACTCAACATGATGTCTTCAAGATTCAGGCATGTGGTAGCATGCATCAGGACTTCATTCCATTGTGTATATATACCAAACTTTGTTTATCAGTGCATCAGTTGATGGACACTTAGGTTGCTTCCATCTTTTGGCAATTGTGCATAAAGCTCCTATGAACATCAGTGTGAAAAAAAAAAAAAAAGAAATGACTTCTGGGTAAAGATCAGATCCAGGATGTTCTCAGGATATCTATGTCTAAAGACAGAGCAGAGGGCATGACTATAAAATTCCTTATGAGACCTCTGAAAGATCTAAAGTGGTACCTTCCAGAACCATTCAGTCAAACAAAACCTTAAGAGTATTTTCTCTTACTGGTCTCATCAGAAACTCAAGATTGAAAAGAGGTTATCTTGAGGACATTCTTGGGTATGAATATTATGTAAGGGTGTAAACACCAATAGAGTCTCAGGCAAACAAAAGAGGTTTTAAGAGATCTAAGAGAACTGTATTGGGAGAAACTGCCTTATTGGTCTAAAAGGAGCAAAGGCAGTACAAAATGGAAAAAGAAAATTTTTAAAGGCCTTTAAACCACCCAACTCTACAGGCCAGAAGTAGACTGAGAAAACTACTGGGTTGCAAATGCAGGTTCACGTTTATTTAAGAAGGAAGGATGACTCAGATGGTGGAACCAACAAGCCCAGCAAGCAGAACCAAGAACCATGGAAAATCATTCTCAGACAGGAATAGGACCAAGTCCTCATAAAGAAACTTCCAACATTTGTCCAAATGCATGTCAGAACTGCTATGGACCAGCACCTCCTGTGTGTTCCTATATGCTTCCCCACTTTTTGAAGATAAGTATCTATAGTAGCTGTCCTATGACTGTCCCACCATCATATACTGAGGAGTGGGGGCAGAAGATAACTTCTCTCTTCAGCTTACAAAGTGAGTGGATTTGTACTTGAGAAACTGTACTTAAGGAAATATATCTGAAGTGTCTCATCCTCTCCTAGGTCTGATTTAGTCAGAATTGAAGGGTCTAGACTGATGATGCAATAGGGCAAAATTTTTAGGGGTCTTGGGAGGGATTTAAATGTACATATATATCCAAAAGCTGTAACCAAGTACAAAGCTACTCCCTGCTCCCTTTACAGAACAGCATTATGTACTTAGCTCTAATATATTTTTCTTGAATATTTTTAGTTACTGGTTTACCTATTTGTCCCCCTTATGAGATTTAACTCCTTAAAAACAAAAACTTTGTTTTATTTTATTTATATCCATAGCATTGAATGATCCCTCAAATACTTGTTGAATTTATGAATAAGTATATGAAGAGAGCCCAGTTTTTCATGGACTCAGACCATCCAAGTCCATTCTGACAGAAATAACACCACATTCCCAGAATTATAAATGTATAGCCCTCAGTTAAGCACTGAAGAAGGCTAAGCAATTAAAAACAAGAATACTGAAAATTAGTAATGATTCTCAAGATAGTTTGAATTCCCCTGAAAATATCTCCTTATGAATCTGTAGTTTAATAGCCTAACATACACAAAAGCATTATGTGATCAGAGTACAAATGGTTTAAAAAAAGAAAAAACAGAAAACCCTCTGATGACTTTTTTTTTTTTTTTTTTTCATTTTAAATTTTATTCTAAATAACTAGTGATCGGTTACCAACAAGGCAGGATATACTTGACTCCACAGTTATTGTACAAAATAGGGAGAAAAAAAAGGAAGAAAAGAAAGGAAGGAGGGAGGGATGACAGCAGGCAGGTAGGCAAGCAGGCAGGAAAGGGGACAAAGAGAGGAAAGATTTTATTAAAACAATACTTTCACAAAATGCCTCCAAATAAAATAAATTGAAATTATAAACTCTATCTAGTTTACTTTGCCAATACTCAATTTTTAGAGAATACTCTGTAAGGGTTTCCAAGAGATTTCCTTTTTGTGATACAATAAAGGCTCAATGACAGAGCAAAGAAACCATTTAGTATCACTCCAGGACGGCATCTTTCTGACTTGAGAGTCCAGAGTCTCAAAAAGGCTACTTTCATTCTCACTGAGTAGAAAATTTCTCAGATTAAGAGGGACCTCTTTTAGATAATTATTGCAAAACACATAAATGTACTACTTTCGAGATATTTTCATGGAAAAAAAAATAAGTCTATTCCTTCATGTTTACAAAGTCAGTTGTATTGTCTGGGCTTATAATTTGTTAGAAAAGGGAACCTTGGGTAGAACAAATATTTGGCAGCAACAACTGAGGCAGATGAAAGTACTTGCAAATCAATTTTTAATTTGTTACAATATCTCATTTTGAACTTGATCATTCTTAGCACTTTTCTTCTGGCAAATCAACCTTCCCTGCTTTTCTTAAAACAAGTGGCAAAGAGGGAACATTCATTCATTCCAGCCCTCAGATAACTCTTCCGCCCAGGAACTTGAGACTGTCCCTTGATCTAACCACAGACTTTCTAAAGAACTACTGCATATTATAGGACCCTTGAGGTTTAATACTTTGCCTCGGATCAAGACATTAAAACTCAAACTCACCCAGAAAGCAAAGTAAAACAAGAAACAAATGAATCAATTGATTTAATAATAAATTGAGACAAATAACCCAAATGAAGTGCATCTCTCATATTTTGTTGCTTGGTCAAGCAGATCTTTATCTTATCAGCTACTGTGCTGGTTTGAGTTTTGTGGACTCCAAAAAATCCTGTTCTTAATTCCAGTGCCTGTAGTTAAGGGACCTTATCAGTAGATCACTTTTGATTAGATCTCTTTCAGCTAAGGGCCTTTGATTAGACTGCTGGACCAAGGGTGAATTTTAATCCTCTTACTGGAGTCATTTATAAACAGAGGACTAAAAAGACATAGACAAAGGAAAAAAAGCTGCTGTGACACAGAGAAGCCTCCAGATGTTGACAAACCCAGGAGAGCGAGAAAAGCCACAGGCAGAGCAGCCCAAAGCTGAAGCAAAGAGGCCCAAAGGGGAGGAAAAAGACAAACAGGCCCTGCCATGTGCCTGACTGTCCACAGCTGAGGTCAGGGAGAAAGTGAGCCTGGAGAGTGGCAAAGACTAGCAGAGCCACCATTGTTATCTTGCCACATGGCAGGAGTCCAGGATTGCCAGCAGCCAATCTTCAGTGAGATAGCATCTCTGATGATACCCTGACTCAGACATATTCATAGCCTCCGAACTGTAAACTTTTAAGTTAATAAATTCCCATTGTAAAAGCCAACCCATTTCTTGTATATTGCTCCCAGCAGCCTTTAGCAAACTAAAACAGCTTCCTAGATAGTACCAGACATGGCCACAGGCTACTGAATGCATGGCGGTAATAAATGCAATGGACAGAAACTAGAATAAAACAAACCAACCCTTAGCACACTCTTACCAGCCTGCTGGAAAACAAGGATAAGTCCGTGGAGATATTCTACGAGTAAATTTAACTAGAGGCGAAACCCCAATCTAAAAAGCACAATTATAATGTCCAGTTCTATGTAAATGGAGCTATTTCCAAAGCCTCACAAATAAAACTGATAATAATATTGCCTTGCTTATTTGGCCACAACTTAATTCCAATGAATGAGAATCTCTCTGAAACAGATACATTCGTAAATGTCTCTTCATTTAGCAAAATGCCTACTGAATAGGTTTACACTTTGGGAAAAGAGTCAAACAACATGATCACTGCCCTCAAGAATAAAAGAAAAACAGACACAAAGACACAACCAGGTTAAAAGTGAAAGGTTGGAAAAGGGTATTAAAAAAAAAAAAAGAATAAAAGAAAGAATAGTTGTAATATGTATGGTGCCAGGAGGAAGGGCATCTAAACAAGTATGCACAGGGATGGGGGGTGGGGCAGTGGATGGCAGGGTCAGAAAGAGAAAGGGCAGGATTAAAGAAGAGGTGGCACCTGATATGAGTCTTAAAGAACCAATATAAACGAAAGAGGAAAATAAGGGGAGGGAGGATGGTACAGAAAGGGGGGGGGGGGGGAAACAGGTGCTAAGGTATGGAAGCAGAAGAAACTAAAGTAACTGAGCTAGATCACAAGATCAGTTGAAAGGAAGTGGTGAGGGATGGTCAGCCAAGTCATAACGGGACTTATGCACCATGGTAAGGATTTGAGTATGACCCTCTAGGTAACGTAAAGGAGGAATAGGCTTTAGGCAAAACACTAGCAGATTACATCAATTTAATATACAAATCACTCTGACAGTGGGCTAGAAGATGGATAGGAAGCAGATAAGACTATAGGCAATGAAACCAATTAACTGGCAGTAATCCAAGGAAGACTAAAGAGGGTCATAACTAAGGCAAGGCAATGGAGTTAGAAGACAAAGAGCATGAAGGACAAGAAAGAGATCAAGAAATTAGATTTCCCCTTCCTTTTCTTCACCCTCTTCCCAATGAACAATTCAATCCTAAGGCCAAAGTAAGCATCCACACTTAGTGAAAAGTAGCCGTAAGTAAATAATGGGTGAGCAAGAGTGAAGTAAAGACAGTGTCCACATAAAAAGGCAGCCGAACATGGGGAGTCACAGTCCAAGCAGTGTTAGAAGGGTATCCATGTTATAATCCAAGAAATGTGATAAGGATGGGGAAGTCAGAGCCGAAGCAGGCAGAAGAATACATCCACAGAAACAACAGCCTAGCATTGATGTCAGAGTCCAAGACAGGTGAGAAGAGTGTTCATGCAAAAAAGTGACCTGGTGTAAGGGTAAGGAGGGCTTCTGTGCAAGTACTGCCTAGTAAAGGTGTCAGATCCTGAGCAGGATGAAAAGGACAACAACATGGAGGGGAGTGGCAGCTCAAGCATGGAAAGAAGGCATCCACACAGAAGCAGTAGCTTGGCTTGGGTTGTCAAAGCCCAAGCTAGATGAGGCAGGCATCAATGTTAGAATGGTAGACTGGCAAAGGGTATCAGAGCCATAGTCTGGTAACAAGTGCAAACACATGGGGCATGGGGTGATGGCAGCAGTGATGTGAGATGGGTCATGAACAAGAGTATTAATCAAATAAGTAAACATATTAAGGACAATGGGAACCAAGAAAAGGACAAAAAGAAAAAGAAAAATGAACAGAGTCCAAAGTACCTGTGGGACAGTATCAAATGTACCAATACACACATTATTGGAGTCCCAGAAGGATGAAGAGAGAAGAGAAAGGGGCAGGAAACCTATTTGAAGATATAATGACTGAAAACTTCCCAAATCTGATGAAAGATATAATTACAAACATCTAGGAAGCTCAAAAGACACCAAGGAGGAGAGACCCAAAGAGATCTACACCAACAGACATTATAATGAAATTGTCAAAATAAAAAAATAAAAATAAAAAAAGAGAGGAATTTGAAAGCAGCCAGGGCAACTTGTCACACACAAGGGATCCCCAATAAGACTAACAGTATATTTCTCATCAAAGGCCAGGAAGGCATTAGACATTTACACACAAACAGAAGCTGAAAGAGTTCATTACAAGAAGACCTGCCCTACAAGCAAAGCTAAAAAGGACCCTTCAGGCTGAAATAAAAAGATATTAGACAGTAATTCTAAGCCATAAGAAGAAATAAAAACAATGGTAAAGGTAACTACATAGGTAAATATAAAAACCTGTTTTAATGTACTTTTGGTTTGTAACTGCTGTTTCCTCTATACAACTTAAAAGACAAATGTATAAAATAATATTTAAATCTATGTTAATGGTCCTTCCATGTATAAAGATGTAATCTGAGAAAATAACAATATAAAGAGGAAGGAACAGAGACATAGGAGTAGACTTCGTATACTACTGAAACTGGGTTGGTACTAGTCAAACTAGGTTGTTATAAGTTTAAGATGTTAATTATAATTACAAAGGTAACCACTAAGAAAATTACTAATAAATATAGAGAAAAGGAAAGAAGAGAATCAAAATGGCACACTACAAAAAAAGCAACTGAATAGGAAAAAAAAGACAATAATGGTGTAATTGAGGGACAAAAATATACAAGGCATACAGAAAACAAATAGTTAAGTGGCAGAAGTAAATCCTTCTTCAGTTATTACCTTAAATGTCAATGGACTAAACTCAACTATAAAAAGGCAGAGATTGGCACGTTGAAAGAAAAAGCATAACCCATCTATATACAGTCTACAAGAGATTCATTTTAGGTACAAAGATACAGAGAAGTTCAAGTAAAAGGATGGAAAAAGACATTCCATGCAAACAGTAATCATTGCAGGATTATTCACAATAGCCAAAGGTGGAAGCAACCCAAGTGTCCATCATTAGATGACTTGATAAACATGTGTTATAGCCATACAATGGAATATTATTCAGCAATAGAAAGAAATGAAGTCCCGATACACACTAAAATATGGATAAACCTTGAGGACATCAGGTTGAGGAAAATGAGCCAGACACAAAAGGATAATATTGTATGATTTCTCTTATATGAAATACTTAGAAGAAGCAAACTGATAGAGACAGAAAGCAGAATACTGGTTACCAGTATGGGGGAAGGGAAAATGGAGAATAACGGCTAAATGAATAAAAGTTTTGGTTCAGGATGCTGAAAATATTCTGGAGATAGTGGTGAAAGTTACAAAATATTGTCAATGTACTTAATGTCAAAAAGTGTCCACTAAAGGTGGTTAAAATGATTTTTATGTTAAATATATTTTACCTCAATTAAAAACAGGAGTGAGGGAAACTGATGTGGCTCAAACGATTGGGCTCCCGTCTACCATATAGGAGGTCCAGGATTCAATTCCTGGGGCCTCCTGATGAAAGGCAAGCTGGCCCATGCAGCAAATTGGCTCAAGCAGAGAGCTGGCCCATGCAGGAAAAATAAATAAATAAATAAATCTTAAAAAAAAAAAAATAGGAGTGGATGTTGCTCAGTGGTTGAGTGCCTGCTTTGCATGTACAAGGTCCCAGGTTCAATCCCCCGTACCTCCTAAAATAAATAAATAAATAAATAAGTTTTGTTTTGTTTTTTAAACACACAATCCCCTTCAAACTAGGTCCTAATGATCAAAGCTGGAACAAATTAAATAATACAATTCATTCAAATAATAATTTGAATAATTTAACAATAACCTTGAATAAAAAAAAGGAAACTTGATGAATCCATACTCAAATAAATAAACCGAAGGTTTAATGAGGAATAGAATAGTTATAAAATTTCAAAGTACTTATCCCCGAAACACTTATTAATTACAAAGGGATAAAGAGTAACTTTCTAACAGAGATGCTAGGCAGATACCACCTTAAATGATCAAGTGATCATTAACAATAATGGGACAAAGGGAAATTGTGTCCTATCTGATATAATGTAATGAGAAGAGCAAAATATCATTTTTATGATACCCCTGCCAGATATGCTTAGTCTAAGTCAAATCATAAGGAAAAAACAGACAACCCCAAATTGAGGCCTGTAATCTTCAAATGTGTCAAGGTCATGAAAGTCAAGGAAAGACTGAGACCTGAAGGGATTAAAGAAACATGAAACTAAACGTAATTTCTGATTCTGAAATGAATCCTTTTCCTTTAAAGAATGTTACTAGGACAACTGACAAAACTCTGAGAATTAGTTGGTGGTACTATATCAAGGCTAATTTCCTCATTTTGAACATTATATGGTGGTTATATAGAAGAATGACCTCGTTTGCAACAAATATCCCCTTAAGTATGTGAGGGTGAGGTCAGCAACTTATTCTCAAATGATGCAAGGAATAAAAGTTCTTTGCATTGTAATTGCAACTTTTCTATAAATTTGAGATTGTTTTAAATATTTTTAAAGCTTTTTACACCTTTAGAAAACATATTAAGGCTTATCTGAATGATGGTGAGTCTAGAGTAACTCTGAGGTTTGTGGCATGGGCAAATGAATGGGTCCTAAAGCTAACCAACAAGGCTTTCGAATAGAAGTAAGAGTTTAGGATTGGGTTGAAAGTTTTGTTTAGCTGGGTGACCAGCAGTAGAGGTGAGCTGGAGGTTAGGGAGGGGGATGCTAGAGTCAAATTTACGTGCCTGCGAGGCATCCAGAAACAGCTGTTGGCAAAGCGCTAAGGATCCAGGTCTGACAATCAGGAGAGAAGTCTGGGCCCAAGATGCAGATTGAGAAACCATCAGTCTGTAGGTGATAGTAGAAACCAAAATGTGAATAAAATGACACCAGGAGACTTTATACTCTACCCCATTCCATAAATAATTTGAGATATTTACAAATATGTATCTAGCCAAAAGAATAAAAAGTATACAGGTAAACTGAGGGAGTATGGACAAAGGGAAAACAAAATGAGGAAAATTAAAGCCAGGGAAAATAAAAGCAAATAAAACTGTATGCCAGTATAGTCCTATAAAGTTCACAGATCTAGAAAGAAAAGAAAATATGGCCCTGAGGTTCTTGAGAATCAACCCAAAAAGAATGTATAACAAACAGGGGCTCTAAAGATAGTCTTTCAATACCCATCCACCATATAATAAATGCCTCATTTGTTAACATTTACTAACAGTATAAATCTAAATTTTTCTTTAGAAAAGAAAATAAGGGTGTGGTGGTTTGAAGCAGTTATGTACCCCAGAAAAATATGTTCTTAAATTTAATCCAGGGAACAGATGTGGCTCAAGCGATTGGGTTCCCATCTACCATATAGGAGGTCCAGGGTTCAATTCCTGGGGCCTCCTGGTGAAAGGCAAGCTGGCTAGGGCAGTGAGCTGGCCTGAGCGGAGAGCTGGCCCACACAGAGTGCTGGTCTGCGCAGGAGTGCTGGCCCGCACAGGAGTGCTGGCACAGCAAGACGACACAACAGAAAGAGACACTGAGTAGAGACAATAACAGATGCAGCAGACCAGGAAGCTGAGGTGGCACAAGAGATTGAGTGCCTCTCTCCCACTCCAGAAGGTCCCAGGTGCCACCTGAAGAGAAGACAAGCAAGACACAGAAGAACACACAGAGAGCAGACAGCAAACACAAAACAACAGGGGGTAGGGGTGCAGATAAATAAATACATAATAAATCTTTTTTAAAAAAATGTAATCCATTCCTGTAAGTATAAACCTTTTGGTGAGGTTACTTCAGTTAAGAAGGTATGGCCCACCTCAATCAGGATGGGTCTTAATCCTATTACTGGATTCTTTTATAAGTGGAGTGAAATTCAGACAGAGAGAAAGCCACAGGAAGCAAGAGGCTGGACATCGCAGAACACAAAAAAGAAAGGAGAGATCAGGAGACACCACCATGTACCTTGCCATGTGACAGAGAAGCCAAGGATTGCTGGCAGCCAGCCCCAGAACACCAGTCTTCAGGAAGAAAGCATCATCTTGATGACACCTTGATTTGAATTTTCTTTCAGTCTCAAAACCATGAGCAAATAAATTCACATTGTTTAACCCAACCTATTTCATGGTCTTTGCTTGAGCAGCCAAGGAAACGAAGACAAATGGAATACTATTTTGTCTGCTATATAAATAGGCTTCTATTTTAACATGATATGAATAAAATGATCCCGATGTTCTTTCAGTCATTTAAACATAAATCTACCTATATCCATGAATCCTTTCTCCCCATTTATAGGACCCAGAATAAATTAAGAATATTTAACAATAGTAACTTATGCTTGCATGGGATTTACAGTTTAAAAAGTTGTTTTTTTTTTACTCTACATTACTTCAGTCAGTCTTCATACCATCTAGTGTGACAAGTAAGGCAGGTATAGACTTAATTTTACAGATTAGCGAATAGGTTCAGAGAGGTTACTTATCCAAAATCATAAGGCTATAAGAATTTTCAAACTCCACAGCTAACTCATTCATTTTATTCATCCATCCATTGAAAAGTTTTTGAGTACCTCTCAGAAAACATTGACATTCTGAAGTCTTGCAGTGAAGATCAAATGAAAGAACAAGGGAGTGTTTACAAAGTGTGATGCCCATACAAATGTAACTATTTTCAAAGCATCATCATTAGATTCTCTATTTTAAAGATATTAGCCCTTCTTACATTTTCAGGAAACCAAATATGGAAATAGAAAATGTGCATGAAATTTCACTGGGACATATTGAAATAGGCACATTTAAGAGGAAAGGAGTAGGCTAACATGCAGTTGGACAGGTAGGAGGACAGATCATGGAAGACTTCGTTTGTCTTGCAAAAGAGCTCGACTTTAGCCTGTCTTGATATAGGAAACAGAAGGGTATAAGAAGGGGTCACATGGTTTTTAAAAGATCACTCAGATGACAACATTAAGTATGAATGTGAGAGAAAGCATGAAAGCCAGTTAAGAGGTTATTGTAATCGAAGTAAGGGCTGCCACATAACTTTTTAATGCTAATTTTAATCTGCAACATTTTGTTGCCTCTGGTCTCTAAAGACCTTGGGGGAAACCATGGCAGGCCAAGAGGCCCTTAGAAAGAATGAGTTTTAAATAACCTATACAATTGCACTACCGATAACTGAAAAACTAAAACAGAATCATCCCTGGGACTTTGTTTCCACAAAGGAGTTACAGAGTATAATTACCATTCTTATTAATCTACAGGGAGCCTACTTTAAAGTCATTAGTTCATTGTTTCTTTTTAATCTAAAAGATTCTCAGTAATTAAAGTTTTTATCAGTTACAGAATTCTCTACAGTGAGATAGAACAGCTGACTTCAGATGCATTATGCTTTAAGCAAAAACTAACACTCATTAACAAGCTTACCTGTTGTGATTAAATAAATAGAAACTGTTTGCAAAGTTTGTAAATGAATAAAACAAGCATAAAAGTAAAACTTACCACTTAACACAAACCATTTTCTTTTTCTTTTTTTTTTTTTTTTTTTTTTTTTTTAACTCTTCAAGCCCATGTAAGAGAGACAGGACAATTCCTCATTTTCATTTTTCATAGCTTCCCATTTCCCCACTACATCGCCTAATAAACACCTACACTTCACTTTCTGCTGCTTTTGCTTACTCTATTGTATCTGCTAACTAATCCTAAGCATGTTGAACAAAACAGCCTCACATGAAAGAAAGTCTGTGTCCTGTGCTTTAGAGTGCTCCATGCCACACAATATAGTTTCTAACAGTGCATGAGGTCATAAAAGTTGTGCATATTATGTAATCTCAAGATGGTTATTTTGTGGAAAATTTATTAATTACATTTACAAAATTCTCTTAATCAAATCTTCAGTAAAGGCTGCAATTAATTTATGGAGTCATGAAAAATTTATAAAGGGTATCTTATTCATAATACTAGAAAAGAGGAAAGAGTTTCATCTGGCAAGAACTACAAAGTTCATGTCTAATTTGACTGATAAGAGTCAAACCACCAACTCTTTATTAAACTTGGAAAAGAACTGGTACAGTCCAATGCTTATCCTCCCCTCCCCCCCCCACATCCCATTTCAAGGGTCAAAACACCCTGTAAGAACCTGACTGATGCTTATATAGCCTATTCTGCCATCTCGATTTATTTCAGAAAAATTCACCCTCAAATATTCTAGTTTCAATTTGGCAGTTAATTTCAGCCTGCAGTTAAAAGGCACTAGCTGTCAGTCAGATCTCTCACCCAGTTCCCTCCTGAAAAGAAAAACTGACAGATCACAGGAGCTTTCTTTTGTAAACCAATTCTGGAACTTTCATGCTTCTTATTTGTTAGGTTAAAGGTTAAATTGCTGACCTGTGCCCTCCTGCTTAGCGGCCTTCCCCTTTTTCTGTAAAGCTTTATTTGGGGGCTGTATTTACATGGATTAGTCCCTTTTCACGCTAAGAAGGAATCTGTTCACAGCCAAAGCCTTAGTTCTGGTTGTATAAAAAGCAGCCACAATTATTCACCACCAGACAATGACCATATTGTGGATTTACAAAAAACCCACCCCAGCCATGGAAAGATCTGTTCTTGCTGAACAAAACAATAGAAGAAAAATCTTATCAAGCATTCAAGAGAAAGCAAACAAAGCAAGCCCACTGTGAACTTGATGAAGATGTCAAGCTCCTTTAAAAAATATATATATAAATCAACAAAGAGGAGTTTTCTTATAAAGTCTTGGGAGTGAGACTTTTTCTACTCTTGAGTTTCCCTTTTTTGGCTAAACACAGTCAGTAGCAGTAAGACATTGACAGCCAAGACCTGCAAATGCTACCATTTTCTAAGCACACTTACACTTTTTAAATGCACAGAGGCCTTCCTTTCCAAACATGCCCAGTGCAAATGCCAGGCAAATCATTTTCAAGCTAGTACCACACTACACAGGCTCTTCAGCAAAGGCAAAACTCTTGTGCCAACTCTGCTAAGGAACATAGGCTACCTCCCCAAGCCCTAACTTACTAATTCCAAACAACAACAACAAAATTGGCCACCGGGTTTAATTAAACCAGAGCACCAACAGAGTTCTTCATCTGACATCCATGAAGTATTATACACACTCTGTTTCCTTGGGGTGGGTTTGAATGACAGTCCCCAGCCTCAGAAACAAACATTCACTGGGAACATTTTCTGTTTGATAGGTAAGGACTTCACAGCTGCTACAAAACCTAACTCCAGCCTCGAGTCCAGGACATAGCTCTCTGAAAAAGACATGAGAGCAAATACAAAGAATTTCTCCTACCAACAAATCTTTAGCTAGATAGTTTCTATTCTCTTTAGGCTAGCATGTCCTAAATCTACCATTAGCAGAATGCCTCATCAGTAAAATAAGAACATAAAACTTAATCAGTGACAGAAGCAGGCATTAAAAGCAAGCTAAAAATCCCTAAAATGTAACTAATTTTTAAGTGATGGCATTTTAATTCATTATAGATGCAAAATACCATTACAAATTAATACTTACTTTACTGAAAGGATTCTTACAGAATGGAAGTATACTTAGAAAACTATTTCCATTTTTAACATAGTTTATGTTTGACACAGCCCTTTGCAGTCCTCTCCATGCTAACTCTAAAGATTTAGTACAAAAGTCCACAAACTTGAGAGTAGCATTAATTTTTCTTATGTTTAAAGGGGCTGCATTTATATCAATATAATAATAGGGGGAAGCGGCTGTGGCTCCATCAGTGGGGCTCCCGTTTGCCATGTGGGAGGCCCCGGGTTCGGTTCCCGGGGCCTCCTGGTGGGGGCGGGCCCGCCCGCGCGGCGTGGTTGGCTGACCCAGCCGGCGCGGGCAGCAAGGAGGGGATGGATGAATAAATAAATAAAATCTTAAAAAAAAAAAAAATATATATATATATATATATATAAAATAATAGGGAATTGGCTAATCAAACTGTAAGACTCTTATGCAGCCATTAAAAATTGATGAAAATGTTTATGATAAATATTAAGGTCTTGCTTTTTCTCATTTAAAATGCACCCACCTACAACTATGTCAAATGCGAAAATTCCAAACTTAAAAGTTGACTGTAATGAATTTTTGATGTGATAAGCAAGCGCTGGGAAAATGGGACAATTCTGGCTAACAGTTCTACTGAGAGGACTGCAACAACTACAGAAGACGTCTCACATGCACTGCCAGTGCAGTGTTCTAGAAGTTTGCTTACTTTGAATTACAAAATTTAGGATCCGGGAGAAAATTAGGATGGCACTATAAGGACCAGAACACAAAGTAGGAAGTACTTAAACTCCTCACCAACTTCTAGGATGAACAAGATTAGGGGACAAGCTACACTCAAAGTCAATTCAAATGTAAATGCTCTGCTTCCTCTCAAACAATGATAAACTCCCTCAGAGTTAATAGTTTCTCCCTCTCTCTTTTCAATTTAGAGGTATGTTTTGGAGGAAAGGAAGAAACACATGGTGGGGCTTAGAGCAAAACCTTTTAAATTCTTTGTCATAAAAGCTGCAGAGTAAACTACATTTCCTTTACTAATCCTTCCAACACTTGTTAAACTCGAGTATGCTGACAACTTTGCCAGTGCAATCACATTTTGGTTTCTAACAAGTTAAAAAAAAATACTTTGGTTGTACTAAATTGTATTACCATCTCCCTTGAACACCAAGTGAGAATTTATGCTGCCTTCACAAACTGTTGAAAGAGGCACTCCCTAGGGAGAAATAAGTTTGGCACATTGCACAGCAAAGCTAAAGTTACAAAAGCAGGCCAAATATGTTTCACCACACATATTCATTCAGTCTCTCTCCCTCCCTCCTTCACACATACACACATACATACATAGGCATACACACCAAAACATAAATATGCTATATACTCTATAGCAGGGGTTCTTAACCTTATTTGTTCCACAGACCCCTTTGCCAGTCAGGTGAAAACCACAGACCCCTTACTAAGTCCATACTATACTGTGTGTTATTTAATAAGTATATCACACCCACATCAACACATCCCCCACAAAAAATATGTTTTTTAGAATTTCAATTCAACCTCACTGACCCCTTGTTAAGAACCTCTGCTCTATAGGAAGCCAGGTATGGGAACAGAAACTGTCTTGGAAATCCCTGACTAAGTTCATATTCTGAGAAACTTTTAAATTAAGTACATGAGGTGTTTTGTTGTTTGTTTTTCTTTTTAAGTTGCCTTTCCATTTCATTGGAAATACATTTTTAAAATCCATATTGCCACACCCAAAATAAGCAGAAAATCATTTCTAAGGCCCTACAGTCCTCGAAACTATGAAAAATATATAGCTGTTCTTTTGTGTCAGGGGGCTGAAAGAGCAGAAAACAATGATTTGATGTGACAGAGAAAGGAAACTAGACACTATTATTTTATAATTAGTATTTTATTTATTCCTCATAGCAACCCTAAAATATAAGCATTATCAAATTCATATTAGCAGATGAGGAAAGTAGACAAAAAAGATTAATAAGTTCCTCAAGGCCAGATCACTAGTAAGTTACAGAGCCATAATTCAGACCCAAATCCAAAGCTCTTTCCACTCTACCCACTGCTTCTGCCCAGGAGAGAGTGGGGAAACAACTTATAGTGGGACAAATTCCCATGACACCAGACCACCAGGCAGTTTCCCAGGGGCAGCTGAAAAAGCCTAAAACGTAAAAAGTATGAGCTACCACAGAGACTTGGGGTAAATGCTTCATTGTACTCTTGGAAGTCTGATGGACATTTACTAAATGGAGAGGAAAAGGCATTCCTCTCCTAGTGAGCGAATGTGAGCACGCCTTCCTTTAAACTCTTCATCCTAAGCACACCTGCTCATGGAAAAGGCAGAATAACATCTTCCAGAAAATATGCTGGAGACAAAACAGCAAGAGAACTTCTGCTTCTGACATAAATGCCCACCCTCTAGTTCTACCCAAAGATTCCGTTTTTAAAAAAGCAGAATATATCAAATCAAGCAACCATTCAACCTATTGGAAATGAGATATTTATCAACAAAAACTTCAGAGACTAATCGAAACATAAGGGTCCTCTGCATTAAGGTGGAATTGTGTCAACTCATTCATTTGTCCAACAAATAAGTACTAAGTGCCTACTATGTACCAGTCACTGTTCTAGATGCTGGGGTCGCATCAGTGACCCAAGTAAACAAAGATTTCTGACTTCACGGAACTGACAGTCTTAGACAGAGCGTGATGGCATGGTGTCCCTCAAGCTGACCAGAATCCAACAGAAAGTCATATCCTTAAATAATAGAAAGAGATATATTATTCCTCCGTGGCTTTGCACACGCTTTTCCTTCTGCCTGGAACGTCCTCCCCCATTCCCAAACCAATCATACATCAGGCTTATAATAAATAATGCTGAATGGATGAAGTATGATATACCCAAATCTTTCAAAACAAGAAGGGGAAAATGTAGCAGTGGCCAGATCTAAATCTCAACTTAAATTGGGCCTAAACCTGAGCTTTTATCCAGCAGCAAACCCAGAAAAGACCAAATAAAACGTGCGTCAACTCACTCTCCATTCAGCCAACACAAGAGAAATGAGGTCAGCTTGTTCCAGCATCCACCCCAGGGATTAAGACCTTTTTAAAAGCCTAAACTGGACTTGCTGGAGCTACTGGAGGCAGAATAGAAAACTAATCAAGCTTCCCAAAGGCCATGAGCCTAGAATTACCGGAGGACTGGTCCCACTGTCCTACTATCAAGTGCACAGAATGAAAAATCCCACAATATGAACTAGTAATATTTCCCAGTTTGGGCTCCTGACAGTCCTCAAGTTCTAGCTTGAAGGATCTAAACAAACAAATCCAACTTATTTTTCTTTAATGATATTTCAAATTGAGAGTTACTGTGTACCAGGTCCTGTACTTAAAGCTTTAAATTTTTTTTTCCTCATTTAATTTTCACAACAACACTATGAGATATTATCATCATCACTCCTATTTTATGGTATAGGTACTAAGTGTTAAGTAAAAATAAAATGGTTGCTTACATTGGGCATTGCCAGGAGGGACCAACCTGCAGGAGCTTTCCAAGAAAATGGAACATACCTTACAGAACTGCAGAGAAGCAACACCCGGTGATAAACCAGTTTTGGTTCAGTAGACAGAGTTTATCAGAATGGAAAAAATTATACTAATTGATATATACCTGCTCCCCACTTCGTAAGACTTTACCAATGTAAAATGGAAACCTAATGTCAGCCCATCATTACATTTCTTCACTTGTTTCTGCGTTCACCCTATATGAGCTCGCCCACTCCACTCCCTGGCGGAGCTCCCTTCTCCTTTCTGAATGGATGCCACCCAATTCACATATCGCTCAATAAGCTGTGAGATCCCAAATTGCATGAAAAGTTTTTCTTTTAACATAAAACAAGAAGAGAAATTAAATAATTTGCTCCAAATCACACAGGGATATAAATCATAGATAATAGAGCCTGAATTTGAACCCAGATAATCTGAATCAAGAAATCATGCTCTTAGATTTTGCTAAGAATGCTTTTGGTTTTGGTTTGTTTTTTGTTTTTTAGGTGGGGAAATCTAACAAAACTGTTTAGTAGGGAGAAGGAATAATGTAAAGTTCTGTTTAGCTGGCTTGTATAGTTCACTGAGGGCCATTATGAAAGTATTTTTCATTTCTGTCTTTGTTGAAATCTTTCCCAAATAGTTGTATCAATTTTCCTTTCAAACCAATGGAACTTCCCTGTGGTGGTCTAGAAACCAGTCCCATCATTCTGAGTATCAGTGATCATTACATAACACTGCTGAGTACAGAAAACTGGGCTAAATATGCACTAACTATAGACCATACCCAGAAATGGGTTGTTTTAATAAAATTGCGATATTAACTTACTTTCTTTTCACAATAGACAGTTCAAATAAAAGCGCAGTTAAATGAGAATTGATCTTCAGATTCTTCATATAATGTTTAACTGTGATAACTGGAAGAAAAAATATATAGGTTGATCATTTGAAATTATTCATGTGTTCAAAGTGTGCTTTTCTGGGAACAATTCAGAATCCTACATTTGGGAGGGGGGCGGGACAATCAACTCAAACGTTTTCCTTTTATCAGGTAAGTTGCATGTTGTCATCTTACCAATATTCTAGTAGTTGAATCTTTTCAAAAGGAAATCAAATTAATTCTATCAGAAGGAAAATTTAGTCTCAGCAATATCACAATTGCAGAAAGTTTTGTTATCTGTTTGGTTTTAGTTTGGAGTCTCGTTTTTTGTTTGTTTTTAATTTAAAGATGATAATAAACGAAGTCACACCAACAAAATGCCTGATTTGTACCAGTTACTATGTCAGGCATTTTCATACATATTATCTCTCTAATTTACAAAACAACCTGCCAGATAGATATAAATTCCTTTTAAATAATGGGCAAACTAGAATCCAGTTTAAATAATTTCCCAAAGTCAAACAATTAGAGAGTGACAGAAGAAATCCGGACCCAGATCTGCCTACTATCAAATCCTACAGACTTTCCATTATATTGTTTTTATTATGAATTATCCAAGAAGATACTTAATGACATTTTTATAGTCTAGATAGCAATTCTCAGCATCTATTTTCTTCTCAAATAAGGCTTTGTGAAAGCAGAAAATTCTGATGCCTAAGAATGCATTAAAAGTAAGAAAATCATCTAAATCAAGCAACTTATTAAAGTTTCCTGCTGGTCAAACTGAGCTCATAGTGATTTAATCAGTAAAGCTTTCCCGAAATGCAAAGTGTATTGTGAAATAATACCAAAGTTCAAATGCTAGAATATATTTCCTAAAGGTTTAAAAAAAAAAAAAAAAAAAGTTTTCTAAATATTTAAAGCATGCTGTCTAGTTTCTGTCTCATAGAACTTATATACTCCAATCTCTACAAAGACTACTAGCACAGTGCTGAGCCTAAAGTGAGTGCTCAAAGAGATGATTTCAAGAACTCTTACTAAAAGTTAGATGTATAAACATAACGCTTCAGTCATGTAAACCACCGGGGTAATCAGTCTTATATGGCAGTTTTCAAGAAAGCTATAGATCTACATTAAGCACTGAAACTTGATCTAAATTTTTTTTATTGTAAATCTTTCTAAACCATATTATATACAGCTCATTGCTTTATTGAAAAGAATATTTTGAATGTAACATTTCTTGATGGTTGCAATGGACATCTGTTTTTGCCTGCCCAGGGATCTATTCTCCCTTCTTCTCGTTATAGCACCAGATTTTCCTCTGAAGAGCTACCCTTCCCTAATACCAGGCTCTGTGATCCAGGTGGCACTAAATAACTCTCCCCACAATTACCATCTCAGTGTCACCCACCTAGAGTCATGGTGATTGGTTCATAGATAGACCTATTACAATCACCCTGGGACTATGGTTCCAATTATTGCAAGAGCCACTCGGTTTCCACTGGATTGCAAATAGGTAGCATATAAACATGGAGTTGTTAGAAGTCATCTCTGCCATAATGTAGGGGACACTTCCCCAGAAATGAACCCAACACAGAAGACAGAGTCAAGAGATAAATTTATGACAAATTCCTAAAAACATAAGTAGAACAACTTATCCAGTAAAGTCGAAAGTCAGTTTTACCATTGGACTTCTCAGTGTTTAGAGCCAATAAATTCCTTTGTGCAAACCAGATTTAGGTGGGTTTCTCCCACTGGCAACAGAGAATACTGACTAATATACAATGACTTAATACCATCAACATGATCAGTAACTCTGCTGAGCAACATAATACAGAGTAATCCTTAGAGCATACCAGAGCATGTAGGGCATAAACTGAGGCCATGTCTATGAATAAAGGACCTAAATTGTAATGCATGTACTCTGAAAAATCTACTTTGGCTAGTTATTTTTACTAACTGTTTTTCAGCTATGTTAGATTGATAACAGTTGCTGGATAGCAGAGTTCTATACAGATATGAACTCTTGCTCAAGTCAAAATAAGGTAATAATATAAAAAAACAACAGTGCCCATTTATTGAGAACTTTGTGTCCCATGTACTGTGCATTCTCACTTAATCCTTTCAAACCTCATGTAGAAGATAATATTAATGACTCTATTTTATATCTGAGAAAATGAAGCTTCGGGATTGGCCTTTTAATGGAATAAAAAAAAGAAAAAGAAAAAACCTCCCTGATCTCAGGTATTTTACAGTTTAGTAGGTCAATAAATTCCTGGTCTATTTAGAAGGTCAAAGACCTAACATTAAGAACTACAGATACAGGAAGAACCACAAACTCATAACTAACAAAAATTGTGAAACTCTCCTATATCAAAATTTATACCCAGATGGCCCTTAGATTGCACACTTCAAGAAGAAAAAGATATCTGGAATCTGCTTCAAATAACCAAGAAGCATTAATTAAGAAAATACATAGCTCACCTTCTGTTACTTAAGAACAAAATTCAAACTCATTCTATATAACCAATTTAGAGCATCAGCATAGTATAATAAAAAGCACAAGCTACAAGCAAGTATATTCAATTAACATACAATGCAAAACATATTAATGGTGGAGGAAAGCAATCTGAGAGAGGTAGAAGGGGAGCTTCAAAGATAGAAAATATTCTATTTAAGGTGAATGGTAGGTACCTACATTTTTATTTATTCTTTAAACTGCACCTATACATATATACACATACATGCAAATATTATATAATTTGTCCAATAGTTTTCATAAATTTTTTTAAAGAATACAGTCAGACTAGAGTTCAAATCCCAATTCTGTACTTTAGACAAGTCACTTCCCATCTCTCAGCTTCAATCATTCAAATACTTACTGAGGACCTACCATATGCCAGGTACTATTCTAGCTGCTGAAATACACAGGTACAAGCAAGACTGATTTCTGCCTTCATGGAGCTCTATTTTTCTTACCTATATAACTAGGATAATACCTCTTACTTCATTAGATGATGGGTAAAAGCTTTATTATAATGAGTTCTCACTAGGCTCACCTCTAGTTTAAAGAAATAATCTTTATTACCACATTCGTAAGAAAATACACAAGGCACATTATAATTCTCAAAGCTACACCTGACTTTTTTTTTTTTTTTTTTTTTTTTAAGATTTTTATTTATTTATTTATTTATTCATTTATTCCCGCCTTGCTGCCTGTGCTCGCTGGGTCAGCTAACCATGCCATGCGGGCAGGCTTGCCTTCACCAGGAGGCCCCGGGAACCGAACCCGGGGCCTCCCATATGGTAAACGGGAGCCCTACTGATTGAGCCACAGCCGCCTGACTTTTTAAAACCAGCTCAAAAAGTACAGCGAGATGAGGTCCCATGCTTCTATCCCAAACAAGATTTTTTCTGACTGGCTTGTCAAGTATATAAAGTCAGGATAAATTATGATTTTTAAATAATCCCTGTCTTTTGTGTGAGTGGTAATTTGTCCCTACTATACTAAAGAATCAGGGCCAGTACCTTAATATGCCATAAAATGGATCCACTTTCACTAAAACATTTCAAGGGAAGGAAAATAAAGAAAAGGTAAAATAATAATATCAAATCATCAAAAAAAACTACAAGGAATGCTTGTGTGGTTCGTGAATGAAAAACATCCCTCCCCTGATTTTCTGTACAAGCCTGTTTTCTCTTCCCCTCATTAACATTATCTGATTTATCTAAACCACTACATGTGCAAGTAATATTTGCCAGATATTTTTTGGAAGCTGCCACAGAAATGAAATTAAAATCCTGGTTCTGCAATTTGGTGATTGTCCAACCTGGGGCAAGAAGCGGAGCATGAGGGAATTGAGTCTCTCAACTCCTTCAATTTACTCAAAAATAAAAGCCACCCAAGAGGGTTGTGTTGCAAGTCACTGGGACTCAATAAAGTGAGCTATTTTATTATCCTTCTTCAAGCTTGCTGTGATTTATTATCCTTATTGTTACTGAAAAGGAATAAAATGATACAAGTTTAGTTGTTAGTACCCCTCAAGAATATCTTAATCTGGAATAAAACTTGACTCTCCCCCACTTCCACCCCCACACTACTTCTAAAGAAACAACAGTAAATATTTTATTTTTTTTAAAAGAAGGGCTGATTTTTTAAATGTCTAATAATGTGGAGCATCCACTGTGACCACAGATTCACACAAAGCAACTAGACCACAGCTATACTCCTATAAAATGAAAGCTAAAGTTCAGAATAACAAATCTAGCTCTCAATAGGTTAAGTCAGCAAAGGTTCCGTTTCTTCATAATACTGCTAATATAGAAATGTGGGCAGATATTTAAGGGAGCTATTAGGCAAGGATTTTTTTTTTTTTTTTTTAAGGGTTTACTGCTTAACACGCAGGTAGCTGGAAAAAGCAGCTAACCAAAGCATCACATCTTAAGCGTTCCTTTCACAGAATTCTCACAACAGCTTCTCTAATAGACTGGTCCATCTTTTTAAAAAGCAGCCATTGGAGTAAACATTAAATATGCTGGGAGGGGTGCTGACATAAGACAGAAGTTGGTCTGCTGAGCAGGCCTGAAGAACCTGATGCTACCACTCTCCCAGTGCTAAGCATCTAGCCAAGAAGAGTGCCCACAGCAGGCTCAGAGATGCCAGCTGTAATGAGACTCTTGTGTTTGAAATGCATTTCAGCATTTCAGAAGAGCCAACACCATCTGATCACAGGTCCTTGCAGGCTGATCCCTCTTGCAAGAACACCCTCTTCCGAGATCTTCAGCCAGACAAGCTAAATTCAGTTTGGGGAGCTTTCAAAAGTTTAGATGACAATCTTGGTTTTCTGGACCCCTATATAAAGGTGGGTTCTTGAACAAATACACAAAGTACACAAAATGGGAAGTAGCAACAACAACAACAAAAAAAAGACAACAAATAATAATGATCGAAATCTATTCAAAATGATCCAATTTTTTTAAAGGATTAAAATCAAATACCTAAATGGCAAGCTTTGTACACAAAGATATTCATTGGCATTACTTACAACAGAACACTGGAAACGATCTAAAGATCCAAATAGGGAAGCGGCTGTGGCTCAATCAGTAGGGCTCCCGTTTACCATATGGGAGGCCCCGGGTTCGGTTCCCAGGGCCTCCTGGTGAAGGCAAGCCTGCCCGCATGGCGTGGTTAGCTGACCCAGCGAGCACAAGCAGCAAGGGGGGGATAAATGAATAAATAAATAAAATCTTTAAAAATAAATAAATAAATAAAAAAAACAAAGATCCAAATAATAGTATGGCACAGAAACATGATATAATAATTTACAGAAACTAAAATGATTTTTAAAAAACTACATTCTGGAAAAAAGCTTAATAATAAATTGATAGGAATAAATTGGTAGGCAGCAAGGAAAATTCACACACCAGGAGTTTGGGAAAAAAAATTTATGCATTTTATTTACACATACACATTATTACAAGGAAATATGCCAAAACATTAACAGTAGTTATTACTGAGTGGTGATGTTTCTCTTCTTTATAATTTTTCAAAAATTTGTAAAGTCTATACATATCCAAAAACTGCTTTTAACATTGGAAATATAAAGATGAATAGAAAAACACACATCAGAATAATCTGTCAATACATACTCAAATAAGGAAAAAACTTTTAATACCTTTTTAAAAAATATTTCAGTGAGAGCATAGCATTCTGCAATATAAGAAAAACTGTAAGAATGAAACTCCACAGAAGTTTATAGAACAAAATGTATACTGAATCCTCCAATTAAAGACCAGTAAAGTAGTTTCAGTGCTTCTTAACCCACCTTCCCACATCAGGGAATTAATCCCTCTAGGGGAATGTAAACAAACTTCAAAGAGAAGATTATGCCCAGACAATAGTACTGTACAATGTAAGGTTTATACCTAAGTTTGCTCAGATACTTTGCACAGATTCAGAGATGCATATCCAAGGAACAAAGACTAATATTAAGGCAGATTCTTAGCAATCATCTAAAAAGACAAAAACAATGCATTAAATAACATGAGAAATAAGTTTTTACTAAAAACAAGAAGGTTGTAGAAGCAGACAAAAGGTTTGCTAAATTAACATGAAATATTAAGTGACAGCTTATTCACTGGTAATAGCAAACAGGAAAATTTAAAAACTCCCAAAGATAGTAAGCAGCACCATGAGTTTAGTTTGTGTGCCTAAATTTTATGTGCACAATCTTTGGATGATGATGATATAGGTCCTGATGGAAGGTCTAAGTAGAACAGACAGATCACATGTCCCTTTCACGGATGTCACTGTAGGACACTCTTCAACATACAGAACATATGAGGGATAGTTTACAATACATGTGTTCGTTAGTACAGAAATTGAAAGATATAGATGGAAAAACGAACTGTCTTTGAAGTTTAGTAATATTTCTTACTGACTTACATACCTATGTCTCTCTCACATCTGTCATCTTTTTATGCCTAGGTAATTTTTTACGTATGATTTGAGGTACCTAAGCATTTTATAAAATGTGTTTTAAACAGGGGAATAGCACATCTTAGTAATTCAATTTTATTTAGTTTCACAATTTTTAAAAATCATGGATGAGGAATCAAATTTAGGGTTTAACTTTTCTGGATATTAAGCATGTAATAGAAAACTAAAATATTTATTAAAGACCTAAATGTGAAAAGAAAAACTATATATCTCTTAGAAGAAAATATAGGAAAATATATTTATAGCTTCTAGGGTAGGAAAATATTGATAAAGTATACTGTATTAAAATCAAGAAGTTCTTATCACCAAAGATAGCATAAAGAGAGTGGGAGAATAAATTTGTAACCAGGGAACTGGTATCCAGAATACATAAGGAATTCCTTATAAATCAGTGGGAAAAAGGTAGAAAACTCAATTTAAAAAATAAGAGACTTGAATAGGCACTTTGTAAAAGAAGACAATCAAGAGGCCAATAAGCCTAAAAAAAAAAAAAAAAAAAAGGTGCTCAATATCATTAGTCATCAAGAAAATACAAATTTTTTTTTTTTTTAAAGATTTTATTTATTTATTTTATTTATTTATTCATTTATCCCCCCCTTGCTGCTTGTGCTCGCTGGGTCAGCTAACCACGCCGTGCGGGCGGGCTTGCCTTCACCAGGAGGCCCCGGGAACCGAACCCGGGGCCTCCCATATGGTAAACGGGAGCCCTACTGATTGAGCCACAGCCGCTTCCCCAAGAAAATACAAATTAAAACAAAGAGATGCTACTGCACAACCATCAGATTGGCAAAAATCAACAAATCTAGCTGTACCAAGCACTGATGAAGTTATAGAACAATAAGGACTACCAAAAATTGCTGGTGGGTGTGTAGATTGGCACAATCAATTTTGAAAAACAATTTAGCATGTGCCAGTAGTCAAGTATGGTATATATTCTATGGAAATACATGCTTATGTGCACCAGGATTCATCTAGAAGAAAGACCATAATAGCATTGCTAGTAATAGTCAAAAATTGCAAACAAACTCAAATATTATCAACAGTAGAATGGATAAATTGCGATGTAACCCTATAAAGTATTACACAGCAATGAAAATGAATGTATTGCAGTTACAGACAATATGAGGACTCTTACAAACATAATCGCGAGCATAAAAACAGCAAAACTATATTCACAATAATTCTACTTCTATAAAGTTCAGAAACAAGCAAAACTAAATTATATGTTTTCAAGGAGGTACGTATAAATGTATATACGGCAAAATTAAAGAAAAGCAAAGAAATGATTATCATAATCATTTCTCTGGAGGAAGAGAGGGAGAAACCTCTGGAGTGCTGGCCAAACCCATCTCTGATATTTGCAGGGCCTAGGCAAGAGTTCAAATAGAGGACCACACACCATATGTCTGAATATGTTAAATATTTAAAAGTTACAAAACAAGATAAACTATTAAATAAAATATACTCTATCCTATTTTGACAAATATACCTATATAACCATCTAGAAGGTCAGATTTATATTGAGAATTCTCGGAGTTCCATGGGAATGTGGTTGTGCTGAGAAAACCAACTACCAGCCCATTGCCCATCACCCCCTTCCTCCATCCAACACTGCAAGGAATGTCACATGCAAACATGCCATCATTCCCACTCACAAGTCCAAACTCTGTCCATATCCTATCCCTCACAATTACCCTTAGTCTAGCCCTTGGGCCTAGTCCACCCTTGGGAAGACAGACCCCAAGGAAGAGGCTCACACAGGCTCTGGAAACAGATTCTGGGCCATCCAAGCAAGGAATTCCAAGATGTGGGTATTGGAAGCCTGGTCTAGGGTGGACCTGTAGGCACAGACACTGCAAAGGGGCACAGTCAAAGGGGGGCCAAAGCAGAGCCCTGTGTAGTACAGGGCCAGGGCAGGGGCCCCTCTTGCCAGCACCAGTCTTCCCTTATAACCAGGCAATATTATATTTCTTAACCTGGGTAACATGGATACTCACTTCATAAATTACTTGTTAAAATGTACATGTAAGTTTTATGCCTTATATTATGGTATAAATATGCCTGCTGATATGATGCACTAAGAAAGATACAATATTACTTTTGAGATATTCCTACCAAAAATGCATAACCTTAATCTAGTCATGAGAATACAATCAGACAAATCCAAATACAGAGGCTTCCTACGAAACAACAGACCCAAATTCTTCCAAAAAATGGCAAAAATGGCAAAGAAAGGCTTTAAAACTATTCCATACTGAAAGAAACTAAAGAGGCATGAAAACAAAATGAAATGCATGATAATGGATTAGATTCTGTATCAGAGGGAGAAATGCTATAGCATTTATGTAACATTATTGGGACAGTGGATTAAATTTCAATATGGACAACTGAGATATTATCAATGTTAAATTTTCTGAATTTGATAATTGTACTACGATTATTTAAGAGAATGTCTTTATTCTTAGGAGATATACCCTGAAGTACTTGGGGGTGAAGGATCATAATGTCTGCAACTTATTCTCAAATGATTCAGCAAAAAGAATATGTATATATATACAGAATGATAAAGTATATATGGCAAAATAGCAACAGTTGTTGAATCTAGAAGAAAGGCATATGCAATGGACTATTCTTGTACTTTTTTTTATCTTTTAAGATATTTTCAAAATAAAAAGTTAAAAAATAAAAATAAAAATAAAAAAACAAAGAGTTAAACAAGAATAGAAGTCGTCTATGGAAAGAGGAGCTAGGTCGTAGGAATAAGGGGTAGAATAAAGACTCCTTTCATTTTTATTTTGTTCATTCTTCTGTCTCATTTGTACCTTTCAAATTTTGTTCATGTTGAAAAGATTCATTTAACTTTGGGGGGAAAAAAGCCTAGAGCATTGGAAGGGGAAAACATTAGCAATTGTAGAAATAAGAAAATTTTCTGTCCTTAAAATTTCCTGTCAAATCACATCTGTCATAAACGGTCACTCTGTGAAGTGACCCCTCAGAGGTGCTGCTACATGTACATACCTGGTAACAGACACTTCCTTTCCAACCCAATGGTCTCCACAATAAGAGGCATAATTTAATACAATAAGAGGCATAATTTAATATGGATGTTGGCATTCTAATTCTAGAATGACCATAAATTTGTAATACATTTCATAGCCTTCATTAGGTAATCCAGGAGGCAGAGCACACACAATGAACTCACTTTTGCTACTGAAGGAAATTCATTCATTTAACAAATATTGAGTGAACAGTGTGCAAAGCCCTGCAGAAAACATGGAGCACTATGTACAATATGGTCACTGCTCTCAAGAAGGTAATTTAGCAAAGAGGACTTGAACCAAAAATCCTGGCTATCCCACACAGTAGCTATAAGATCTTGGTAAGTTATTTAACCTAGTTGAGAATCTATTTTCTCATAAGTATAACAGAATGCCACCCAACTATATTTTTAATGGCTATACATAAGGATAGACAATATATATGTCAAGCATGTAGGATAACAGAACAACAGGTACTTAATAAAAAGTAGCTACTTTTATGATTATTACAATAATGAGAGAGAGAGGAAGCATGCCCATGTTGTATAGTCAATGAAGGACAGAACTACCACTGGAATCATGATTGTTCCAAGTTTCTATCCAAGTAGATTTACTTTCCCTAAACACCAAATAATACATGCAGGTGTTTTGTGGTGGGGACCAAGAGTTGTTCTCTAACATACACTTTGGCAAAATGCATCATTTTCTTAGCCACCAAGAAAAAGGAACACTAAGTCAGAAGGTTATTTTTCTCATTAACGAAGACAGATTTTAGGTCAAGAAGTAATATACTCAGACACCCTAGCCTTATCTAAGACCCTGTTGTCCAAGAAAAAATTTCCAAATTAGTCCAAAAGCTAAAGCTAAGTGTTTTGTTCAATTAATTTCCAACCTTCTTTTACAAGAGGACACAAGACTTACTAAATCAAGTCCATTTCAAATATCTCTTTTCAGTTTAGTGGCAGAAGTTCCCTTTATGTTTCTGTATCCTATAACCTAATTCTAAGCCTTCCTCATTAGCAAGGTAACAATATTTCACACTAATAGGTGACTTCCAGGTATCTGTGCAAGATGCAAACGAAGACCCAATAGTCACAATGAATAAAGCCATACTTCAAGCCTGTTATGGCAGTGAATCAATTTAAATTGTTCAAATTGTTAGTTTCCATTCTTCCTAGGATAATGTGGACACAAAAGGGGAAAGCACTTTAAACATAAAGATAAGTAACAGTTTAAAATTTTCACATAAAATCCCATGTGCATGTCTATCTCACATGATAAGCAAACACATCAATCAGAATCAAACATGCAAGTACCTGAAAGAGTACCACCTTTCCCAGGATAGGCCACTTCAACATACACTTCAAATGTGGTGTCTGGATTTTGCCTACAAAAGAAACAAAGTCATGATTACTGGCAAGGATAGAGGCAGCATGGTGTAGACCACGTGGGCTATGGTATAAGGCAGACCTTGGTTAACATCGTTAGCTCCACAGCTTAATAGCTGTGGAACTGTGGACAAGTTACTCAACTTGCCACATCTTCCCCCCATAACCACACCTTCCTAATCTATAAAATGAGACCACCTACCCAGAAGAATTATTTTGAAACTTAAAGAAACTATAAAAAAATTGCCTAGGCACAATGTCTCGCACATGAAGGCTAGTCATTACTATGATATTACAGATGTAATGTTTCAAGTTTCCACAGCTGATCTCCAGAGCCATAGGTGGAATTTTGAGGAAACTCAGACCAAGGTAACACCAGCACAAAGTAGCCCTCTCCCCACTATTCCAAGATAAAACAATCATATGATGAAGTAAACTTGCTTATTTACAGGTTTTAAAGACAAACAAGAGAAGCAGTACCCTATCTCTCTAAGCTATTGGGAAGACAGGATGATATATAAATGTCAGATACTTTTCCTGCATAGGGGGATTCATCTATATGAATGGTGACTATATGAATGTTCATTATTATATTCGTTTATCTTTTTATGTCATAAATATTTCATAATAAGTTTTTTAAAAGATCACAGCACTGACAGAATGTTAACAGTTGTTACTTCTGAGTGATGAGATCAGCATTATATTATCTTTGTATATGCTTTTTCTTTAATTTCAAAACCACGATAAAGCTATTTCCAAATCAAATGAAAACCAGGCAGCAGATGAAAATGTTGTACTTCCAAATGTTTATAATTGAATTCTATTTTAAATCTAGCAATAAAGCTCAAATAAGACCTAAGAGTTAATTTAAATTAGATAAATACCTTGAATTTGCCCAGTAGATTCTACTTTTCAAAGTAACTGGAAAAAAAAGTAACTTTATCTCATTTATCTTTTCTCATCCTCATAATAATTCTGTGAGGTAGGTAAACCAGGCATTATCCTCACCAGATAGGTGAGGAACCTGAAGGAAAGAAGGTCTAAGTGGTTTACCTGTGGTCTCACAGCTAGTTAAAAACATGCAGGACCAGAATTCACTCCTCCTGGCCTTCAAATTCTGTGTTTCATTGACTCTAAGATGATTTTTTTTTTCCCACATTTTAACATCTCTTACAATTTATAGTCTTACAATTCTAATTGGTAGCATATCTTATTAGTAACATAAAATAATAGTGCATCTTATAATCAATGGCATCTTAGATTTAACAAAATATGCTAATACTCCCTCTATTTCCTTCTGAGTAGAAAGGAAAATTTATGTTTTGTGATTCTGGGATCTATTTATTTCTCTAGTGAAGGATCATCATTTCTTCACTGAAGAGAAACTTGGGCTTTTGCTTTAAACGAGAAAAGAGTTGGCTGCTCTAAAATTCTAGGTATTTAAATATACCAGGTAAAACATAGTTTTAAAAAAATCAAGACACTAAATTCAGAGCATCTTAAAAGAAATAAAACAAAGTAAACTGAAGCTTCAAAAGTGCCTTTAAAAAAATTTTGTTTTCACTCTTTTTTCCCTGCAAGAGGGTACAAAATGACCTTCAACTTTAGCATGCTTTGGCCTGCAAACATTTGTGGAAAATACATTTAAATGACAGAAAATACCATGTATAATATGGAAATGTTCCTCTCCTTCAAATAATCTCAAAGCAGGTTTGATGAAAGAAAGGCATGTTGGTTCTCTTTCCTAAATAATAGGTTCTATAAATCTGAGAAGCATCAGGAAGCTTAGCTCTGAAACCTAAAAATGCCTTTCTGAATTCTGGCTGAATTTCACCTCAGAATTTCATTCCTCTGGATCAAGGTAACAGTTTTCAAAATGTGTTCACAAGACCCTAGGACTCTATGGAGGGTCTTCAGAGCTTCCACACATTTTTCACTCCAACTTCCATTTTTAAATGTGTTTTTGCCTGTTTAAAAGAGTAAAATAAAAACCATGGACACACAAAGGTGTTCTATACCAAATTTTAAAACACTGGAGCACCACTAGGTTAAGGTGATTCTGTAGAGATCTGCTATTTCTAAGTGAATGTCCTAAGATTGTCTCTACTCACTGCCTCTGCTGCTTCTCCTCCCTTTCTCTCTTTAACACACTTGAAGCAGGCTTCTGAACCCACCACACCACTAGCACAGCTTGTCAACGTTACCAATGACCTCCACATTGCTAACATGCTGCCATGGTCAATTCTCAGGGCTTGTGTTACTCAATCTCAGCATTTTTTGACACAGTGGATCAACTTGCTCTCCTTCTTGAAATACTTTCTTCACTTGCCTCCTAGGACATCACTCTCTCTTGGTTCTCCTCCTACCTTACTGGGTGCTCCTTGGCTGGTCCTTCTCATTGTAAAGCTCTCCTACCCTCAAACTTAGTCCTGGACCTCTCTCTATCTACACTCATTCCTTAGATGATCTCATTCAGTCTCTTGGTTTTAATTACCATGTAAATGGTGACAAGCCTCAAATTCATATTTCCAACCTGACTTTTTCCCTGACTCCGGACTGCTCTATCCAATTGCCTAGTCAACAGCCCACTTGGATATCTAAGAGGCATTTCAAATTTAATATTATACTTTTCTTTCTCAAATCTGTTATCTCCTGAAATTCTGTCCAAAAGAACTTGGTATCGTCCTTGACTCCTCTCTGTTTTAGGCTAACAATCAGCAAATTACGTTTATTCTACCATCAAAATTTATCCAGAATTGCAAAATTTATCCCGAATTGCAAAATTCAGCCTCAATGCTACCATCCTTGTCAGATCACCATCATCTCCAAACCTGATTACTGCAGTACTCTCCTGACTGGTCTCCCTGCTTCCTCCCTTGCCATACCCCCTCTTTCCTCCTATAATCAGAGTTCAATTTAATGACTAATCCTTTTAAAGGTCAAATTATGGCAGTCCTTTGCTTAAAGCCTCCCAAAAGCATCTCATATCACTCAAAGTAAAAATCAAAGTTCTTACAGGGGCCTACAAGGTCCTGTGTGATCTCACCTCTGCCTACTTCTCCAACTTCATTTGAAACCTCTTTCTCCTTGCCTACTTCAGTCCAGCCACAATGGCCTGCTTTCTGTTCCTCAAACACACCAAACTCATTCCTATCTTTCAGCCCTTTCAGTTGTTTCTCTGCTTGGAATGATCTTCACACACACACACACTCACCATCTTCACATAGCTGGCCCTTCCTGTCATTTAAAACTCAGCTTATACTTGACCTCCTCAAAAAAGGCCTTCCCCAACAACCACACATTCTCTATCACATCACCCAATTTTAATTATCTGTGTCAGATCTATCACAATCTTATTTATTGTTAGTCTCCGTCCTCCAATGGTAAGCTACATGCTAGCAGGACTCTTTGTCTCCTATGCCCACTAGTATTTTCCCAGTACCTGAACAATGCATGACACATAGCCACTGTTCAACAAAACTTGGGTGGAAGGAATAAAGGATGTGCAGACCACCCTTCTAGGGATCTAGAAGACTTCAGCAAATGACAGCTGCAATCATCTAGTTCCATGGCTCTCAAACCTTAGCGTGAATCAGAATCACCTGGAGGGATAGTTAAAAGATAGATTTCTGGGCCCCACCCCCAGAGTTTCTAATAAGCACCCAGGTAATACTGATGCTGGGCCAGTGACCACACTTTGAAAACCACTGATCTAGTTACCTATCTAATAAATGGAATGCTTTTTCCAAATAATTTAGTACACGTGACCTAGAATAAACTCAGGGTATGCCTCAGTTATCCTTCATTTCAACATGCTTTTGCAATAATTTTTTTTAAAAAAAGACATTTATAGGGAAGCGGCTGTGGCTCAATCAGTAGGGCTCCCGTTTACCATATGGGAGACCCCGGGTTCGGTTCCCGGGGCCTCCTGGTGAAGGCAAGCCCGCCCGCACGGCGTGGTTAGCTGACCTAGCGAGCACAAGCAGCAAGGGGGGGATAAATGAATAAATAAATAAAATCTTAAAAAAAATTAAAAAAAAGACATTTATAGAAACAATGAAGCTTACTCCACCTCTATTCCTATCCATAGTTGCTCCTTCATTCTAATAAATTATTATTAATAAAGCCACCTAAGTTTTTTATTCAGTTCAAATAGCTGGCAGAGTTCTATCACCTGGAGCCAAAGATTATGGCAGTCTCTCAAAGAAAGAAAGAAAAAGGCTGACTAAAACACTAAGAACAAATTGGACTATAATTAGAAGTTATAGTCATGCTTATCCATGGATTGTTTACATGTTGCCTTATGGAAGAAGTGGTGACTAATGTTGTGACAAGTTATATAACATACCAACAAATATACATAAATTATTTTAAGGGCCAGTGAAGCCAATGCAGATGGGACCATTTTCTATTTCTCTGCAAATCAAAAAATAAATTTAAAAGTGTCTCCTCTAAATGCAAATGGCCAAGCGACCCTTAATATTTTCACTAAGCCTATATGCAATTAAGAATGTAACAATTTCTGAGGATCTCTGGGACTACCCTGAGTCTGTTTATTCCTCCATTATTCTTTAAGATGCTCCATATTTTTAACTACTTGGCTAAAGGAACTGAAAATCCTATTTCTGTCCTATTAACACTCACTGCTAATTTGGTACATGTAATGATGCTGAGAGTATCATGTTCAGAGCCAATTTTCCAATATGGACCCAAGTTTTCCCAGAACATTTTTTTATATATCTTAACATATTACCATGGAAATGTTCTGGTTCTGCCTTGATACCCCATTATTAATTGCCTTACACTCCTATTCTCCAAGATCTGGAAACCTGCCTATCTGCTAAGCATCTTTTTTTTTTGCCATTCCCTCATGCCCTGGTGTCTTATACCTTAAACCCAAAGAACCAACCACACAGAACTACTTGCAGCTCTCTGAACAAACCATGCTTTGATTCTCTAATAATATCACCTTATCACTACCACCACTTACCAAGTGCTTCATATGTGCCATGCATGATCTTTAGCACATTATATGCTTTAGCTCAGTTAAGCTTCAACAACCCTGTAAGATATGTACTACTACTTCAGTTTAAGAGAGGAGGATACTAATGCTCACAGAGGTTAAACTAGCCAAAGGGAAGAAAAGGCAGAGACAGCGTGGCGCTGACTCCAAAAGCACTCATCACTTTACTATTCCACATTATTTAGCTGCACTTCTGCAAGGAAGTCTTTCCAGCCTTTTTCACTTGGCAAATCCATTCTTCAAGCCTCAACTCAGGCGTTTCCTCCTCTCTGGAAGCTTTCTCCAACCTCCCCCCACTTCCAGCCCAACCCAATCTGAGTAAGTGCCCTTCCTCTATGCTCCTCAGGCACCCTCTATTTCCCTCTCTCATGGCTCTTACCACACTCAACCATGTCCTGGCACAATTACCATCACCTGAGGAGCTTTAAAAAATCCTGATGCCCAGACCATACCCCCAGACCAGTTATATCAGAATCTCCAGGCATCAGTATTTTTAAAAGCTCCCAAGTTACTCTAATGTGCAGCCAAGGTTGAGAACCACTGGAGCATTGCTGATTAAATATGTTCTCCCCACTAGACTGGCAGCAACCTGAGGGCACCAACTGTGTCTTCTCAGAAGCTAGTCAGACACCTGACACAATAAACATTTGATGAATGAGTTCTCCTCCAACATCTGACAGGTACTCTCCAGCTCCCAAGAACTCTGCTTCTTTTTCCCTGACAAGATGTAATTTACTGAATCCACACTGCTTACACCTGACTTATTCTTTAAAAATGGTTCCCTTTGGAGTCAGAGGTATCACTAAGTCACACCTAGTGACAACAGCCTCAGCTGCTTAAATGACGGAAAAATGACACACAAACAAGTCTTCCTTTGAAAGAAGGAAGGTCTGCTCAGTCCTTACTTCTGAGAGAATGAAACCCGAGAGTAAGCCAAGAGAGCATTTCTAGAGAATGCCACTCTTCTGAACACAATTCTCAGTGATTCACCAGAAGAGCCTTGCTCAGTGATCAGGGCCATGTTCTCAAAATGATTAAGTACACTCAGCTTGAAATCATAAAACAGACAAAGGCTTTGACAATAGTCAGGCAGCAGGGAAACTTAATGGTTTTTTAAAGCATCATGCTATTGATCACTCTGCTGGATCATCAGCTTTCTCCTAGGATCTACTTTTCTTCAATTACAACATATTATGAGATTAGGAGAAAATGTAACACTGCTCACAAAACGAAGCTGTGCTGCACATGGTAACCATGCCATAATGCTAAGCCCTCATTCTTTTGAGTGTTACTTAGAGCCACAAATCTGAAACAAACTTAGTTTTAGGACACCTTACTCATTTCGCAGCCTTCAAAACTTCAAACCAGCTAGTATTCATCAAGTAAAACAGTAATCTATTCTCTATAGACTAGAGTAATATTTGACTTCAGTACAGTGTTTCTTTAGTTCACTCAAGCTTATATATTGAGGGGGCAGAGGTATAATATTTCAAAACTCATACCAAATGAACTGTCTTAAAGTTGACAACATGGTCCAAAGAAATTCTATACACTTCAGAACATTCTAGCAAACATCACCTAATAAACATTGATTCCTTTACGCTAGACAAACAAACAAAAAGGTAGTGTTAATATTTCCAACAAGTCTCCATTTGTTTCATGGGACTCTGAAATTAAAGCTATTTTCCAGGCTGAAATCACTGTATCAAAGGGTGCTTTCTAACCCATAAGTTAACACCTCCACAGGAGAATGCAGTCATTGCTGAGACTTGTTAGAAAATGATTAACTTAGTAGTGTAATTATACAAACAAGTCATTTCAAGACTTGACACTTAACTTCTCATTTCTGATCATGTTCTCAGGATTAGATTAAGAGAGACACACAGATATTACTAGTAAAGGAACAACAGAGATTTCACCTTCCAGTTACCCTTATAAAAAGATTCTTGTGCCACAATGTGCAAGGAGAGGTTTAGCTGCATTCCAGGCAGAGGCAGAGCCTGAACATCCCTCAGTGATAGGCAGCACTCCATAGAGTTTTAATAAATTCTCTTGCATGTTGAGCCGCAGTGTAAAATCTAAGTTATTCAACCAAATTCATAGCATATTCAAAGACAGGATCTATTTCATTACTGATAAACATTTTTGTCTCCTTAAAAAAATAATAATACCTCCCCTTGCCTATCTTGTCTTCCCTTTCTGAAAAAGTTAGTCCTAAAGCCGTTAGGTGGAGCAGACAGGTAGATGCTGATGCTGGCTGTTAACAGCCTAGTGTAGCATGTCAGGGTCTGACGGGACATCCCTACAAAGGGGTGACCTGACAAGGGGTATCAGAACACAAGCAAGGTAGGAAGACGCCCATACTGGGGGGTGGTCTAACAATAACATGTCAGATCCCAAGAGGGAAGAGGAGGGCATCCATTCAAGGGGTGCAGTCTGGCATGAGAAGTCAAACCCCACACTGGGCAAAAAGGGCATTCAGGTGTGGGGACGGGCAGGCCAGGGATGTTGAAGCACAAGTGGAGTGAAGAGGGTGCCCCAGTAGGGGCAGCCCAACACAGGATATAAGAGCCCTAAGAGGGTGAGGCATAAGGGCATGTCAAACCCCAAGCCGGTCTGAGGAGATTGTCCATGCAGGGTAGAGGGGAGGGATTGCCCAGTATGATGCGGAGTCAGCATCCAAGCAGGGTAAGAAGGGTATCCACCTGGCAGGGATTGGGGTGAGGTGAACTACCAGAGTAGAGACTGTGATCGAAAGCAAACAAGGCAAAAGGAGAGGAGAGCATCCACATGGGGTATAGGGAATTGTGCCCAATCCAAGCCCAAGACGAGTAAGGAGGGCGTGTAGAAGTCAGGATTCTCAAGGTTGAAGAAGAGAGTGACAAGAAAACTAGAAAGACTCTATGAATTGGATTTGAAATGGAGACATCAGTTTTGAATTGAAGATTCAAGGTTTTCAGTGTATGTATATATAGACCAAGAAATGAAATGTAAATACGATCTGACTTTTAACATACATATATTCCTTAGATCTGTTATTGAGAGGGCCTGGTAGCAGCAACACCCAAATGGCAATGACGTACCTAGTGCCTAAACCTTGACTTCTAAATACAATTTCTCCTCTGAAAAGAACCAGGGCTCCCTGGAGAAATAGTTGATTTCAAGGCTGGGGCAGAGAAAGTACAGATGAGCTCGGAACATCTTGTGCCAGAAAGCAAAGAAGTGCTCAAAGAGTGATGGAGACATGTCAAAAGGACACAGGAACCAGCTTGAAAGGACTCCCACTGACCAAATCTGGAACAATCTGATGGCATTAACAGATTATAATGAAATGAAATGAAAAGGAAACCATTTATCTATATTGAAATTAAAAATGAGTGAATAAATTGAAAGTTTAATGAGGAATAGTTTGAAAGCACCTCCCCACAAAATACTTACTAATTACAGTGGGCAAAGAATAACTTTTCAGTAGAGAAGTCTGGCAGAAACTATCTTTACCAAGTGATCAAAGCGATAATCATTAGCAATTGGGACAAACTGAAATCCTACATCATCTGCTAGAATGCAAGGAGTAGAGCAGAGAATTACTTCTACGATATTCTTGTCAAAGATGCTTAACCTGAATCTAAAATTGAGGAAACATCAGACAAATCCAAATTGAAGGAGCTTTTAAAAATATCCAGCCTGTAATCTTAAAAATGTCAAGATCATGAAAATCGAGGGAAGACTGAAGATCTCTTCCACAATGAAAGAAACTAGAGACATTACAATTAAATGTCCTGTGTGATTCTGAACTGGACCTTTTTTCCTATAAAGGATGTTACTGGGACAACTAGTAAAATTTGAGTGGAATCTAAGGATTAAATATAGTAATGAGTCAATATTAACCTCCTGCTCTTGATGGCTGTATCGTAATGATACAGGACAATGTCCTTGTTTGTAGGAAACGCACACTAAAGTATTCAAGGGTGATGCAACATCAGGTCAGCACCTTACTCTCAAATGATTTTTTTTTCTTTTTTTTGTCTTTCTTTTTTTTATTTTTTGTCTTTCTTTCAAATGATTTTTTTAAAAAGCTCTTTGTACTGCACTTCCAACTTTTCTGTAAGATTCTAATTGTTTTTAATTTTTTTTTAATTAAAAAACTAAAATACCCATTTATTAATACTAATTTCCCTGATCCACGTTTTACCAAGGACATGTGGCTCTACAGAAAGAACCCCAGACTGAACATCATAAGGCCTGGCTCAAACTCACTATAGGATTAGAACAAGCCATTTAACCATTCACACCAGCTTTGTTCCCTGTCAAGAGATAATACCAGAGGGGGATGAATGTGGCTCAAATGGCTGGACATCCGTCTCCCATATGGAGGGACCTGTATTCGATCCCCGGTACCTACCGGTTAAAAAAAAAAAAAAAAAAAATTACAAAAAATAAAAATAAAAAAGAGATAATACCGGGAGCAGATGTGGCTTGAGTGGTTGAGCGCCTGCTTCCTACATGGGAGGTCCCAGGTTCAGTCCCGGGTACCTCCTAAAAACAAACAAACAAACAAACGAAAAAACCAACTCAGGGGAGCCGATATGGCTCAGTGGTTGAACGCCAGCTTTCCATGTACAAGGTGCTGGGTTCAACCCCTGGTAGCACCTTTGAAAAAAAAAAATTGTTTCAGGGATAAAATGAGAGAAAAAAATAAGAAAGTACTTTGTAAACTATAAGGTACTAAATTAATGTAAAAGTTATTATTTATTATAACAAGCAAAATGGCTTCATTTTACCAATTACAAACTTTACAAATCCATACCTTATTGCATATTTCAAAGACTGAAAGCTATTAAACTTTCAAATACTGCTACTAAAAGCAATCCAGAAAGTAAGTTATCCAAATAGAAACACTAGTCTGGGACATAAGGGATTTTAGAAATAAGGAATAGATTGTGGCACTGAGAATTTCCTACTTTATCCAAACTCCCCTCTAGAGGAAGAAGTACTGAACAAATGCAATGTATGACTGTCAAAAATTCTCTGGATATACAGCATATACTCCTCATCAACTTGGAACTCTCACATCCATTTCTGAATCTGATTGTCAAAACCTTGACAGGTAGTGGGATAATATTATTTTCCCTGTTTTACAGAAAAGGAAACTAAGACTACAGAAAAGGAAACTAAGACTAGGAGTGGTAGAAACCTACATGAAGCTCGGTTTTCAGACTCCAAAGCCCACTCCTTTTCCACCACACCATGCTACCTATCCAAAATCTACTAACAATTGTTTAGAGTAACAAGTTTTAAGACTGGAGAGGGGAGCACAGAACCCTGAGGAGCTCTGAAAAGCTTCATACTTCCCCAGGAAAAATGCACTCAAATTTTAAAATTTTACATATAACTTTTAAGAGTGTTGTGAAACTGTTTATGGAAATATGTTGTTAGAAACCCTTGTTTCACTGATAACTTGCTTTTACATTCTTTCTTATTTAATCCTCAGGCCAAGCTTATGGAGAGGAAAATTATTATCATTCCTCGTTTAATAAAAGTGGATACTCCACACAAGACTAAGCAGTTTCCAAACATTGTTAACATCTACAAGCAGCTTAACTTTGCATCCGGTATTGTTCTAAGCACTTTTCATGTCTTCTCTCACCCAACAACTCTATGGAAGAGCTACTATTATCATCATTACCATTTTATAGATGAGGAAATTGAAATACAAGGAAGAAGCTTGCCCAAGGCACAGAGCTTGTAAGAGAGAGCTGGCATTTGAACCCAAGCAGTATGGCTCCATGTCCATACTTTTTGTTTTTAACCAACTTTATACATACAATATACAATTGTATGCACACAATTACAGGTATACTAATATATATAAAATAATATGTGCCCATTTTAAGTGTACAGTTCCATGCCTTTGGGCAACTATATACACCTATGTAGCCCTTACCCCAGTGATTTTTTTAAATAAAACTTACTATAGGCCCAATTCTTTTCCTCCTCTTCACCTCCTTCCATAGTGTCTAGCTGCTGTGTTAGCACTGAAGTCAACTGAACAAGACTTCAGGACAGTGAGCCCAAAGTCCTGAGCAGTCTTTTTTTTTAAGCAATTTTATTGAGATACACTCATTTATCATACAGTCAATCCAAACTGTACATTCGGTGGCTTTTGGTATGGTCAGAGAGTTGTCCATTCATCACCACAATAAATACCAGAGCATTTTCTTTATTCCAAAATAGAAAAAAAAAAACCTATCCCTTAGCAGTACTTCTCAATCCCTCTATCCTTCCCCTGCCATATATAGCCACTAATCTAATTCCACATCTATAACTATTTATATTTACAATTTATATATATATATATATATATATATTTTTTTTTTTTTTTTTTTTTTTCCCTGAGAGCAAAGTTTTTTATTTGTTCATTTCTTGCATTTGATATATTCTTCGATGACATCCTTGGCCTGAGATTCTTTGCAATTGTCCGTAACAACCACACAACTGCAACTGACCACTTTACAGGGTTTCCCCTCTCTGTCGATATTACAGGGGCCTACCCATTAGCCTAGTTTCTCGTTGTCAACCTTAATTAGGCTGATTTGGTGCTCAGCACAAAGGGCCTCCACCAGCTTGATATATTTACAATTTATGTAAATGGAGACAAACAATATGCAGTACTTTGTGCCTGGTTTCTGTCACCTAGGATAATTCTTTTTTTTAATGTTATAAAAAAATATATTCATCTATTACTATTCACTACAGTCCACAGTTTGCTTTAGGTGCATTTTAGCTCAAATACCACCCTATTATTAACATCTTGTAATATTAGTGTACATTTGTTCTGATTCATGAAAAAGCATTCTTCTATTTGTACTATTAGCCACATTCATCACCTGCAACAGGGTTCACTATGCTATACAACCCCGTGTTACATCCTTTAGTTACATTCTAAAGACAAACACAACCCTAAACTTGCCCTTTCAGTCACAATCATACCCCTATATTGGCACTGCTAATTATATTCACTCTGATGTGCTATCATCATTTCTATCCAATTCCAATCATTTACAATCAACCTTATTACAAATTCTGCACAAATTAAGCCTCTGCTCCATTCTTTATTCTCATTCTATCCTTTGCTGACAAATCTAGTTATTAACTCCATGACTTTGCTGTGAGCAGTCCTTTGGGACTCCCTGAAAGCTTATCACCTGAATTCAGAGGTCCAAGAATTTCATGGTAGATCCACCGTCCCAATGCCTCCCAGGAGTGTGTTTGAGCTCCTCTTTCCTTCATGGACCTGAGTTTCCATTACTAGAAGAACTTATCCCTCCCCCAGTACTGCTGCATTCGGATCTTAGGGATTCCTCAGCATAGACTGCAGAGCCAGCATAAAAGCCATACTCTTAACAGCTCCACTTATACCATACTGACTCAAGAATCCCAGATCACCTGGAAAGCTTTTTAAAAATCAGATTCCCAGGCTCCACACATGGAAACTAATTCATTAATTGAGGGTTCATGAAATCTAGGAATCTATTTTCTAAAAAGTAATTCTGATAATCAGGTTTGGGAACCTGTGTATTTTGTGATACACTATAGTTTTCAAATGTTGCAAGAAGGCAGAGGACTTAGAAATCATGACACTCTTTGGAAGACCTTGAAACATACACTTTAAATAATAACATATATATAATAGTACTAAATCAGATACCATCTTATAGGCAATAGCAGGTATAAAAAGTTTAAATAAATGTATGTCAAATTTTACTGGAATTCCACTTCTAGCCAAGATGGAGTAACAGGGACCAGATTCATCTTTCCATCTGAAACAATCAAAAAACAAAGAAAATATATGAAGCAATGTTTTCCAAGACACTGAGAATCAGACAACAAAGTATAGTAATCCCTGAAGGATGAGGAAACATGAGAGCTAAGCCCTTCTGTCCAGTTTGCTGTCCGGTTTACTGCCATAAGAGTCTCCAGGCTCTGGTGCAAGGAGGGGTAACCCAGGCAACATGGACACCTCAAGTTGAGAAGAGAGAACCAAGATTTGGGTGAAGCCAAGGCAGTTAGAGTTTGCAGCACAGAGTACTAAAGAAGAAAGAGCTACCAATTCGAGTATCTGCTATCTATTTAATATAACAATTGTTAACAGGAAAATACAACTTTAATTTTCCATACAATTGTCGGCTACATTGGGTCAGCTTACTCACCCAGATAAATAATGAAATGCCCATTTTAAATTTAGAACATCTTCACTTTTCACAATTTACCTATGCTCTAGATTTCCTGATAGATGGTATTTAATCATAACTATTAAAACCTATTAATATAAGGAAAGACATCTGGAAATACCTCATCAGCCTAAGTCTGGGAAATCAGCTGCTCTCAGTGAGCCCCCAGCCCAAATGGAAGAAAAACGGCAATACACAGACTCATCAAATAACCCTTCAAGCACAGTCAACATTAAAGTAAAAATAATGCATACTGTAAAACAGCATAACAGCGAGAGGTATACAGTTGAAGAATCATGAGTCCTGGAATGGTGAAAACTGTCTGCTTCCCCTGGCTCTGGCACTAAACTGGAGGTGCATCTCTAGGCAAGAAATGAATGACAGACAACAGTGGGCTGGGAGGTCTGAAATGTGAGCACCTGTTGACTGGCTGTATCACGGCTTTAAAGACTTTCTTCTCTGGGGCCCAATTTCCTCATCTCTAAACTGATCACTAATATCTCTTCCAATTCTGACATCCTATGACATCCTGGGGCTCTATCATACTAAATCATTTTCCCCATTTGCAAAATATAAAGTAATATTTTAGTTTCATAATTTCTGCATCAAAAATGATGATTTACACCAATGATTTACACCAGTAAAAATGCTAATTTCCCAAGTTCCTAACTTGTAAAATTTCTCTGTCCATCTCGAAAATAATTAAACAAAAATCTTGCTCTAAGACAAGGGTTTTCAGTGTTAGGCTGCTATGTCACAAAGGACTTAGGGGAAGGGAAGAGAAGTGAAAGGGGCTCACCAAATAGACCTACTTTTACCTGTTTTATTAAGTCACAGTTACAAATATGATTTCCTCTGACAAAAGGAAAACAAACATATAAGACAGGTATGTTTATTATCCAGTTTACAGATGAAAAAACTAAGGTACAAATAGGTTTAAATACCTGGCTGAGGTTAAGCATTTAGGAAGTGATACAGCTGGGACTAGAACCCAGACAGTTTGGCCCCAGAGTCCATGCTCCTAACCACCATACCATAGCTTAGCATGCCACTGCCCAGTTTAAAAAATAGAGGTAAAAGTATGATACAAATCTCCAAGCTTCCCTGATACATTCAGGATTCAAACAATACTCATTAGCATGATATGCAAGTTTGTTTGTAATCCAGCCTCATCTGCCACCACAACCTATCAACACACATACATACACACACACACACACACAGCATTACAATCATGTTAAGCACAGGCCTCAATTACCCATGCCCTGTATAATATCTATTTATTGAGCTATATCAGAAGGGCTGGGCACTGTGTTAAAATACTTTATATACCACAACTCATTTCATCCACAAAATTACACTGTGAGGTAGGAAGTATTTATGGCATTTTACAAAAGTAATATTAGTCTTGGAGAATATAAATAGTTTGCCCAAGGACAAATATCTAGTAAGTGGCAGGGTCTGAACTCAAACCCAGGTCTGATCTTAATTCAAAGGGCATGTTCCTGATCATAATTTCTCTGATTAAAATATGCTCTATCTCCTAGGAACTTCCTATTCATTCAAGATTCATCTAGAACAGTGCTTGCCAAATAGAAGGCAGTTATGAAATATTTGTTGAATGAATGAATAAATGAATGAACAAATGCCTCCTCCTCTCTGAAGACTTCTCTAAGTCCCCTACAAAACTCAGTTGTTCTTTGGATAATATCACAAGACTTGTTTCAAAGCTCAAATTAGAATAAGGCTTTGCAGGTGGTACTCTGTGCTCTCTACATATATGGACACATTAGGCAATAGACTGGGAAACTTGTTCCACCTCATCACTGTATTCCCAGCCTCTCATAAAAGGCCTGGCTTTTAACAAGCACTCAGTAAGTTTGTTAATTGAATGAATTGCCCTGAGGAGAAGAGAGATGAGTAAGTAACTTATGATTCATATTAAAACTTTTTTCTCAAGAAATAAACAACATTCAGAGCTGTGATATACTCAGATGTGTGCTCTATAAATACATCTAGGTTTCAAATATCATCTGAGGCATATAAATTTAACTCATTCAACACATACTTATTAGTAATCTAAATACATACACATAATAGCTTTTAAGGAGCTTACAACCTAGTCAAGGAGTCAAAACATAAAATATAAAGGTAATAACAGTCGAACATGAGCTCTCATGAGGGAATACATGATTAGGTGTCACATAAGTGGTAAAACAAAGTGCTGTGGATTTGCAAGTTGAAAACATCATTCTGTGGACAATTTGCAATGAAGCTCTTTCTAGTTATTAGCAGACAAGAAAAATAGAGAAAGTGTGGTGTGTTTTTAACTTAAAGAGGACTTAATTCAATTTTTGAAACTGTCCTTAATCTAACATTATAGTTGTCCTGTTTTCGTTGTAAAAATGTAATTTCTTTTCAAAACTGATAGTGAAAGGGAGGATTGTGGAAAGATGGTGGAGTAGGAAGCTCCAGGGATCAGTCCCTCCACCAAAACTACTACTAAACTGGCAGAAACTGTCTGAATCAACTATTTTTGAAACTCTGGACTCTAGTGGAACACTGTACAGCATCCCAGGAAGAGGTGGAGGAAGAGGCTGGTAAATTACAGTAAATATCATTTCACCCTACATGCATCAGCTCCCACTCCCAATCCCCCAATCATATGGCAGGCAGTAGTGGGGGCTGCAGTCCGGGCTCCAAGTATAGCTTTTGAGTGTGAGGGTATGCTATAAAGACCTAGTACTCCAAAATTCGGTGTGTGTCTTCTGGTCACTGATCACTGCTTTGGATTGGCTACTTCAGATCACTGGGGGGTCACTCTGAGGGCAGCCATTGTTCCAACCCCCCTCAGGTAAAAGCGACACTGGAGTCTCAAAGAGGCAATACCTATTTTTTTTCCTACTTTTCTCTTTCTATTCCAGGTTAGGAGCAAAAATAGTTTGGAAAAGTCACAAATTGATGGTCCAGCCCGCCTCAACAACAACAATAACAAACAAACAAACAAACAAACAAATAAATAAATAAATAAAAATTAGCGATCCCAGAAAACTGGGAGAACCAGATTCCCAGTTCTCAACAAAAAATTACAAAACAAAGGAATGGAAAAGTATTGCCCATTCACAGGAAAAAAGGAATTTGCTAGAAATCATTCCTGAGGAAGCTCATACATTGCAATTATTAGACAAAGACATTAAGTCAACTGTCTTAAATATATTCAATGAGCTAAAGAAATCCATAGTCAAAGAACTAAAGGAAATTGGGAAAATGTTGTCTGACCAAAATAAAGAAATGGAAATTATAAAAAGGAACCAAACAGAAATTGTGAAGCTACAAAGTACAGTAATTGAAACGAAAAACTAATTAGATTGGGCAAGTCTACTGGACCTTTGGGACACCATGAAATGTACCCCACATGTCACTGGAGTCCCAGAAGGACAAGAGAGAAAAAGGGACAAAAAAAGGTTATTTGACGAAATAATGGTTGAACACGTCCCAAGTCTGATAAAAGATATGAATATAAACACCTAGGAAGCTCAACAAACTCCACGCAGGATAAAAGCCAAAAGATCTAAAATTATAGCAAAATAGATGAAATCCAAAGACAGGATTTTGAAAGCAGCAAAAGAAGAGCAACTTGTCACATACAAGGGATCCCCAATAAAACTAACAGTGGTTTTCTCATCAGAAACAATGGAGGTTAGGAGACAGTGAGATTATATAAAGTCCTTAAAGAAAAACTATCAATGAAGAATTCTATATCTGGAAAAATTATCTTTCAAATATGAAAGAGAAATTAAACATTGACAGTAGTTCATTACCAGAAGAACTGCCCGGCAAGAAAGGCTAAACAGAGTCCTTCAGGCTGAAATAAAAGGACACTAAACAGTAACTTGAAGCCATAAGAAGAATTAAAGAACACTGGAAAGGTAACTACACAAGTAAATATAAAATACTGTATTATACTTTTGGTTTGTAACTGCTTCCCGTCCTTCTCCCATAGGACTTAGGCAAATGTGTAAATTAACATTTTAAGTTTATGTTCATTGATATACAATGTATAAAAATGAAATGTGAGATAACAATATAAAGCAGGGGTTTTTAACCAGGGGTCCATGGACCCCTAGATTTCAGGGATCTATTGAGCTTGAATTGAAAAAAATCAACTTATTATCTTTATTTTCTCTGGCCTCTATCTGAAATCTAGCATTTCCTTCACTTTATGAATGTATGCAATAAGTTCAGTTCCCAGTGCCTCCTAAAAAAACAAAAAAAAAAAAAAAACAAGCAAACAAACAAAAAAAAAAAACTCAGGGGAGCCAACGTGGCTCAATGGTTGAGCGCCAGCTTCCCACATACAAGGTCCAGGGTTCAATCCCTAGCCCCAGTACCTAAAAAAAATTAAAAAAAAAAAAAAAAAAAAAGCAGAATGTGGACCCTACCACTCACCATAAACAAAAATTAATTCAAAATGGATCAACAGCCTAAATATAAGAGCCAATATAGAAGAAAATATAGGGAATTATCTTCAAGACCTTGTAGCAGGCATTGGATTTTTAGATTTTACACTAAAAGTAAAAACAAAACCAAAAAACAGATAAAATGGACTTCATCAAAATTTAAAACTTTTGTGCATCAACAAAGTGAAAAGACAACTCCCAGAATGGGAGAAAATATTTGGAAACCATATGTCCAATCAGGGTTTAATAGCCAGAATTAAGAACTTCTATAATTCAACAAGACAAACAACCCAATTAAAAAATGGGCAAAATACTTGAATAGGCATTTGTCCTAAAATGTATAAACTGTTTTAGCTCAAGTGCTATAAATGAACAGGTACATTTGAATACAAGTCTTCATGTGGACATGTGTTTTCATTTCTCTTAAGTAATACTGTTATGGGTAAATTGTGTCCCATAAAATGATACCTTGTAACCTTATTTGTAATTAAGGTTGTTACAGATGAAATTAGTTAAATTAAGGTGAGGTCACAGTAGAGAAGGGCAGTCCCCTAATCCAATATGACTGGTGTCCTTATAAGGAGGGGAAATTTGGACACAGACACAGGGAAATCCTGGGAAGGCAGCCATGGAAAGATGGGAGGAGGCAAAGATTGGAATGATCTGTCTATAAACCAAGGAATGCCAAGGATTGCCAGCAATCACCAGAAACTAGAAAAAGGACAGACTCTCCCCTACAGGTTCATGGCCCTGCTGACACCTCGATCTCAGACTTCAAGTCTTCAGAATTGTGAGCCAATACATTTCTGTTGTTTTAAACCATAGACTTTGTTGTAGTTTGTTACAGCAGCCCCTGAAAGCTAAGACAAATACCTAGGGAAAAAATTGTGGGGTCACAGGTTAAATGTTTGTTTTACTGGCTGCACCATTTTGCATGTCCACCAGCAGTGTATTAGAGTTCCCATTGTTCTACGTCCTTATTACCACTGGATATTGTCAATCTTTTTATTTTAGCCATTCTACTGGGTATGTAGGGGCTTTCTCATTGTAGTTTTAATGAGCCTTTTCCTCATGTCTAGGGATGTTGAGCATCTCTTCACCTGCTTCTTTTCCATCTGCTTATCTTTTTTTGATAAAGTGTTCGAATTTTTTGCCCATTTTTCTTTATTGCATTGTTTACTTTATTGATGTATAAGAGTTCTTTTAATATATGAGATATAAGTTTTCTATGAAGGCTGCAGTGGAAATAAAGTAAATTGGTCAACTGTGTGAGTTATTTAGAAATCGGTGGCTTGCCTTTTCATTTTCTTAACATTATCCTTTGAAGAACGAAAGATTTTAATTTTGATGAAGTTGATTTTATTGATAATTGTTTTATAGTTTGTGTTTTTTGTGTCCTTTTTAAGAAGGTAAATTTGACAGCACTTTATCAATATATTGGAGGGATGAGGGATATGGGAAATATAGAAGATAACTCCTAGACTTCTGCCTTAGATCAATGAATAAATGCAACAGTGTACCAAGATTATCTCCTCAAAATATACCCATAACCCACCATTCAACCAAATCATCTTTTCTGGATTCCCATTTCCACTGACCTCCCAACAGCATTCTACACTGCTTATCTATATCTTCTGTTTTCCTTTAGTGCAAACCTTGAATCTCTCTGTGCCTTACGCAGTCTAAAAAAAATTCTCACAGTTGCATCTTTTTCATCTTTGCCAATGATTTCCAAATCTCTAACCTCTCTTCCCAGTAATAGGGGCACCCAACATTTATTTAATACCCACCTTCTAATTGGCTACTACGTATTTCTACTTGGCCTATCATGAGTTTACACTAAATCCAATCTATTCCTTGACCTCAAGCACAGCACTCCCTCCTGACTCACCAGTTTCTGTCAATAGTATTTTTTTTTTTTTTTTTTTTTTTTTTTTTTACCAGTAGGCCCCAGGGATCGAATCCAGGTCCTCCCATATGGTAGACAAATGCCCAATCACTTGAGCCACATCTGCTTCCCGTGTCAATAGTATTTTAACATTCCAAAACTGGCAACCTTGATATCATTACTTTCACTTCAACTTCTCCTTCTCTCCTCCATATTCAATTAATTTAATCATTCTCCAGCGATGCTACTTGAAACACTGGAAGTTTAGGAGCTAGACTAAGATGCCAAAAATGGCTTTTTCCCAATTTGTAAAAAAAAGGTAATAGAATTTTCCCAGTTTTAAGTTTTCCCACCATAAATTTTTCTTAAACTTCTCTATTCTCCTACTCCTTGTCTATTCTAAACTACAACATAAAACAGTATCTGATTTAGGGGGGGAAATGTAGTTTGAAATTTAATATATAAATATTTAATTATTTTCTACAAAATACCATGACTTTTAGGTACTCTGTCACCTGAACATGTTTGAGTGCCACTAAATTCATAATTTCCAACTTATATTCCTGCTAAATTGACCTTCCCTGTACAATGTGAACCTTTTCTGAAAAAGAAATCTGACCATGTGGGAAAGGTCAGAACAATTTGTCTGAAAATTGACTAAGAAGTGGGCCATCAGAACACTCTACAAGTTTCTTCTTCCTTAATTCTAGGCTATAACTGCCTATCCTATGGCAAAAAAGAGAATAATCAGCTTACAGGTAGAGTATAAACAACTTTCAATGATCAGTATAAGAATGACTGATTTTGTATTCTAGTCACAGCAAGTGAGACAACCTAGGCTGCCTTTGCCCGTTAAACCAGTATATTATAGGTTGCCTTTCTCTTTTGATTATCAGTATTTTTCTCCAGGGATAAAACATAACATTAGCCTAAGAAAAATAACAGAAATATAAATATTTATAATCCCAAAAGGCACTACAAAAAAAACACAAGAGTTGAGGATTATCAGTTATTTGGAGTTGGCAGTTAAATATATGAATAGATTACTAATTAAACTCTTTTAAGACTGAAACCCATTCAACTCCAAACTTCTGCAATGAGTTTAACATTCATTTAATTATTTAATACATATTGAGTGCATAATGAATGCCACACACTGTGCAGATACTCAAGGTATAATAGTGAGCAAGATTCTCACGGTATCTAACTGTATGAAGCTCACAGACTATGGGAAAGACAAGCAAAGAACAGTAACATCCAGGGCTGATGGGCAAAGTGACTCCAAGTGCAGTGGGAAGAGTAAGGGAGATGCTCAGAGAAGGCTTCTCAATAAGAGCTCTATTTGAGCTGAATCCTGAAAAACGAAGAGCCATTAACCAAGAGTGTATGCATGTGTGCTTAGACGTGGGAGGTTATGGATGAGGCTCTTAGCATGGAGGTGAGAGCACAACTCAGAGCAGAACTCAGAGCAGAACTCAGAGTCTCATAGATCTGGGCTCCAATCCCAACTCCACTATATATAATGTACGTGCTGCTGAGCAATTTAACATCTGTGACATCAGTTGCTTCATTTATAAAAAGGAGTGATGACAGTACCTACTTCATAGGATTATGGTGAGAATTAAATAATATAATGCATGTAAAGTTATTTGTTCCCCACTTGTTAGTTGTGTGATTTTAGGTAACTGGAAACCTCTCTGAGCCTTTCTCGGCTATAAAATGGAGATATAATAACCATAACTTCCTTACAGAATTGTTAATGAGGATTAAGAAAATAAGTGTTAAGATCTAATGAGATAAATGGAAAAAGTACTTAGAACAATAAGCACTAATGTTCAAAAGTATCCAATAAATGTCAGTCATTATTTTGATATTAACAGGCAGAGTCAGAGTAGGTGTAGCTCAGTGGTTGAATGCCTACTTCTCATGTACGAGGTCCTAGGTTCAATCCCTCTACCTCCTTAAAAAAAAAAAAAAAAAAACAGGCAGAGTCACAGTCTCAAATGGTCTTGTAAACCATGTTAGGTATGTGAATTTTAATCTGGAAGCAGCGGGGAGCAACTAAAGGATTTTAAACAGTGAAGTGACAAGATCAGCTCTGCCCATTAGAAAGCTCACATTGGATTATGTATAGGTACATATAGACTAGAGGGAGACAAGCATGGTGGAAAGAACCCAATCAGAAGGAATTATAGTCATTAAGGTAAGAGAGGATGGTAGCCTTGACTAAGATGGTAACAGTGTAGGAGAAGATGAGTGCATGAGTCAACAAGACTTCACACTTGAAAAACAAAAAGTAATAAAGAAAAAAAAAAAAAAAAAAGGCTTCATGCTTAGATTTAGGATGTGACATGTCCCAACATCTTACTGATCTTTCCCTCCCGCCTACCTCTATTGAAAATTCATGAAATTACCTTAGTTCTCACTACTCACCACTCTGTAATTGATTCCCAAACTATATCTTGAGCTCCCATCTCTCTCACACGCTTCAGGTTCAAATATTTCATTCACCCTTGCAGAACTCCTGATAGATAGAACTTTTAGTAACCTCACATTCCATACAACCCAAATAAAAACCGATCTTTTTGCCTCCCAGACAACCACCTCAATTTCCCTATTTTTAATACTGGCTCTGCCATTCTTTTCTCCCAAGCACCAAGGCCATAAACCTTGGATCATCATCCATCTTGTCAAGACTTTCTGATCTTCTGATACTACTTGACAACTCTCAGTAACACCTAGACTCTTAAAAATAAGGCCAGTTTCATGTAAAACAAAAGAAAAGAAAGGAAAAACTGCTCCAAATATCACCCCTCATTACCTCTCTTCTGGTACAACAGGTTAATGTGTCTTTCTACCTTCAGTCATTCTGCCCTTCAATCCTTGTTATATTCATGGATCTCACACACACACACACACACACACACTTGAATAAGTAGGGGAAGCTATCTAATCTTAATTACTTTTTAAATTATTTATATTGATTATAATAATTATATACAAAATGCTGTTAGAACAGGACAGTGTAAACTTGGGGAATTTTAGTTTCTTTTGTATTCTATTAGTTCAAAATGAGACTATCAGACAGTGAGGAAATAAAATTCTACTTCAATAATGCAAACACATGCTAATAGTAGGAATTAACTGCAAACATTGAACATGAACCAGTTCTTCAGCTACAGATCTGAGAAGGAGATCTGACTGTCAATCACAGGCACTAAGAACAGTGCCATGGTAACCCATTCACCCCACCTATTGCAAGCAACAAATTTAGATAGAACTCCTTGCTCAAGGGTATCTGAAAAATAAAAGACCTGTTAAAAATACTGCCAATGAGGGAAAGGGAACATCATCTATTGAAGAAAGAATATATCTCTGAAAGAGATTAAGAAATGTGTTTCAGGAAACTGACATTCTTAAATAGAACAGAAAACAACATGACCTCTTCAAAACAGGAAGAGAAAGTCATAAGCGAGAGAAAAGGGGAGAAAAAGACAATAAATATGAGCTTTAAAGGGGGCAGAGGGAATGGAAGAAAAGAGGGTGGCTTCCAAGGAGAATAAAAATGCATGGCATTAGACATATTACTTATGCGATATATTTGTTGAAATGTTTTAAAAAATTAACTTAAGAATAAAAGAAGAATGAGACAAAACCTAAATGAGACTTTCTATAAAACAACTCATCTGACTCTATAAAAAGCCAATGTCAGAAAAAAAAAAAAAAAAAAAAAGGAGAAAGGAACTGTTCTACAAGAAAAGAAACTAGAGTTAGATTCCTAATCGGACCCAGGATCAAAAACAAACAGCTGTAAAGGACATTATTGGAATAACTGTGGAAATTTAAACATAGATGGTATGTTAGATACTATTACTGCATCAATATTAAATTTCTTGATGGCAATAAAGTAGTGTGGTTATATAGAAGAATGTTCTTTCTTATCCTTAGGAGATATATATATACTGTTTAACTATCTGTGAGTTAATATCACAGTAAAAATCACCACCCAGTGGTAACAAGACCACCCCCCATGGTGTCAGTGAAGGCCATGTGGGGAGCAATAACAGGCACTCCTACTCCACCCTGCAAGGGAGTTATCAGTGAAGGCCTAGTGAGGAGGTAGAACTGCCATCCTTGCCCTGCATTAAAGAAGATTCCCCTACCTTGGGTGTCAACCAAGGCCAAGCAGGAATCTCCATATATACCTCTAACTAGCAGTAACAAGGCAGTGCACCCCTTCCTCTTCTAAAGCAGTGTCAGAGAAAGTCACTTATCATAGAAAGAACCAGAAAGATCTCAAACAATGAAAAAAGACAATCAATAAATGCCAACACCAAGATGACAGAAATGTTAAAATTATCTGGCAAACACATCAAAGCAGTCATCATAAAAATGCTTCATGAGCAATTAAGAACATGCTGAAAACAGATGGAAAAAAACCTGAAAGTCTCAGCAAAAAAATAAAAGATACAGATAAGAACCAAATGGAAATTTTAGAAGTGAAAAATACAAAAAAAGAAATTAAAAATCCAGTAGATGGGCTCAAGAGCAGAATGGAAGTGACAGAGGAAGACAGAATAATAGAAATTACCCAGTCTGAAAAACATAGAAAATAGACTTAAAAAAAAAAAAAAAAAAAAAAAAAAACAGAGCCTCAAGGACTTATGGGGCTATAACATTGGAGTCCTGGAATGAGAAGAGAAAAAGAGTGGAGCTGAAAAAGTACTCAAAGAAATAATGGCTGAAACTTCCCAAATTTACAAAAGACCTAAACTTACAAATCCAAGAAGCCAAAAGAAGCCCATATAGGATAAGCCCAAAGAAATTCACTCAAGACACACAACAGTCAAACTTTTGAAACCTAAAAGACAAAGAAAAAATTATGAAAGCAGCAGAGATGACTCCTTACCTCTAGAAGAAAAAAAATTTTTGAATGACAGAGATTTCTCATCAGAAACCATGGAAGCCAGAGGAAATGCACAAAATTTTTCAAGTCCTAAAAGAAAATAACTATCAACCTAGAATCCTATATCCAGTGAAAATATCCTTCAAGGGGAAATCAAGACATTCTCAGATGAAGGAATACTAAGAGAATGTGTCACCAGAAGACTTACCCCAAAAGAATGGCTAAAAGAAGTCCTCTAAACAGAAAGGAAATGAAAAAAGAACTTTAAAATATTAGGAAAGATGTGAAAGTAAGCAAAAATATGGATAAATACAATAGAATCTCCTTCTCTTGAGTTTTCTTAATTTTGTTTTCTAAATTATGACAGTTGATATAAAAATTATAATACTGCCTAATGTGGTTCTAAATGTATATAGAGGAAATATTTAAGATAATTATATTATAAACAGGGGAGGGTAAAGGAACATAAAGGGAGGAAAGGTTTCTATACTTCACTGAAATTAGTAAAATTCCTACACCAATAGATTTTGATAAATTATTTATATATAGTGTAATACCCAGAGTGACTACAACAAAAGCTATACAAGAAAAACATTCAAAAACACTACAGGTAACTCAAAATGGAATTTTAATAAAGGTTCAAGTAATCTACAGGAAGGCAGGATTAAAAACGAGAAATGAAAAAAACAGACAACAACCAAAAAACAAAAATGGCAGACTTTAGGCCCTAACATACCCACAATTATACTAAATGTATATGGTCTAAATATATCAATGAAAAGACAGAGATTGGCAGACTGAATTTACAAAAATGACCCAATGAGATGCTGTCAACAAGAAATCCACTTCAAATTACTGATATGAGTACATTGAAAGTAAAATGAAGGATAAATTTGTTATAACAAATATTAATCACAGGAAAGCAGGAGTGTCTACATTAATATCAGATAAAGTAGACTTCAGAGCAAAGAAAATTACCATAGACAGAAGGGGATAATTATATAATAATAAGGTCAATCCACCAAGAAGACATAGCAATCCTAAATAAGTATGCACCAAACAAAAAAAGTTACAAAATATGTAAAGTAAAAACTGATAGAAGTGAAAAGAAAAAAAGACAAATGTACAATTATAAGTGGAAACATCAACACTCCCACTCTCAACAACAATTGATAGAACAACTAAATAGAAAATTAGCAAGGATACCAAACTCAACAACACCATCAATCAACAGGATCCAATCAACATTTGTAAAACACTTCACCCAATAAAAGCAGAATATATATATATATATTCTTTTCAAATGCACATGTAACATTCATGAAGATAGATCGTATTCTGGGTCATAAACCTCAAAATAAAATAATTTAAATGATACAGAGTATATTTTTTTACCATAACGGAATGAAGCTAGTAATAAATAACAGAAAGATAACAGGAAAATCTCCAAACACTTGGAAATTAAATAACACACTTCTAAATAATCCATGGATCAAACATGAAGTTTCCAGGGAAATTTAAAAATATAATGAACTGAATGAAAATGAAAATGCAACATATCAAATAGCCTAAGTTTATTTTTAAGAACCTAGAAAATTAGGAAGCGGCTGTGGCTCAATCAGTGGGGCTCCCGTTTACCATATGGGAGGCCCCGGGTTCGATTCCCGGGGCCTCCTGGTGAAGGCAAGCCTGCCCGCACGGCGTGGTTGGCTGACCCAGTGAGCACAAGCAGCAAGGGGGGGATAAATGAATAAAT
>JAKSZT010017719.1:7787476-7949698 GCA_026826555.1 Tolypeutes matacus | reverse complement strand
TTAAAAAAAAAAAAAAAAAAAAAAAAAAGAACCTAGAAAATAAAGAGAAAAATATACCCAAAGCAAGCAAAAAGGAAATAAACAACAAAAATCAAAGAAACTGAAATCAGAAAAAGAATAGGGAAAAATCAATGAAACAAACTAGCTCTTTGAAAAGATCAATAAAGTTGACAAAGTCTCCACAAGACTGACAAAGATAAAAAGAGAGAAAACATGAATTACTATTATTAGGGATGAAGAAGGGGCTGCCATTAGCAGACCACAGACACTGAAACAATAATAAGGAAATACTACAAACAACTCTACACAGACAAATTTGACAACTTAGATGAAATGGGTCAATTCCTCAAAAAACACAAACTACCAAACTAAGTCAAAATAAATACCTTGAAGAGCCCTGTAACTATTAAGGAAATCTGAATTTATAATTAAAAACTACCAAAAAAGAAATTTCCAGGTCCAAGGGGTTTCACTGGAGAATTCTACCAAATGTTTAAAAAGGAATTAACAACAATTCTACACAATGTCATCCAGAAAAGAGAAAATGAAGAAACAGTTTCCAATTCATTTTATGAAGTTAGAATTACCCTTATACCAAAATCAAAGACAGCACACACACACAAAAAAAGAATATAGACTAATATCCTTCATAAGCGTAGCTGAAAAAAAAGAAAAAAAACGCTTAACAAAATGTTAACAGAGAATCAACAACTCATAAAAATAATTACACACCACATTCCAGTACAGTTTATTCCAAGGATGCAAGGATGGTTCAATAGTCAAACATAAATCAATGTAATTCACCGCTGTTATAGATTGAATCATGTCCCCCACAAAGACATGTTCAATTCCTAACCCCCAGTCCTGTATGAACTCATTTGTGAATAAGATCTTCAAAGATCCTATTAAAATGAGGCCAAACTGAGTCAGGTAGGTCTGATTTGGACCCAGTCATGAGGAGACAGAAGAAGGAAGATGGCCATGTTACCGAGGCAGAGGTTTAGTTATGCCAGCAAGCAACCACCAGAATGCTACAGACTACAAAGAAAGCATGATTCCACTAACACCTTGATTATGGACTTCTAACCTCCAAAACTTGTGAGAAAATAAATTTCTGTTTTTAAGCCAACCAGTATGCAGTATTCATTAAGAAATTTTTGTTAATTTGTTAGATGTGATAATGGCATTGTTATTTTTCTTTTAAAAGATTTATCTTTTAGAGATGCATACTGAAATATTTAAGAATGAGATATGACATCTGGGATTGGCTTATAAATAATTCAGGACTAGGGGGCAGGGGAAGAAAGCTATGGTCAGTGGGGATATAAACAAAACTAATTAAACCATAAATTAAGTGTTGAAACAGAGTGATGGCATGTGGAGGCTCATTATATTATTCTCTCTACATTTATAGATGTTTAAATTTTTCCATAATAAAATTTAATAAAATAATTTTTAAGCATCAAAGAAAAAGAAAAGAGAAATTATGTTAAAAAGACTGGAAGTGAGCAGTGATACCAGCTAATCAAAGATAAGTATAAAATATTGGTGTAAATCTTTTATAAGACAATACTACAAATTTCAAATATTAATCTTAAGAGAAAGGGCTTAGAGTTCCTGGAAGAGAGCATCAGAGTAGACAGCAGGGCTCAACTTTCTCACAAAAACAATGGAGAAAGGGCCAAAAGCTGTCTAAGGGATCTGCTTCGGGGGTCAGCAGACCAGGACAGTGCTGCACAACCCCCAGGAGGGCAAGGGACAGAGAGATGAAGAACCCAAAACAGACTGTGAGTTACTGAATCCCTGCAGCAGGCGGGAAGGGCCCCAACCCCCATCCTCAATACATTAAGCCTGGATAAAACCCCTGGCCCACTGGAGCCAACTGAAAGGGGAACAGACATCCTCCTCCCTATGAGCTGTTACAAGGGAAGGGGGAGGGTGCATCAGACAGCGGAGAGTGTCTCTCTTCAGTGAATTTGGCCAGAAGAGCCACTTTGAATCTCAACTCTGGCCAAACCAGAAACACAGAAAAGCAGAGGTTGAAAGAAACACCTTCCAGGAAAGGGTCACCAACAAGCACCATCTGCTGGCCAGCCAGGAAATCACAAGAAGAGAAATTGCTTTTAGGTCTCTCTTCAGCCCCAATTCCTGGGAGAAAATCTGTGCCCAATTAGTGAGTCCCTGGCCTGATTTTGATAACGTAAGATGGGCAATTTTAAAAACTCAGAATAAGTTGAATCAAAAATCAAAGAAGATGGGAAGCGGCTGTGGTTCAATCAGTGGGGCTCCCATTTGCCATATGGGAGGCCCCGGGTTCGGTTCCCGGGGCCTCCTGGTGAGGGCAAGCCCGCCCGCAGGGCGTGGTTGGCTGACCCAGCGAGCACAGGCAGCAAGGGGGGGATAAATGAATAAATAAATAAAATCTTAAAAAAAAAAAAAAAAAAAAAAAAAAATCAAAGAAGAGCTATGGGGAAAAAAAAAAAAAAAAAAAAACACTAGACAAGAGGGAGAAATTGACCATCACAGTAAATTCACCAACATATTCAGATGCCTAGACACCAGCAAAAAATTACAAGGAAACAGGAAGAGATGGTGCAGCCAAAGGAACAAACCAAATACCCTGATGAGATACAAGATTTAAGACAACTAATCAATGATAATTATACAAATCTCCTAAATCAATTCAAAGAATTGAAGGAAAATATGACTAAAGAGATAAAGGATATTAAGAAGACATTAGGTGAGCATACAGAATGATTTGAAAGCCTGTAAAGAAAAGTAACAGAGCCTGTGGGAATGACATACACAATGGATGAGATTAAAAATACATCAGAGGCACATACCAGCATATTTGAATTGCCTGAAGACAGAATTAATAATTTCGAGGACAGAACATCTGAACTAGAAAAGACAGGAGAACAGAAAGAGAAAAGAATGAAAAAAAAAAAAAATGGAACAGGTTCTCGGGGAATTGAATGACAATGCAAAACACACAAACATACCCGTTATCGGTGTCCCAGAAGGAGAAGAGAATGGAAAAGGGACAGAAAGAATATCTGAGAAAATAATGACTGAAAACTTCCCAACCCTTATGAAAGACATAAATGTCAATATCCAAGAAGGACAACGCACCCCAAACAGAATAAATGCGAATAGACCTACCCCGATACACCTACTATTCAGAATAACAAATATCAGAGATAAAGATAGGATTCTGAAAGCAGCAAGAGAAAAGCAAAGCCTCATATACAAAGGAACCTCAATAAGATTAAGTGCTGACCTGTCATCCAAAACCATGGAGGTGAGAAAAAAGTGGTATGATGTATTTAAGGTACTGTATCTGGCAAAACTGTCCTTCAAAAATGAGGGTGAGTTTAAAGTCTTCACAGACAAACAAAAACTGAGAGAGTATGTTACTAAAAAGCCAGAATTACAAGAGATACTGAAGGGAGTGCTGCAGCCTTAAAGGAAAAAAGAAGGGCAAGAGACTTGGGGAAGAATGTAGAAATGACGGTTATTAGAAACGGTAAATTAAAGAGTAAAAATACAGACAATAGTAAGATATGACAACAGAAAGTCAAAGGATAAAATAGACGAAGTAAGTAAAGCTTTTACAGTATTAACATTGAATGTTAATGGCTTGAACTCCCTAATACAATCAAAAGACAGAAGACTTTTAGTATAATCACAATTTTGTGCCTTCATCACCACAAAAAATTTTAGAACAATTTCATTACTTCAAAAGAAAAAAGCCATTGTTTATATACTTTGGATAGAGTGTATGGTATGTGAATAAATCTCAATAAAACCACTTAAAAATAAGTAAATAAAAGTTCAAGAATGCCAGAAATAGCAGCTTTGTACAGCAGGGGAAGCATAGAAGGCTTGAGAGGTGAAGAATTTTCTTGTTCATTTGTCTGGTTTTTATTATTATAATTATTGAAATAATGAAAATGCTCTAATAATGATTGAAGTAATGAGGACACAACTATGCGATTATACCAAATACCACTGATTATACACATTGGATGAATTGTATGCTTTATTAAAATGTATCAAAATTGATTTGTTTAAAATTGATTTGAATGGATTGAAAAATATGAGCCATCTATATGGTGTTTACAAGAGAGTCACCTCAGACGTATGCACACAACCAGGTTGAAAGTGAAAGGTTGGAAAAAGATATTCCACACAAATAGTAACCAAAAAAGAGCTGGAGCAGTGATACTAATATCGGACAAAATAGATTTTAAATGAAAATTTGTTTTAAGTTATGAAGAAGGTCATTATATATTAATAAAAGGGGCAATTTACCAAGAAGAAATAACTATAAAAAATATTTATGCACCTAACTTAGGTGCCCCAATATACATGAAGCACACACTGGCAGAAATGAAGAGAGAAATAGATGTCTCTACAATAATAGTTGGAGACTTCAATACATCACTCTCAGTATTGGATAGAACATCTGGCAGAGGAAAAATAAACAGAAAGCTTGAATAATATAAAATAAACTAGACCTAACAGACATTTATAGCTCATTACACCCCAAAACAGCAGAATATACATTTTTTTCAGGAGCTCATGGATCCTTCTCCAGGATAGACCTATGTTGGGTCACAAGACAGGTCTCAATAAATTTGAAAAGACTGAAATTATACAAAACACGTTCTCTGATTGTAACAGAATGAAGCTGGAAATCAATAATGGACAGAAAAAGGGAAAATCCAGGGAAGTGGATGTGGCTCAATCAGGTGGGTACCTGCCTACCACATGGGAGGTCCCAGATTCAATTCCCGGTGCCTCCTAAAGAAGATGAGCACACAACTAACAGACACAGAGAGCAGACAGCAAGCGCAAACAACAAGGGGGGAGGGGAGAAATAAATAAATAAAATAAATCTTTAAAATTTTTTTCACAAATATATGGAGATTAAACAACATACTCTTCAATAATCAGTGGGTCAAAGAAGAAATTGCAAGAGAATTTAGTAAATATCTTGAGACAAATGAAAATGAAAACACAACAAATCAAAACCTATGGGATAACACAAAGGCAGGGCTGAGAGGGAAATTTATAGCCCTTAATGCTTACATTAAAAAAAAAAAAGAGCTAAAATTGAAGATCTAACTGCACACCTGGAGGAACTAGAAAAAGAACAGCAAACTAATTCCAAACCAAGCCAAAGGAAAGAAATAGTAAAGATCAAAGCAGAAATAAATAAATGATGATGGACAATGGCTGTCCCAGGGAATGGAGAGTCTGCAGCTGCAGGCAGGATAATCTCATCCATCTTCTCCATGGGAAGATGTCCACTCCACCTCTCAATTGGAGGTGGAGTGGACATCACCATCCTAGACTCCTCAGGATGGGGGGAAGAGCTATGGACTTACTGGTATTCTACTATAGACATATTGTGATTCAAGCAACAAAAGAAATTACAACATTGATGTGGAGCCAGTGGCCACTGGAGGCTCTGGGGGCAGGGAGAGGGAAAAGCAGTTGTAATACAGAGGTTTTTTCGGGACTTGGGAATTGTCCTGAGTGACATTGCAATGACAGATATAGGCCACTTTATATCATTATATAACATGCAGAACTGTGTGGGAGTGAGTGTGGTCTAACAATGTGAACTATGGTCCATGCTTAATGGCAAAGCCCCAGGCTGTGTTTATCAATTGTAATTAATGTGCCACACTAATGAAGGATGTTTTTGTGGGAGGTATGGGGGGTGGGGCGTCTGGAATCCCTATATTTTTTTGTGTAACATTTATGTAATCTAAGTATCTTTTTTTTTATTTTTTTAAAAATCAATCTTAAAAAAAAAGAAATGAAATTGAAATAAATTTAAAAAACTACACACACAAAAAAACAATAGAATCAACAAAACCAAAAGCTGGTTCTTTGAGAAGATCAACAAAATCCACAAAATCTTAGCTAGACTGACAAAGAAAAAGAGAGATAAGATGCAAAAAAATAAAATCAGAAATGAAAGGGGGGACATTACCACTGATCCCACAGAAATAAGATGTTCTTAAGAGGATACCATGAACAACTGTATGCCAAAAAACTAGACAATGTAAACAATATACACAAATTCCTAGAAACACACAACCTACACTGACTCTAGAAGAAATACAAGACCTCAACAAACCAATCACAAGTAAAGAGACTGAAATAGTCATCAAAAAACCTCTCAAAGATAAAAAGACCAGGACCAGATGGCTTCACAAGTGAATTCTACCAATCATTCAAAGACGATCTAATATCAATCTTGCTCAAGCTCTTCCAAAAAATTGAACAGGAAAGAATACTACCAAATCCATTCTATGAAGCCCAATACCAAAACCAGATAGATATTATGAAAAAAAGAAAATTACAGACCAATATCTCTAACGAATATAGATATAAAAATCTTGAACAAAATACTTGCAGACTGAATCCAAAAGCATATTAAGGGAGCAGAGGTGGCTCAAGCCATTGGGCACCTCCCTCCCACATGGGAGATCCCAGGTTCGGTTCCCACTGCCTCCTAAAAAAGAAGATGAGCACACAACAGACACAGAGAGCAGGCAGCAAGCACAAACAAGGAAGAGGGGAGAAATAAATAAATAATAAATCTTTAAAAAAAGAAAACACACACTAAACAAATTATACACCACAATCAAGTGGGGTTTATCCCAGGTATGAAAGAGTGGTTCACAACACAAGAAACTCAATTAGTGTAATAAACCTTTTTCAATAAATTGAAGAAGAAAAATCACATGATCCTTTCGATTGACACAGAAAAGGCATCTGGGAAAATACTGCATCTTTCCTAGATGAAAACACTCCAAAATACAGGAATAGAAGGAAGCTTTCTCAATATGGTAAGTTATATATATGAAAAACCTACAGCTAGCACTGTACTCAATGACGAAAGACTGAAAGCTATCCCACTGAGATCAGGAACAAGACAAGTATGCCCACTATCACCACTGTTACTCAATATTTTGCTAGAAGTTCTAGCTAGAACAATTGGGCTAGATAAAGAAATAAAAGGCACCAAAATAGGAAATGAAGAAGTAAAATTTTCACTGTTCATTGATGATATGGTCCAATATCTAGAAAATCCTGAAAATTCCACAACTAGAACTAATAGCAAGATTAATATGTAAAAGTCAAAAATGCTTCTATACACTACTGATGAGAAATCTGAGGAGGAAATCAGAAAAAAAATTCCATTTATAATAGCAACTAAAAGAATCAAATATTTAGGTATAAACTTAACCAAGGACATAAAGGATCTGTATTCAGAAAACTACAAAACATCACTAAAAGAAACTGAAGAAGACCTAAATAAATGGAAGGACATTCTGTGTTCATGGACTGGAAGACTAAATATCATTAAGATGTCAAATCTACCCAAACTGATTTACAGATTCAATACAATACCAATAGAAATCCCAACGGCATTTTTGCAGAAATGGAAAGGCCAGTTATCAAATTTATGCGGAAGGGAGGGAAGGGTCCTCAAATGGCCAGAAATGTCTTTAAAAAGAAGAACTAAGTTGGAGGACTCTCACTTCCTGACTTTAAAGCATATTACTTAACTACAGTGGTAAAAAACAGCATGGTACTGGCATAAAGACAGACAGGTTGACCAATGGAACCAAATTAAGACTCAAAAATAGACCCTCACATCTATAGTCAAGTGATTTTTGACAAGGCTGTCAAGCCCTCCCAGATGGGCCAGAACAGTCTATTCAACAAATGGTGCTGGGGGAACTAGATATCCATATCCAAAAGAAAGAAAGAGGAACCCTATCTCACACTTTACACAAAAATTAACTCAAAATGGATCATGGACCTAAATAAAAAGCAACAACCATAAAACTCCTAGAAGAAAATGTAGGAAACATCTTCAAGATCTTGTGGTAGGCAGTAAATTCTTAAACTTTACACCCAAAGCACAAGCAACAAAAGGAAAAATAGATAAACGGGACCTCCTCAAAATTAAATACTTTTACACTTCAAAGGACTTTGTCAAAAGGTTGAAAAGGCAGCTGATTCAATAAGAGAAAACATTTGGAAATCACGTATCTGATAGAGTTTAATATCCATGATATATAAAGAGATACTACAACTCAAAAATGAAAAGATAAACCACCCAATTAAAATATGGGCAAAAAACTTGAATAGACATTTGTCCAAAGAAGAAACATAAATGGCAAAAAAACACATGAAAATATGTTCAACATCACTAGCGATTAGGCAAATGCAAATCAAAATTACGAGATACCATTTCACACCTATTAGAATGGCCACTATTAAAAAGTCAGAAAACTACAAGTATTGGAGAAGATGTAGAGAGATAGGAAATGTAGAATGGTATATCCACTGTGAAGGACTGCTGGCCATTCCTAAGGAAGCTGAATGAATATAGACTTGCCATGTGACCCGGCAATAACACTACTAGGTACATACCTAGAAGAACTGAGAGCAGTGACACGAACAGACGTCTGCACACCACTGTTCATGGCAGCGTTATTCACAGATGCCAAAAGATGGAAACAATCCAGGTGTCCATCAACCGATGAATGGATAAACAAATTGTGGTATATACATACGATGGAATATTATGCAGTTATAAGAAGAAATGAAGTTGTGACACTTATGACAACATGTATGAACCCGGAGAACATTATGTTGAGTGAAGCAAGCCAGACACAAAAGGACAAATACTGCTTGACTGCATTGTGATTGCACAGTTACACAATGAACTAAATACATTGTGTAAACTCATGGAATTAATAATTAGAACACAGGTCACTAGGAAATAGAATGAGGGTAGAGAATGGTAAACTGAGGTTTAATCTGTGCAAAATTGGTAAAAAGGTTGATTGTAAATCTTTGGAAATGAATAGAAATGGCGTGAAAGCACGTCACAGTGTATGTAACTAACAGAGCGATTATATGGGTATGACAATAGTTGAAAGGGAAAGTCTAAGGACATGTATATTACTAGAAGAAAAGCTAAAAAATATAACATAGTGAATCCTCATGAGAAATACAAATATTGGGTAATATTGCATATATGACTGTTTTTACAAAATATAAACACAAATAAATGAGAGAGATGGAAACAGAATAGCAACTATGTACGGCAGGGGAAGAATAGAAAAATTAAGAGGTGATATGTTTTTGTCTGTTTTTTTGGTTTTTTTTTTAGCATAATGAAAATGCTGTAATAATGACTGAAGTGATGAATGCACAACTATGTGATTATACCAAACACCACTGATTGTACACTTTGGATTTATTTATGCTTTATTAATATGTATCAATAAAATTGATTTGTTAAAAAAAGAGAAAGGGCATAAAATGTATTTAAAAGTTATAATAGTAGTTATTTACATGTTCCTGTTATCTCCCTTAGTAGATTATAGGCATCCTTTCTCCCCAACCAGCATTTATTTCTGTTTCTTTCATAATTTATTATAAATGTTTCACAAAAATGCAAGGTATTTGTGGTGGGGTGATATATGGGAGCCCTATATGATGTTAGGCATGTTTGTTTTGTAAATTCACAAGTTTTTCTTTTTTTTTTTTTTTTTTTAAAGATTTTATTTATTTATTCATTTATCCCCCCCTTGCTGCTTGTGCTCGCTGGGTCAGCTAACCACGCTGTGCGGGCGGGCTTGCCTTCACCAGGAGGCCCCGGGAACAGAACCCGGGGCCTCCCATATGGTAAACGGGAGCCCTACTGATTGAGCCACAGCCGCTTCCCTTCACAACTTTTTCTATACACTTAACGTTTATTTATGTTCATGTATGAATGATATATTCAATAAATTGTTTCTAAAGTGCATAAAAAATGTATTTATACATACATACATTGGTATAATGTATAAGTATATAATGTATTTTTATAATGTATAAATGTATATATTTATACACTTATTATAAATATATAAAATGACACTGGTAACTGATAATGAAACTGTGGTTGAGCCCAGACACTTCTCAACATCCTTCTCATTACATCACTCTGTAGACACAAATGATTATGTATTGTTGGTAAATGAGATTGTCTGAAGGGATTATTTTTTAAAATGCATAAATTTTTCCAAGTTAAAAATAGAGGAACTGTATTTAGCATTTATCAGGATCTCAATCCCTCCAATGAATTTGGTAAAATCATCATCCTAACACTCTCATAGAAAAGATGCAAATACTTTATATACATAAAAAAAAAAAAAAGCAAAAACAAAACCTGCATCATTATACAGCATGTTGTCAAGATCTACAGCTGGTTGTGACCAAGGAATCTCCAACCGCATGTGAGAGCAACCTGGAGGGACTTTGACAGCCCAGGTCAGCATAATACCTGCAGCTGCCACTCAACTTGCCTCTGTCTCAGGAAAAAAGAAAAAAGGGGGAAAAAAAAAAAAAAAAATACTATATCACTATAAAAGAACACACTTGCTTTCCTTTGACTTTTTTTTTAAAACTCCAGGTTGTTCAGACAACTGTGTTTTATCCTTTCCAAGCAATATTAATGATAGCTGCCATTTACTAAACAATCATTTTTCTGCTGAGGGCTTAACACAAAATCTCTCTTAATCCTCACAACAACTCTATAAATTGAATTTATTACCTTCCTTTTATAAGTGAAACCAACTGAGGCTCAGAACATTAGAACACAGGTGAGGATTGCGTATACGTCTGCGGCCTCAACACGGGTATCTAACACACACATCCTTCTAGCTCTGCTTGTGCCCTGTTGTTTGCTTGGAATTAAACAGCATCTTCTCTAGGACTGGTTTCCTTCCTCCCATTTATTCAAACAGCCTAGCCTAGATCAGTGTAAGATCCCTGAAACCTTTCCTGTGGCTAACTTGAATTCAAAAGTTTATTTTTCTCTCCTTCTCTAAATCTAACATGGACAGATTTCCCTTCAGCAACTTGGTCCAACCCACTTTGAGTCTTACTTACCCAACAAAGTGCCCACATTCACTAAGAAGCCCTTAACGATTTCTTTTTCATTACAGACTAAAATGCCTATTCCCAATTATAACTTTTCACTTTTCCTTAGAAAGGCAAACATTATATAACCAGCCCTCACCTTGCAAGCACCCATTTATAATATCTTTCCTAACCTTGCCAAGTTATCTTTGATTCTTCTCTTGCCTCTTACACATAATTTGTCACCAAGTCTTACCAATTCTAGCTAAATCTCTCAAATCCATCCCTTTTCTTTCTACCATCAAAACTCTTCTTCAAGCCTTGATCTTCTGCAGTATAAACTATTACACAGTGTTATAATCCAGTGGCCTCCAATATTGCTACATGCATTCCTTCCTATCAGTAAAAAGGTTGAGCATACATCTGATATATGCATTTATAAATTTATTGATATCCTACTATATTAAATATACATTAGAAAACATAAAAATAGATATTTTGAAAGTTGATATAAAAATAAATATGTTGTAATATATTCTTCTCACACCCCAGTGGATCATCTTGCACAAGCCAGGGATATCAATGCTCTAAACAACTGATGCAGAGTAATCTTTCTAAAAACCCAAATCTGATTGTCTTGTATCTCCAACTCAAAACCTCTCAGTGAGCAAGCAGATGTGGCTCAAGCAATTGGGCTCCTGTCTGCCATATGGAAGGTCCTAGGTTCGTTTCCCGGAGCCTCGTGGTGAAAGCGAGCTGGCCCGTGCAGAATGAGGTGGCTCAAGCAATTCAGTGCCTCTCTCCCACATCGGAGATCCCAGGATCAGTTCCCGGTGCCTCCTAAAGAGAAGACAAGAAGAAAAGACAAGCAGACACAGAGGGGCATACAGCAAATGAACACAGAGAGCAAGACAGCAAGTGCAAAAACAACAAGGGGGGGAGGGAATAAATAAATAAAATAAAATCTTTAAAAAAAAAAAACCTTTCAGTGGCTTATGCTTCAGGAGTTTCCCCATGGCTCAACCTACTGTAAGCTTTATCCACATATACTGTATTCAGCTATACCTTTTATCTCCCCATGTCTTTTACACAGTTCCCTCTGCCTTACCTTTAAAAGCCACTGATTTATATATAACCTTTATCTCTAAGAGAAAAATGGATTCTAAATGCCCATAACCAAATTACAAATGAACTTTTGGAATGTAATCTATCTTTCCTATAGGAACTTAATTATTTTGAACATTCATTTGGCTCCTCGTGGATCTGGATTCTAGTAAGTGGGAGGCCAACTATGTTTTGTTTTCTTCTGTTTATTTTTCTTCCTTGTTTATCTTTCCATTTCCCAACAAAATCCTTTTAAGCAAAAAGGATGTTACAAATCCAGATTATTTTTCCCCCAAGACAAGGAAAAAGGCTGAACTTCTCTGATCTGCAACCAGAATTCCAACCTGGAGTTTGCACAGATTTAACTGCCTAAATAAAAACATACTTCCTTGAGGCTTTTTTTTTTTTTTTTTATCTTCCCTGTTTCAACCTCCTTATCTGCTATAAAACCCCCTCCAAGTTGGCTGCATTGGCTGAGATCAAAATGGAGTAGCAGCAACACATTTTTCCAAAAAAGTCTTGAAAATTCAAGTGGCTGACTGTGGGCATTAATAATGGAGAGCCCAGGTCTCCAATGAGACTTTTTTTCTTTATTAGAGAAGTTGTGGATTTACAGATCATGCCTAAAATACAGGATTCCCATACACCATCCTACCACCAACACCTTGCATTAGCGTGGAACATCTATTATTCCACTCCCCACCCACCCCCAACTCTTTCTATAGTTGCCTAAGGGGACTGGGGCAAGGGCTTTGGGACGAGGAGAAGCAGCATTCCTAGCAAGGAAGTCACATTTAAACTCCTCGTCTCATCACATAGCAGGGAGATATATCAGTTGTGCTACACAACAGGCTTCAAGAAAAAGCAAGCCTATCTTGGCTTTTTGGATCCTTCAAGAAATCCATTTTTAAAAAAAGAAAAAAAGAAAAGACTGCAGTAGAGCTATCTTAAGAGGCCAAGGCTGCTTCTCTATACTTGAAAACAAAGATGGGGGAAGCGGCTGTGGCTCAATCAGTGGGGCTCCCGTTTACCATATGGGAGGCCCCAGGTTCGGTTCCCGGGGCCTCCTGGTGAGGGCAAGCCCGCCCGCACGGTGTGGTTGGCTGACCCAGCGAGCACAAGCAGCAAGGGGGGGATGAATGAATAGATGAATAAAATCTTTAAAAAAAAAAAAAAAAAAAAAAAAAAGAAAACAAAGATGGGTTTATCCCCACCTTCAAGTCACATAATTTCCATGATTCTTCCTTTGGGAATCCCTCCTCCCTTCTCCAAATCTCAGTTCAAGTCCCAAACTCTTCTGAGAAACCTAACTGTCTCTATCTACTCTAGTGTTTTGTTTTCTACACAATTCATTTGTGCCAATCAAAACCAAAATGAAATACCACTTTATACAAAAGTGGTGCAGCTGCTTTGGAAAACAGTGTAACAATCCCTCAAAATGTTAAAGATAGAGTTACAATTTGACCCAGAAATTCCACTTCCAGGAATCAACCCAAGAGAAATGAAAACATATGTCCACACAAAAACATGTACATGAACACTCATAGCAATATTATTTATAATTGAAGAAAAAAAAAAAAAAAGGAAATAACCCAAATATCCATCAACTGATGAATGGATAAATGTAGTATAGTCATACTATGGAATATTATTCAGCAATAAAAACTAATAAAATAGATACATCAGACATGGATGAACCTTGAAAACATTATCCTAAGTAAAAGAAGCCAGTATGAAAGACCACATATTGTATGATTCCATTTATATGAAATGCCCAGAATACACAAAATCTATACAAATAGACAAATTCGTGGTTGCCTAGAACTAGGGAAATGCAAGGGGGTGGGGGAAGGTGGGAAATGACTGCTAATGGGTACAGGGAGTTTTTGGGGGATAAAAATGTTCTGTAAGTAGATAGTAGTGATTGATCACACTTTTATAGATATACTAAACACTATTTATACTTTAATTATAATTTATAATTAATTTATAATTTAATTGTATACTTTAAAAGGGTGGATTTTATGATATGTGAATTGTATCTCAATAAAGCTGTTTACAGATTGCTCAGACCCAAATCTCTCTGACCTCGCCTCAAGTTTCTCTGTCATCAGTCAAATTCACTGGCCTGCCAAATCCTTAAATTTATCTCAGGTTTTCTTACCTCAAGGTCTTTGTACATGCTCTACTCTCTGCCTGGAATGAAAAGTCATGCCCAGTCTCTTTATATGATTAATCCCTTCTTAACCATTAGGTCTCAGATCAAATGTCATCTCTACAATGAGGCCTTCCCTCACTACTATATCAAAAATAGGACAGATGCTCTCAGCATTATTTCCTTTATAGCACAGCCACTTTACCATAACTTTAGGTGAATGTACTTGTTTTTTATCTGTCAGATCCACCAGGCGGTAAGCACTATGAGAGTAGGAATAAGTCTGTGTTGTTCATCATTATAATTTCCAATGTCTAGCACAATTCCTGGCATTTAAGTGCCCAAAAAATGGTATTCAATATTTTTATTTCCTTTATGTCATGTCTTCAGATGTACTGCTCCCTCTGCCACCAACATCAATGCTGCCATCATCACTGCCACCACCACCACAACCTGTACCCTTTTCTATTATTACTCATTTCTGTCTCAGCTAAAACATCTCTTTGATGAAGCCCTCCTTCCTTGACCTGCCTGGGAAAACAAAGTCTCTCCTTAATTTCTTCATGAAATGAAGACTGCACCTCCACCACAGCAATTATCTTATTTTCTCATACTTGACAGTTTTTCTTTTTTTGGGGGGGGGGGGCCGGGGGAGAGGAGGGTGGTGGCTGGAAGGTATTGTTTCTGTTTTGCATTTGTCTTACTACCACTTTAGAAAACCTTAAAGTAAAGAACAAATCTTTTCTTCGTGTCCCTAGTACTTAGCACACTGCCAGGCACATAAGATAGTACTCCTACTAATTATGATAATAACAATAATGGCTAACATTTACTGAGCACTTAATATGTGCTTGACACTCTTGTTAGTGCTACAGTAGGTCAGTGAATGAGTAAAAGATATACTTCTTGATCACCAACCTCAGAGGTCACAGTCTGGCAGGGATGGAAGACAAATATACAGACAAATGCAGAATAACCACCACCAAAAGGCCAAATCAGTTGTCCTGCCCTGTTTTTATGCCTTCAAATCTAAGTATGCTTCCTCTGAGTCCATAAATATGTCAGGTTGCTTCAAACTCACTTAGAATACTTCTTTCAATTACTTACAAATCCACTTTCTGCACTTGGTGCCTGGAAATAATTTCTAGGATGTCACCACAAGCAATATTGAACTGCCACCGTTTCCTGCTGTGTACCTGCACTATCAGTTAAATTGCTTCATATTAACCACATTTCAGTCAACTGGGATCACTCAAACACTAAATAAGATTTAAACTTACCTATCAACGATCATCAGTTATCACTTCTTTTATTCCTCTAGATAAATGTCTGCTCAGGTTTAAGGTTTAGCAGCTTTCTAGGGTACTACCTTCCCTCCTGGTGACTTTCTCTTTTGTCACTTAGATGTTTGGTTTGAGGGAAGGCAATGTTCCTTTATTAAATCGAACATGGACTAAACACTATTTCATAAAAGTAAGGCACTGCCTGCCTAGAGCAGGGCAATATAATACATAAAATATATAAAACATAAAAACTCTACCTCCTTAAGAGTGCAAATAGCAAATTGTTCCTTTAACACTGTGTACACTCAGCAAATTCGGGGAATTCAGAGCCTGAGTTAGGATCCTAATGTAGACCCTAACATATTCCTTAAATTAACCTAAAAACTTCCTAGACAACCATGTGCCAGATATTGGGCTTGACACGGGAACTCAAAGACAAGTAAGACAGTCACTGCTTTTAAGAAGTTTATGTTCAGCTTGGTATGGGACAGAAACAAGGAACTAGACTTAGTGCTATGACAGTGATAAACACAAGGGGCAACGGAAACACAGATGACCTGGGGGGCAGATGTGGCTCAAGTGGTTGGGCATCCGTCTGCCATATGGAGGGACCTGGGTTCGCTCCCCAAGACCTCCTGGTAAAATAAAAATAGAAGGCAAGAAGGCGAGCCAACGGGAAGCGGATGTGGCTCAATTGATAGGGCTCCCGTTTACCATATGGGAGGCCCCAGGTTCGATTCCCAGGGCCTCCTGGTGAAGGCAAGCCAGCCTGTACAATATGGGAGGCCCCAGGTTCGATTCCCAGGGCCTCCTGGTGAAGGCAAGCCAGCCTGTACAGCACGGTGAGCTGACGCTGCATGACGACCCAACAAAGGGAGACAAACAGACACAGAAAAAAGGCACAGCAAATGGACACAGCGAGCACAAGCAGCAAGGGGAGATATAGATAGATAGATAAATAGATAGATAGATAGATAAATAAATAAATAAATAAATAAAATCTTTAAAAAAAAAAAAAAAAAAAGGCGAGCCAGGCCTCACCGAGCCACGCGGCAAGATGATGACACAGCAAGGGAGAGACACAGGAGAGAGCCAAGATGAGACACACTGGAAACCAGGAACTGAGTTGGCGCAGGTGGCAGAGTGCCTCTCTCCCACATTGGAGGTCCCTAAGATCGAGTCCTGGTGAAGACTAGAGGAGAAGGATGAGAAGGGAAGGCAGGAAACAGACACAGAGGATCACTCAGCAAATGGACACAGACAGTAAGCGGCGGGGGCAGATAAAGTAAATAAATAAATCTTAAAAAAAAAAAAAAAAACAGATGACCCGGGGAAGGGGGAGGGAGGAAATGTTGCACAGACAGGGAACTAACCTTCACAGGGAACTAGCATCAAGGCAGGATTCCTGGGGATGGCATCTGATCTTAATCCTATATACTCCTATTCTCTTATTTGCCAATGTGGTTAATAAATAGTAGTACCTACATCTTTGGACAGTTGTGAGGATCTGATGAAATGGTTCACGTAAAGCATTACCATACCATAGTGCCTGGCACAGAGACTGTGCTCAACAAACTTTAACTTGAAAGGAAAGTTTGATCAAGCTAAATCTCAATAACTATGCCTAGTAACTCAAATGCTTTATTAATGATCATCCAACAGACACCAGCTTCACAACTACACACAGTATGTTTTCAATCAGCTTTTATTTTTTAATAATGAGAAATGTTAAATATTGCTCTGCAGGTTAACAGTCTAATTCCTTGATCACCACTTTCTTCTCCATTACCTGAAATATAACTTTCTCTGACATTTCTGGTATTAAATAAGCCAACTGGATTAGGCTGATATTCTGTCTTTTAATAGAAAAGGTGCAAGAGAAAACTAACAATTACTGAATTTTTCATATCAGCCTGGCATTCAAGTAGGCCCTGCAACATAGTCTTTCCCATTTACCATAAAGGAAACTAGAGTTGAAAGAGGCAATGTAATCTGTGGAAGTTTCAGTTACTGGACAAGAGAGCTGGAATTTGAACCCAGTCTGAACTTCATAATTTGAACTTCCAAAAGCCTGAGAACACTCTACCACACCATGGTCCAAACAGCATCATAGAAAAACAAGAGAAAACACAAGCAGCTGTAGTGCTCTACTCCAAGGGGTCCTTGAGTGCTCTCAGTTCCCCTCTCTTTAAAACAATCCTATGCAGTGGAACCTGCACTTCCATTGGGAGAATACCTTGAGTTAAGCCTGTTCTGCCCCGGTCAGGATGGAATGTCAGTAGTAACCAAAGCTCTATATTCTGCAACAACTAGGGCAGCAGCTAAGTAGATGGTTTCCTTGCCCCATGTCCATCCCATTCCTAGCTGCAGAAATTGTATAATTCACGGTCACCATAAATCACAATTACTTTTCATAATTTCCGTCTTAATATTCTTTCAGTCACACCACAAGTAAAACTAACATAATTCCCAAGCCTAAGTTTTTATCACAGAGCAGTCTGGTTTCAAGATCAAGATGGCTATTCTTTGCACTAATTTCACGCTTAATACAATTTCATGCTATAGTTCCCTTGCTCAAGTGCTCAGACATTAGTGATGGGTTCCACAAAACTTGACAAATGTATGTGTCAACCTCCTACATTCAAGAGCAAGAGAGACTTGATACCTACTCATCTGAACTTCTACTTGTTGGATTTTAATGCTGATACTGACTCTGACTCATGTCAGGCAAGCCTTTGAACTTCTCGGTAACCAGAAAGATAAGCATCCTCACAAGCATACTCGGCAACTCTAGGGTGGTTTTTGGAAAGTGTTTCTAAGAGCTATTGAAATCCAAATTTACAATTCTTGCTTGGAAGCAGTAGCTAAACTTGGAGTGCCTCTTTAATCCCAATGGTTCACAAACTATGTCATTTTACCTCCCAAGCCTTTTAAGCTCTTGTTTGGAGCATGTTTCTAACTTTTTCCTTCATTTCCATAAAAATGAAGAATTAACAGCATGGTCGTCCAACTCTTCATTTTCATTATCATATAAGCGATCTTTTCTAGTTTCATTTAGCAGATGTCTTAGGATTGCTGCAGCACATATTAGACATATTTTGTGAGTGGGAAGCCTAAGTCACTCTGGTACTGCAAGGCTGGGCAAGGGTCACACTGCATGGACAGCACCTGGACATGAGACGCAATACTTGAATACTTATTAGATTTTGCCCTTAAGGCCCTTCCCCTTTCAAACTTCCCTAGGCAGAAATCTCAAAATGCTGACAAACACATTCCACACTTTCTTCTAAGAGGGTTTAGAATGTCTTAGGAAAGCTGTCTTAAGGAAAAACCTATGCTGTCAACTTTGTTTTTAAATGCCCTTAAATAATTCTATTAGTCATAGAGAAAACTGAACATTTGTTAGTAATTAGAGATAAAGCATTCTCATGTTCTGGGGCTGAGGAAGGGAGAGGCCAGAAGAGGACCTGGTTGGGAGGGGAGATAGAGGCCAAAGCAACACACCCAAATTGGACGCATAAAAGTTGTAACTTCCAAAGTCAACTTCTGCATCTAGAATCTAGAGGGCAAAAGTGTTTCAAAGGGTTCTGAAGTTAGATGTATAAACAAATTCCTCAGGAAACTAACCCTCCACCGGAGCCTCTAGGTGAAGCCTCTAGGAGAACGAATAGCAGGAATTCACCAGGTTGGATTACAAAACCTTTCCAAAGATTATCAAGATCAGGTGCTCGGTTACAGCCCTGAGACATCTGCCTTTGGATTCTTTTGCCCTAGCTCTAACAGATAAGAGGGGTTAGAAGAGGGAGAGAGAGAGAGGCCTTCCTCCCCAGGCCATTCAGACCTGCAATCCACGAGTGGCCCCTCCCTCTAAAAAACCTCTGGCGACTTCTGTAGGGGCCCGCAGGCCTCAGGCAAACAGACTGCGACCTCCCAAGACCTCCTAACTCTCGGGGGGGGGGGGGGGGGGAGCCGAAACATATTCATTTGGGAAGTTGCTTCCTAAGATTTCCTGCCCCCACCCCCAACAGTTGTATGACCATTTTCAGGGGCTCTCTATAAACCGGGAAGGGGGCCACCTTGTAATCTCAGCTGTTCCCGCCCTCAGGTGAGGAGGGGTCACCTAATCACTGGGCACCCTCTCACCCGCACGCGCACCCCGACCTCGCACCTCCCCGGATCGCCATGGCAACCACTGCCTCCCGGAGTCACGAAGGGCACCCCTCCGCTCCAGGCAACAAGTCCCCCGCGCGGCCCGCGGCCTGCAGCCCTCGCCCGGCCTCGCCGCCCCGCGCCCGGCCCGGCTCCGCCCGGCCCGGCCGCACTCACTTGATCCTGGAGCCCATGGTCCCCGGGCCTCCTCATGGGCCCACTGGCCCCGTCGGCGCTGCGCTGCCCGCCCGCCCGCGGCCGACCGGCCTCCCTCTGGCGCTCTCCCCGCCCCTTCCTCCCTTCCCTCAGGGTGGGGCCCGCCCGCTCGAGATTCGCTCCCTCGTCGCCGCTGCCGCCGCCTCCCGGGGCTAATATACTAGCTCCAGCCGGGCGAACGCCATGGTCGCCGGCGCGCGTACCCAGCGCGCGCCGCCCCCTCCGCCTCTCACACCGACGCCCCCTCCCTCCCGCGCCACCGCCCGCGGGGGCTACTGGGAAGTGTAGTCCGCTCGCGGGAGGCGGGGCCGCATGCGGGCGCTGGTGGACCACAGGGATCCGTGCCTTGGCTCACTAGTCTCCGCGCATCCTGCCGTCGGTCACTTTGGCTTCCCCCTGAAGGTTCCATCACCCCACTGTTCTCCTATAGGAACCTTAGCCCACCACTCCCGTTGAACAGACCCTAATCCCATAGAGACCCCAGGGCGCACCACAGAAATCTTCACCCATTCCCTATCTATGGAGTCCTCCCACCTGAAACCTCTGGCTTAGAGACAATATACCTCCCATTCAGGCCTCGATGAAGACACAAATTTTCTCTTTGAAAATTCCATATCTGTGGAGCTGGTGTAGCTCAGTGGTTGAGCTTTGCGTGTACAAGGTCCTGCGTTCAATCCCGGGAACCAGAGCTAGCAACTGGAGAAGCCTAGATTAGCACCCAGGTTAACCCAGACACATGTGACATAATTATGTTTTAGGGTGGCAACTTTGGTCCACCCCACAGATCAGAAGACACCATAGACTCATGGGTCACTTTTGAAGTTATGCTTCTCCTCCGCCTCCTACTCCTCATCCTTCCTCTTCTTTTTCTTTTCCTTTCTTTTCTTTCCTTTTTACGATTTTCAGTAAAATTGAATTTTCAGCCCTTTCAAGTTCATGGAGTATCTCACCCCACTCCCCGTCACTAACAGTAACTGGTCCTAAGTCCCCAGACGGACAAAGAGGGGAAAAAGCACAAAGGTAAAGTAGGAAAGTCACCTTCTTGTTAAACATGATTTTTCTCTTGTGCCTATGTCCTGAGGTTGTTGAAGGCAAAGGGTAAACATTTATGATTTTTTTAAGCGAGAATATCCAAACTGCAACTTCAAATTCAAAGTCTTGGGCGGGGGGACGGATGTGGCTCAAATGGTTGGGCGTCCCTCTCCCATATGGCGGACCCAGGTTCAATCCCCGAGACCTCCCGGTAAAAAAAAAAAAAAAAAAAAAACAAAGTCTTGGGCGGCAGACATAGCTCAAGTGGTTGAGTATCTGCTTCCCATGTATGGGGTCCTGGGTTTAATCCCCAGTACCTCTTTAAAAAAAAAAAAATTCAAAGTCTTTTGCACCCAGACACCAACACCAACTTATAAACACCCCTGGAAGCAAAGCTCTGCTAGACAAGCAGGGGCTGTGTGGTGTTTATTCACCTTGTTTCCTATGAACCCTCTCCAAGGAACAGTTGTTATCAAGATCTTCCCTGGAATGAATATAGCCAGTTCAAAAGTCTGAGCAGGAGACTATAAATAAAACAAAGGTATTCGGTGAAGGGCAAAGCTGGCTGCTTTTCAAAGGAGTCTGTAGCCATCCTGGCCACAAAAATGTCAGTGCCTGCTGGTGGTGTGTGTGTGTGTGCGTGTGTGTGTGTTGGAAGGGGAGAAACAGGCTTGGGGGTAGGAGGTTATATGTTTGCCCAGGTGGCCTCTGAGACAGCAGGGTGGTCTGAGAAGAGAGCACCAGTTTGGGAGTTAGGAGTCTGGCTTTTAATGCTGGCTACACTACTGACTAGCAAAGAGACTTTAAACAAATGCTTAGGCAATTGTCTGTTTCCATTTTTTCCTATGTAAAATGGGTATAGAGGGTGATGAGGAGCTCACGCTGTAAGAGACAGTGTGTAATATAGTAGGTAGCCATACTGTTGTGTTCAAATCTTAGTTGTACCATTTACAAAATGTATGACCTTGAGCCTCAGGTTCTTTGTCTATTAAATGGATAATGATAATAGTAGCATCTCTCTTATTCAATTGGTATGAGGATTAAATGAGTTAATGATATAAAGTACTTAAACAATGACTAGCAAATAGTAAACACTCAACATTATTAGAAACTATTATATACAAAACACAGCACAGTTGGATTTTATTGATAATAATAATCATAATAATTAATAGCCCTGTACTTGGATTCAGGACCTAGGTTCCCAACCTAACTCTATTGTTTATGTTCTGTGTTAGTTAGAATTAAGTTCAACTGTAAATGACAGAAAACTGAAGTAACAGTGGCTTTACAAGATAGAAGCTTATTTCTCTCACACATAAAGTCCAGAGATACACATTTCAGAGCTGGTATGACAGTTCCATAGTCACCAAGGAACCAGAATTCTATCATATTGCTCCCCCATACTCCACATGCAGCCTCCATTTTTTTTTTTTATTCTAAAATAAAGATAACATTTATTATCACAAGTTGCATAAAAACACAGACAGCTTTTACAAAAATGATTTTTGATAGAAAAATATTTGAATACATTGTGATATTTGTAGGAACACCACACTATTGCTGTACCTCCAGCTAAAGCTTCAAAGAAACTATATTCTTCAAAATATCCGATATTTACCACAACCCATCTTTGGAAAGAAGTCCAGGATGGCTGCTTAAACTCCAGCCATCTAGTCAGCAGCAGGAAGGAAGAAGGACAAACCCCATCCTGATAATCCTCTGACCTTTAAGTGCCTTCCAGATGTTGCTCACACCACTTCCACTTATATCACATTAACTAAAACTTGGTCATAAAACCACATGTCACTGTAGGAGAGGCTAGGAAATATAAACTTTATTCCAGACAATCATGTGCACAACTGAAGGGATGGGGTAGGGGATCATTTGCAGAGAAAAGCGGGAAGACAGATAATGGGAAGCAGCCAGCAGTCTCAGCTATGCTTGGTTATGTAACCTTGGGCAAACCATTGAATTCCACCAGGCCTTAATTTCCCTGTACACAAAGTAAGAAAATCAGGCCAGATTATCTCTCTCCAACATCCTTTTCAGCTCCAAAATTCTATAATTCAATGGTTTATTGTTTTATAATTCCTTTAAACCTAGGGGAATCTGAAGTCATTCAAATAAAATTAGAGCTGTCTGCCAAGCACAGCATAATCAATTGTTGAAACTGAAACCTTCCGGAAAAGAGGAAAGGTTTAGGAACTTTGCCTTCTCAACTGTTGTCAAAATAGGCCAACTGAGCAGATCCAACTGATAAAAATCCAACAGTGTGTATGATGCCACCCACACTGGCACTTTGACGCTCCTCAATTTCCGAGCTTGCCCTCACTCCTACTTGATTTTACTGCTTAGAATTTAGAAGACTGTCTATTGAGGGGAGGACAGAAACACCAAGGTGTCCTATACAGCATAAAACTGCAGAACAAATGGCCTATAGGTCAGGAGTCGGTGATCTGTTGTTATGGTTTTTTTTCTAGTACATTTGGTTGTGGTGTATTCTTTCTTAAATTTAATTTTTAATTTAGCTAAATGAATTTTTTTTTAAGTTTCAGCTCTATAATCAGGAGGACCTGGTGTCCTTGCTTTAAAAGTCAAGAAGCTGATACATTGAGGGATTAAGTGACTTACCTGAAATCAAAGAGCCAGAAAGTGACAGAGGCAGGACTCAGTCTGAATGCCCTAACTCCTAATTGTGGATTCATTTGTTAGCTCCCTAAGATACAATGATTTTTTTCTTGCTGTGGTTTCCCCTTGCTCGTTTATTCTTTAATTCATCAAATATTAATTTTCTTGGTGATAACTTTCTATTGTTAAAAAGTACAAAATAAGAACAAGTATGTAATTCCTTTGCAGTCCTCTCCTGACTCTCTCTCTATATATAGACATATATGTATATATGTCTTAAATGATGTGCTTGTCTTTTCCTGTGGAAGCAAGAGCATGGGCTCTGGAACCAGATTGCCTGGCTGTGTGACCTTGGGCAAATTATTAGCCTCTCTCCAACTCAATTTCCTCATTTGTAAAATGGACATAATAGTACCTTCCTGATAAGATCAGCATGAGAATTAAATGTGCTAATACATGAAAAGTACATAGATTAGCCTTGCATTTGGTCATGGCTCAATGTTAACTGTTATAGCTCAATAGTTTTCTTAACAACCAACCAATAAAAGCCAAATTCTAAAAAATGCCGGTAAGAACTGATGGTTTTAGGCCTTGGTTCCCATAATTAGCTTTGTGTATCAGCATCACCGGTGATGCTTGTTTGTAACACGGAGTCCAGAGTCCCAGTCCTTGAAATTCTCATTTAGAAGCAAGATCAGAGACTGTGTTTTAACAAGTTCCGCAAGTGATGCAGATCCACAACCAGGTTGGGGAACCACCGATTCAAGCCTTACTCAGATACCAAAAGGAATTGAATTCCCATTAGTATCTGTAAGGGCCTCAGCAGGCTGCCTGCTCTCCCCCCTGCCCCACCCCCAAGTTTCACCCTCCTCCAGCTCTGGTGCCTGTACCTCCTGTTGGTTTTATAACACAGTCAGTACTTTGGGCTGATCATGGTTAGTATGTGGACAGCCAAGTTACCTGTCATCAACCATCCATTCACTCATTTACCAAATCCCTCCTAGGTGCCAAGTCCTGTGCTTAGGACTCTCTCTTGCTTCCAAATGAGGACCAGCTGCTCTCCTCTGCCCTGCTGTATAGCATTCAGCAAACATTGCCGGTAGGCTTGTTGTGTGCTTGGTGCCTAAAGGTTGACGCTGGGAATATGGATATAAATAAAAGGTTCTGTAGATTAGACAGTAGACTCTGGCCTGGTGTGGCCTCTTTGGCCACCTTGCTTACTTACCCCTGATGGACACTCTGTTAAAGGACTTCGGTGTTCTTGAACATCCTTTGGATCCCCTTACCTTGCCACTGCTCCTCAGATCTCTGGGCTCCCCAGCCCACCACCTTGCCATTTGTTCTCCCACATTCCTCCTCTCCTCACCTCTAGGATTTGATGAACGCATTGTCTTCCCAACTCATGACCTTGGCTCTTCTAAAACCACATAGTGTGGTTTTCAGGACCCCTGGTACCCCTGCTCTGGGGCTGCTCCCACTTCCACCTGACTGGCCCAGCCTTTTAGGCAGGACCCAGACCTAAACTCCAGAGACACTCTGTTCTTCTCTTACATTTTGAAGATGGTCACCACATACTTCTACCCTTTTGGAAGTCAGCTGGACAGTGTGCAGGACTCCGCCACCATTCCACTCACTACTCTTGGAATGCCTTACTAGATTTCTTTTATACTTTTTCCCGTATGTGTGCCCACTAATTATTTTTCCTTATTTATTTCAACTACCCCTTCTCCTAAACTGACTCCTCACATAACCATTTTAGTGTTTTAGTTGTGAGCAGAAAATTTTGTTGGTTGAATTCTAAAGTCTTAATCCTAGTATTTTTCCCACTTCACAAATCAAGGCACACAAAATGAGTGACAATGAAATGATGGATTTGCCTTAGTGTTCAATTGGAGATTAAGATCCTAGCTTTCTGACCTCTTGGTCTGGGCAGAGTTTTTGCTGGTCAGTCAGAGTGGCAATGGCAATGGGGGAGGAGATCCACTGACCCAGTTTAGTAATAGAGTTGTTTTTAATTGTAGATGGCTTCCTGAGGTTCCCAAAGGAGACCTTACCTCCTAAAAATGATGACCCAACCCGCTGTGAGCTCTGATGGTTAATGGTAAAAGTCATTTAGGAACAATAGCGGTAGCATCACATGATGGTTAGTGGCACACCTGCCTGGGATTGAATCCTGGCCCTGCTAGGGAAAATTACTTAATTTTTCATGCCTTTCCCTTCTGGAAAGTGGAGATACTGCTAGTACTTACTTATGGGATGGTTATAGCATAAAATGATTACATCTATAAATACTGAGAACCCAGCAATAATAAATATTTGATAGATAAATGATTATCATAGGTACAATTGGTGACCACTAACCATGTGTTTTATTTATAGTATCCACAATATTACAGCACCCCTAAAAGGTCGGTACTATTTATGAGGACACAGGTTTAGAGAGGTGAGATGATTTGGCCCAGATCACCCAGCCAAAAGCCAAAAGCAGTAAGAGCTGAGACTTGAGCTAAGGGCTGTCTGATTCCCAAGCTGTCTCTCCTTCCAAAACAATTTCTACCAAGCTCCATTCTCACACCTCCCTCCCCACCCCCCTCTCTTTCAGCTTGGCTAAAAATATCCTGAACAGCATCCTCATTAGCTAATATGCATAAATTATTTTTTACTTTTTGTACGTAATTGATTCATTCAAAGGGAAGACTTCATCTACTTGAAGGAAAAATCTGAGCGCTCACTGAGAATTAATCTGAATTCAGAAAAGGCAGCTGCCTGTGGATACCCCTCTGCCTCTGGGTTTATATTGCTAGCTGGATGGCAGCATAACAAAGCAAAAATCAAACTCCTTGTGTTCACACGCAACCACCACATTTGAACTGGGTGACTTTGGTCAAGTCTCTTCCCATTTCTCAGGCAAGGGTCTCCTCAACTCTTAAATCAAGATAATAGAAGCACTCGCCTTATAGGATTGTGGTGACGATTAAACGAGACAATCAATGGGCCTGATATGTAATATGCAGCACCTCAAAAATGGGGTCTTGGGGAGCAGGTGCAGCTCAATGGTTGAGTGTCTGCTGCTTCCCATGTACAAGAACCCAGGTTCAATCGCCGGTACCTCCTAAAAACAAAAAACAAAACAAAACAAAAAAGCTGGAGGTCTTCATTCTATAGGCCATCTGTATGGAATATGTCACAGACTTTTGCAAGAGAGGCAGCATAACCTAGTGGCTAATTGTACAGAATTTGAAGCCAAAGAGATCATGGTTCAAACTGCAGCATATACCTGGCTCTGTGACACAGTTTCTTTCTCTCTCTAAGTCTCAGTGTTTCTGTAGTAAAAATGTAGAAAAAATAAAAAGATATAATACATATAAAGAGCTCAATAATGAATGGTGGCTGCATTCACAGCAAGCCTCCGCAACCAGATCATCTCTCCGATAGCAGTCGGAGTAATTGATTTCTGCTTCTCAGGCAAAACCACACACGGACACCATAGAGTGTTCGTCCTAGGGCAGAGCACATGTGCTCCAGGCAGCTAAAGCCAAACTGTCTGCCCCAACTTCTCCTGCTGGTAATGTGGCTGATGACAGCTTAATGGACTCTTTACCCTTGAATGCTAAGGGGAAAATAACTCATGGCATTATAACATATGAATGTAATGTGTTTGGTATTTTTTTTTTTTTCTGAGCAATGGAGAGACCCAAAAACATATGTAGATTTGAGCCTGCAACCCAAACCTTCTTTTCCCAGGCCTGTCTGTGCAAGGGACAGATTTAGCCATTACAATTACCCAAATCATTCACATTTGTAAAATACAGACATAGCTGTGTGTGTGTGTGTGTGTGTGTTTCCCTACTGATATAAAGATACCAAAACAGAGTGTGTAGTCAGCTTGTGATGAATGGACTATGAATACCCCTAAATTGATTTTCCAGGGACAAGTTAGTTCCTCTTGGAATGGATGGCTGGATCTGCACACACACACACACACCCTCTTTGTTGTCATGGGGAAGCTGGTCAAGCATCTACCAGCACAATTTTCAGGAAGCTGCACCATCTTGACCAGAAAGGAGGGGCATCCCCTCTGTGGGAAGTTAAAACTTTGCTCCACCTCACAGTCTGAGGGAAGAGGTGGTGAGTGGCAGCCAGAGACTCTTCCATTAAACTGAAAGGGGCTAAGGAGGCAGGGATGAGGGCATAGAGAAGAAAAAAGGGCAAAGAATGATATGGGATAGTGGGAAGACCCCATCTTGGAGCCTCAGTTTCCCCACCCATGAAATAAGTTCCATAACCCCCACTTTGCATAATGCTGTGAGAAATCATTATAAGCAGGTAAAGTCCTAGCAGGATGTGAGGTACAGTGTCAGGCTCACAGCGGTGCAGGGAAGAAAGGGGCTCCTCTCCCTCTGGAGAAAGCCCAGGCCAGGCAGGAGGTGTACAGAGAGCCCCAGCTCCCATACAGCACAGGGACTGTCCATTCCAGTCACCCAAAGCTTCACAGAAAAGGAAGAGTGTGGAAGCACGCGGCTGTCCATCTGGCTAATGTTCACTTGTGTTTCCTACTGGAGAGCATCACTTTTTTCACCTCACCTGGTTTGTTTACCCAAACAAGCTGCTCATTAACAACACGAATTACATTTTCTGCAATTCTGTTGACAGCACAAATGTCTGCAGTCAGCTTGGGAGTTTGGTGGGAACTGTCGCGGATCCCACCCAGCCCAGCACAGACTCTAAGGAAAGAAGGCAAGGCCACACTGGGGTCTGGCAGGTTGGGGGTAGCAGGACCTAGCTGGGGCCTGCTGGCAAGTCCAGCCCAAGATCTCCATCGCCTAAGTAGAGACAAGTCTCTGGGCATCCCCAGAGGAGATGAGGCACTTTCCAGAAAACAAAGGTAGACAGAAGGAGATGTTTTCAAATAGAGTGTGGGGGAGGAGCCAGACATGAGTGGATGAAACCCCAGACAGAAGTACAGACCTGGCAGACAGGAGGCCCAGCTTTCTGTGGAGAGACCCTCAGGGGCTTCGCCCAATCAGGCAGGGGGCACAGCTAAGCCCACATTCAGCTACCTTCAGCACCAGCAACAAGAAGATGAGAAAAATAATTATCCTTCTTCTCGGGTTGGCCCTGAAGACTCAGCTCAGCCTGATTTGTAAAAGCTCTGCTCTCTCCTCTCAGCTCCTCCCAGCTACTTCCTCTCAAGAGAAAGAAAACGTTTTTCATGTGTGTGTTTATTTGAAATTATTGCCCTCAAAAAGTTTTCTTTCCTCCCCATTTCTTCATTCAATAAGTTTTTAGAAAGGGCTTACCAGTTGCTCTGAGATAGGAGCTGAGGGATATGGAAGTGAAAAAAAAGACATGATCCCTGCTCTCAGGGAGTTTTCAGTCTAGTGAAGAGAATGATATTAAATGACATGACAAAAATATCCCAATAATTGTAAATCATGGTGAGTTAGATGAAGAAGTCCAGGATGTTAATGAAGCACCTAACAGGTGGACCCAATTACTGACAGGGGCAGCCAATGACATCTCCTAGAAAATGTGAGGTTTAAGCTGACACCCCACTGAAGAGAAGTTATCTAGTTGAAGAGTGGAAAGAACAATGTGCCTACATGTTTGGTTTCAGATTTCATCCAGACACCAAAGAAAGTCTTTGGGTTTCTCTTCTATCTGAGGGGAAGCTCGTGTGGAATCTGGGTTGTAGAGATACCTGCCTTGTTGTTTGAGGATAAGCGCCAGGAGGCAGGGACTCAGCCCACACCACGTGGCCTGGCACATAGTTGGAGCTCAATACATATTTGTTAATTGAAAAAGAAAAGAGCGAGGGTGGGGGAGAGGAGATGGGGGTGTTCATGCAGAGGAAAAGCATGTGCAAAGGCTCCATACATGCCCACTCCGCTTGTCCTCCTCTGTGCCTGAATGTTATCAATAAATAAGACTATGTCACATGTACCTACAATGGATATATAAATATACATGGATCTACATTATATAAAATCAGAGCTCAAGCTCATTAACCCAAACATCTTGGTATAGTTAGGGATTATTATCTCCATCTCACAGTTAGGGAGATCCCCAAGTCAGGGTTCTTTCCACTCTCCCGTGATGGTAACCCGCAATTTACTCATGCTACCACCCCCCAAGCAGACCGAGTTCTTATTGCAACTCATCTCAAGAATGGATGATGCCAGTCTTCAGTCTAAATTCTCATGTGCCCAGAATCCAGAGATAGGACAGAAAACACTGGGGGCTCAAAAGCCAAACATCCTTCCCCTCCTTGCTAGGGAATCAAAACATTCCTCACTGGGAAGCGGATGTGGCTCAACCAGTTGGGTGCCCACCTACCACATTGGAGGTCCTGGTTTCGGGTCCCAGTACCTCCTAAAAGAAGATGAGCAGATGCCACAAGCCGGCAGACGCCACAGCCTGCGGGGGAATGGATGTGTCTCAGGCCATTGAGCACTTGCCTCTCATGTAGGAGGTCCCTGGTTCGGTTCCCAGTGCCTCCTGGAGAAGGTGAGCAGACAATGAGCAGACAGACAAGAGAACTATCTGGGGGTGGGGGGAAAAATAAAGAAAAATAAACTAAATAAATCTTTAAAAAAAAAAAAAAAAAAAACACATTCCTCACTGTGACCTTTACGTATCCCCACTCCCCTAACAAATGGCTGTTTGGATGAGATAGTAATAGCAGAGATATACTGAGAGCTTACCTTGTGCCAGGTACTGATCTAAGCATGTGATTTGTAAGAACACATTCATCTTCACATCCACCCTATGAGGAAGCTATTTGATCATCCCTCTTTTACAGAGGAGAAAACTGAGTCACGGAGTTGTTAAATGACTTGTGGATAGATGACAGCATCCACAAACCTCCCCCACCCCTTGTCCTTCCTCAGCTCTTTCTGGTGGTGGACAAGCAATCGCTGAGTACCTCCTGAGGCCCATGAGTAAAGAGGTGTCAAAAGGCTGGGGTATGTCCTGAGCTCAAGTAGGGGCCAGTGTCTGAGAGAAAGAAGACCCAGCACCCTACAAAGCACACATTGGCTGGAGTGCATCATTCAGGTGGGGAAACAGGTTCCAGAGATGGGATAAACAGCCCCAATAATAAGCATCCTAGCTACCATTTACCTCCCTAGAGACAATGGTAGAGGGGTTTGCAAAAGAAGTCTTCTCAAACAGGAGGTAATCAGTCACCAGCCAGAATAATCTAAACTGGGCCCAGGCATTCTAAAAGTGGGGATGAAAATTTTGCAACCTTTTTAGAAAGCAGTTTTGCATATGTGTCACAAAAAAAAACTTTAGGGGAACAGGTATAGCTCGGTGGTTGAGTGGCTTCTTCCCATGTACGAGGTCCCTGGTTCAATTCCCATTGACTCTTAAAAAAAAAAAAAAAAAAAAAAAACCTTTAAAAAGTCCATTCTTTTTTACATAATCTTTCTAGAGTTAATAATCAATGATGTGGACAAAACATGCACAAAGACGGTCACTACAGGATTATTTATAGATGCCTCAATTTTTATTGAGCACCTAAGATGTGTCAGTCGGTGTGTAGCACTGTCCAGAGGTGAATTAGACCTCAGGTTGTCCAGGATCATTCAGCCACCTTCCTTCCTCAGAGAGATAGTGTGGCCGAGTAGAGGGAGCCTGGGAATTGGAAATACCTGGGTTTTTCATTCATTCTCTCTTTCACTCATTTGCTCATTCCACAAATATTAAAAAGCCTCTATGTGTCAATGTAGAATTACCATATGATTAGCAATTCCATTCCTAAGAATTGAAAACAGGTACTCAAACAAATATTTGTACATGAGTGTTCATAGCAGCACTATTCATCATAGGCAAAAGGTGAAAATAACCCAAGTGTTCATTAATGGATGAATGGAAAAACAAAATATGGAAAAGCCATACAATGGAATACTATTCAGCCACAAGAAGGAATAAAATACTGATAAATGCTACAACATGGAAGAACCTTGAAAACATTATGCTAAGTAAAAGAAGCCAGACAAAAAGGTTACATATTGTATGACTCCATTCATAGGAAATATCCAAAATAGGTGAATCCATAGAGACAGAAAGCAGATTAGTGGTTACTAGAGACTAGGGGGAAGGGGAAGTGGGGAAGATGGCTTAATGAATACAAGTTTTCCTTTTGAGGTGATGAAAGTGTTTTAGAACTAAATAGTGGTGATGATTGTTCAACATTGTGAATGTACTAACTGCCATTGAATTGTTCACTTTAAAATGGTTAATTTGATGTTATATGAATTTCCCCTCAAAACAAAACAAAACAAAACAAAAACCTCTCTGCTAGGCAGTTGTTCTAAGAATGAGTCAAATCCCTGCCTTTGTGGAGCCTGGGGCAGGTTGTCAATAAACAAGTAAACAAAGCAAAACAAAAACAAGATCATATCAGCTCTTGATAGATTAGCAGGGTACAAGAATAGGAAAAGCTGAGGGGGAAGAGGGGATGTTTCAGGTCAAGTGCTCAGGGAAGGGCTCTCTGAAGAGGCAGCACTTAACCAAGATCTAAATTAGGCAAGAGAGAGAATGAGACGTGGGTATCTTGGGGGAAAGAATGTTCCAGGTAGGGGGATGAGCAGGTGCAAAGGTGCTGGAACAAGGACGAGCTTGGAGAGTTCAGGCTTACCAAGGGGACAGAAGCACACAAGTCAAGCCCCATTTTCAGTCCAGACAAGCTGCTGCTACCTGTAGAAATGAAGAGTGGGCTCTTTCAGTTACAGGTTAGAGATGAAGAAAGGCTAAGAATAAACTCTTGCAAAGATATCTGAGGATGGGCTCCTTTCAGAGCAAGCAGAACTTTGGGAAAACAGGCAAGTTTTGGACTACAAAGGATGGACGACTGCTAACAGACATCTCTGCCCAGCGCCTCAGTCCCATAGTTCCAACTTATCCAGAGATTCAGGAATGAGAGGGAGAAGGAGGGACTAGAATGACTGCAGCTAAAATCCTAGATCTGATTGGGGGAAAAGATGACAGGATACTAGCATGTTGGAAAGGCCCAAGTTAAATAGTTTGATTTCTATCAGCTTTTCACAAAGAAAACGGAGCAAAGGTGAGATGTTTATTTTCAAAGCAAGCAACATATTTCTTATGACAATATCTCCACTTAATGGCCCTATCATGTCTAATAACTTATGGGGATAAAACACATTTCTTTGATCTGAGCTAGTCAAGAAGAGTGACAGCTGACAATCTGCACAAAAATCTAGTGCCTTGTCTAATTGAGATGACTTCTCATTATTGGAAAGTCTCACATCCGATGGAGGATTCTTTTTAACTTTACCAAACTGCTAACCATTTCCTCACAACCTCCCACCCTCTTGGAACTGACACCCCTTCAAGAGTGAAGTCAAAGTTCAGCATGATATATCTCTGGGCTACAACTTGCATGAGGGACTGTAGGAAGCTTTTCCTATCAAAGAAGTGGGGGGAAGCGGCTGTGGCTCAATCAGTAGGGCTCCCGTTTACCATATGGGAGGCCCCGGGTTTGGTTCCCCAGGCCTCCTGGTGAAGGCAAGCCCGCCCGCACGGCGTGGTTAGCTGACCCAGCGAGCACAAGCAGCAAGGGGGGGATAAATGAATAAATAAATAAAATCTTTAAAAAAAAAAAAAAAAAAAAAGAAGTGGGCCTTTGCGTGCCTGTGTGCACCCACTCTTCCAACTCGAGCTTGTCCATTTGAACCTGCTAAGCACATTTATCTGGGCTGATTCTTAACTGATGGTGGTGCTTTTCATGCATCCATCAGAGGCCATAGAGCCCCTACTGTATACCAGGCGCCATATTAAAAGCTGGAAAACAGAAACGCACCAGTCCTGGTTCCTGCCTGGAAGAACTCAGAGTCTACTGGGAGGGACGGAAACATAAAACAATCGCACTACTGTATGATGAGAGGGTAACTCGGTCATTTCCTCCCTGGGTGATCTAGGGGATGTTGCTTCCTCCCTCTCATAGGGTTGTGGGTTACAAACTTCAGATTGCATCGGAGTCACCTGGAGGTTCTTATCAAACATAGATTACTGCTCCCCAGAGTTCTGATGAAGAGGTCTGGGGTGGGGCCTGAGAATTTGCATGTCTAACAAGCACGTGGTGGTGGTGCTGATGCTGATCAGGGGGCCACACTTTGAGAACCAAACGGCCATAGATGGATGGAGAGGATTACATGAGCTGAAGTGTGCAGGAGGGCGAGTGCAGTGCCTGTCTGGCTTTGTTCCATGCGTCCCCTGAATAAACAGAAGACCTACAAGCACTGTGTGGGCACTGGAGGAAGAGGGGGAGGACTTCCCAGGGGAGGTGATTTGGCAACAGAGGCCTGAAGGAAGTGGCTCATCTGGGGGCCGGCCAACCCTCTCCTCTGATGAGGAAGACCGTTTAGAACTTCCCTCTTGAGGCAGTGGCTTTCAATCAAACACTTTACTTTGCCTTATTGTAAGAAATACATTTTACCTTGCGACCTGGAACCCCTACAAGCCTGTGTATTAGAACAGAAACATGAAGCAAGACTTTTCCTTATTCTTTGTGATGCACTCTGAGACTTTCTGTGTTATTATTTTAATGCCCAGCTTGCTAATATTAGCTAACTTAAGTAGATTGTGTAATAGATTACACAAGGGGGTAAATCACTTAATCAGACATACAGGGGCATTTAAATCAGAACTGGGACTGGGGAAGAGAGAAGGCAGGGTCAGCCTAAGTTATAAAATCAGGCTAAGTTCTAGCTGAATAGATTAAAACACCCGCAATGCATACTTGTGTGTGTGTGTTGACTCAATCCTCATACCACCCCTCTAAAGTAGATAATATTATCACCATCTTCATCCCCATTTTATGGGTGAGGTTAAGTGACGTGCCAAGATTCTGTGCTCTCAGTCACTGTGGAGCTAAAGGATTGCAATCCACAGACTAGAAACCTCTCCGTAGAGAAACTAAACACAGATCACCCACTGGGTCAACCGACATGCAGAGTTCCTAAGTGCCAGGCAGAGTCCTGCATGTTGGCACAGATCTAACATAAATTGACTAATTTCTTTGTTATTGCATGAGCCCCTACGAGGTGCCATGCTTTGTGCCAGGTGCTAGAGTACATGCAAATTAGTTGCTTCATTCACAGGCTCACACACTAGGCAATTAGTCACTGGCACCTGCTCTGTGTCCTGCCCTGTGTTGAAGGTGCCACACCTGGGCCCGACACCCAGGATTTGGGGGTCCAGGTCCTCCTTCAGTTCTGCATGCACTGGACTGACTAATCCACCTCAATCCCTTCATTAATCCCTGAAGAAACAGAACACCAGGCATCCTCTCTCCTTCCCATTTCTCTCTTCTTGGAACTTGGACACATAAAATGCCAGGCAAGCAGAAACAATTTACAGTGGATGTTAATGAGGCCAAAATTGTGGTGGCTGGTTTGCTTGCAGCAGCTGCACTGCATGCTCTGGGTAGGAGAAGCTGCCCGGGAACAGCCGTTAGGTGATCCTGTGGTCCTGTCTTTGGCCCCCATCCTCATGTCTCCTGCCTCCATCAGATGCTCTATGATGAACTTTGCTGCCAGGGAGGGGGCAATCTAATCTGGTTCTTTGGGGAAACCCATCTGCCAGTGTCTAAGCCAGAGTTTAGCTCAATTCCTTTGCATGACTCCCAATGGGCACACTCACCAGCTTGAGTCTCTTCCTTACTGAACAGATTACCTGGACTTTGCTGTGGGTTTGAACAGATCATACTGAGTTAGTATTCTAACCCTGTAAAGCCAGTTTTCTGTGCTTTGGTCTTTCTCCCCCTATGAGCACCTTATTCTCTGTGTGCTCATGTGACTTGGAACATTGGATTTCTTTCTGATAATATCTCTATGAACAGTAAAGACGTGGTCTTTGGAGTAAGGCAGACCTGCCTTACACAGACCTACTGTCTGTGTGACCTTGGCTAGTGACTTCATTACCCCAAGCCTCAGTTTCCTTAATGAAAATGGGGGTGAGAGGATGCAGGTAAAGATTGGGGGAGACCAAGGAGACATGATGACTAAATGCAACATGGGGGGTCGGATGTGGCTCAACTGGTTGGGCGTCTGTCTCCCATATGGAGGGACCCGGGTTCGATCCCCAGGACCTCCCGGTAAAAAAAAAATAATAATAAAATAAATAAATAAATAAAATAAATGCAACATGGGATCCTGGATTGTGGAGCAGAGCAAGGTCATTAGTGGAAAGACTGGGGAAATCCAAATAAGGCCTGTAGTCTAGTTAATAGCTGAGTATCAATATAGTACATTGTTTTGACAAATGTACTATGGATATACAAGATATCAAGATTAAGGGAGAAGGGGTGAAGGATATATGGAAATTTTCTGTACTATCCTAGCAAATTTTCTATAAATCTAAATTATTCCCAAATACAAAGTTTGAAAAAAGAAGATGCATGCAAATCCCTGAGCACACTATCTGGACTCTTGATAAATGCTGGCTTTTATTATCATCAAGAAGATGATCTCATTTATTTATTCCCCACATCACCATCATGATGGAGGTACAACTATCAGCCCCACGTTGCATGTTTGGAAACTGAAACACAGAGAGGTGAAATACTTAGAGAGATTGAGAGGTGAAGACTTTTCTTGTTTGTTTGTCTGTTTTTTGTTATTTTTTATTATTATTGAAATAATGAGAATGCTCTAATAATGATTGAAGTGATAAATGTACAACTATGTGATTATACCAAATACCATTGATTGTAAACTTTGGATTAATTATATGGTTTATTAATATGTATCAATAAAATTGCTTTGTTAAAAAAAAAAAAAAAAAGAAAGAAAGAAATACTTGTCCAGTGTCACACAGCTGGGAGTGGCAGAGCCCAAATTCAAACCAAGCCACAGCCTGCCTCTAATACCCATGCTTTTACCTGCTCTGCTTATCCCTGCACAGTGCTGTCATTATTACAGTAAATAATAATAAATAATGGAAGAGGGGCAGAGTGGTTAAAACAAGCACAAGTTTTAGATCCAGATAGACTTGGGTTCAAGAGCAACTCTAATTTGTTTAAAAAAAAAAAAAGAGCAACTCTGCTGTGGATCCTGGGCAAGTTAATTAACCTCTCTGAGCCTCGGATCCTTTATCATTAACAGAAATTAACTCTCAAGCATAATTGAGATGTAAAGGTACTAATACACAGGAGAAGCTCAGTTAATATTAGTTCTTATTCCAGCAACATATTTGATCGCCTCATTTGGACACCTGCCTTGCTGCAGAAGCATCGCTCAGGGGAACAGCAGGGGCCCTTACCTGGCTGTGAACTCTGAGGCTGCCACTTACTCACTGTGCAACCTTGAACAAGTGACTTGGCATCTCTAATGTCAGGTTGCTCAAGTTTAAACTGAAGAAAAAGTCCCTGCTTCAGAGGATTGTTGAGGGCATTACATGACATATCTGAAAAACACTTAGCACAACCCCCGCACATGATCAGTGCTCAATGGATGGTAGATGCCAATCAACAAATATTTCTCATTCCTTCCCCTTCCTAACACACAGTAGGTTGCACCTCCTGGCCCCTGGTGGTTGCATGGGGCCATGTGACATGTTCTGCCCAATGAATTGTGAGCAAACATGGCATGTCATTTCCAGGCCAAAAATTTAATTATCACTGGAAGACCCTCCCAATTCCTCTTTCCCCTTTGACGCAATGACCAGAAACAAGATGGTGGCTTCTCCCTTAGCCTGAGTTCCCCTGTGACCACAAGGAACAGAACTCCTGTGATAGATATGCAGCATGAATGAGAAATAAACCTTTGTCATGTTAAGACCCTGAAGTTTGGGGGTTACTTATTGTAGCAAAATCTAACTTATTCTGACCATTACAGCAGTTATATTTAATAAGTATTACAACTTTTACTTCCCACAGTTCTGAAAAGAAAGTTAAAAAGTAATGTATTCTTAGCAATTTACAAAATATGTTCGTCATCCTCTAAAGCCTGTGGTTTATCTCTATTTTACAGATATGGACACTGAGATCAAGGGCCATTGTCCAAAGTCACACAGCTGGAAAGTAACTAAGTATGGACTTGATGCAGGCTCCAAGTCTTCAAATCTGCCTATTTATAGCATAGTTCCCAGACCCAAGCTGTACCATTCGAGAAGAATTCGAGTTGGAAACTTGGAGCCTTGAGAGGTTTCTGGGAAGGGAACTGTGATAAAGAGAGGTGGTGACAAGGTTGACTTTACTTTGTTCTCTTTCCATCTCTCCCTCTCACATCTTGCTTTGCTCTTTCATAATTTTACTATCTGAAACCTCACACCAACTGTGTAAGTGATGTGAATGTTTTCAGAAAACATGTGCTGGGCACATGATTTTGACTTAAGTTCTAGTACTTTGTAATATCCATTTTTTCCAACCAGACAGATACCTCTCTGCCCTGCAGCTCCACCGTGCTTGGAAGGGTGTTGTGTCTTCACAATGCATGTAGAGTCTTATCTAAGCTACAGCTTCATACTCTTTCCATGAGATCATAAAGCCTTACCTCTGCTGCCCATGTGAGATGGCCATATGGGAAAAGCATTTGGAAAACTGGAGAGCACTGTATCCATGTTGGTGATTATCCCGAACCTGACTTATTTTTTCAGCTGTAAACATTTATTGAGCACTTACTATATGCTGTGTGGGGGCTGGAGATAAGAAATGAATGAGATACTGTGCATGCCCTCAAGGAGGCAGTGTGTTGTCATGAGTAAGGGCACAGAGAGTGGAGTAAAAAATCTGCATTCCAGTCCTTATTCAACCAATTGTTTCTGCCTTGAATCATTTTTCAAAAAGTGTAAAACAGTGATAATATTTAGTATTTATCTCAAAGCACTATTGTAAGGTTTAAATGAGATGATGTTTGGAAAGTGCAAAACCCAGTGCCTGACGGGTGGTAAACATCGACTAGGGCCATTGTTATTAAGCAGTGTTTGGGGACGTAGGAGGATTTCCTTAAATGTTTGTTGGCTGAAAGAATGGGGAGCAGTGGCGTGGAGAGACATCAATAAACATGAGATAATGTCCTGGCGTCCATGAGGGATCTGGCCAAACTGGCCTCAGGGTGAGCCACGGTGAGGGTCCTGGGCCTAGACCCAGAGAAAGGCCCGGCAGCCTGGAGACCTCCCACCATAGAGGCACCCCGGAGGGGTCAGGAGCCCTCGAAGCCACCAGGACATTTTTTTCCCAACCACAATATGAGAAAACACACTACTAGCCGGCACTCCCCACTTGGGCAAGTGAGTGTTAACATCACCGGGAAATGAGAAGTGAACATATGGAATGCCAACATAATGCAGAAACGTGGGATTAAACAACGCAGTGGTGCAGGAGCAACCATCCTCCAGGCTCCAACACTCCCCTGGGCTCCCTCTTGCTCTCTCTGCTTGGGTTGGAATTTGCTGTAGGAAACAAGCTTCTGTTCAAGAGTGAGGCCACATGTGGCTGACCAGGGCTTTGAAATCAGGCAAACCCGGGTTTGAATGCCAGCTGACTACTTTCTGTCTGCAAGATCACAGCAAGACACATCACCCTTCTGAGCTTGGGTTGCTCATTTGTCAAGTGGGAATGCTACCACTTTTCTCATCAGGTTTGGTTGCACTATTAATGTGCTTTTTATGTACATTGCCTGCATCCACTCAATTAATCCTGACAAAAACCCTAATAGGAGTTATTAGACCCATTTGACAGATGGGGAAACTGAGGCTCCAAGAGGTTTATATAACAACCACAGCTGGTGAGGAGCTGAGCTGGGATCTGAACTTAGGGACATCTAACACTAATGCCATGCTTTGCTTTCTCCACTTCACCTATGGAAGGCATTTGACTCACATTTCTACCACTTCTAATATCTTCAAATCTGGGAACGCATGGGGGGAAGAAACCAAAAAAAAATTTTTTGCCAATTTGAATAATTAAATTTGGCAGCCAAAAGCTGAGTATCTGAAAATACATTTCACCACCCCATTGCCGAATCCGTTTAATGTATTTTGAACCAGCTTAGTTGGGACAGATAGGAAATGGAGCAGGCGTTTAAATTTTAAAAGTAGCCGTGAGGAGTCACAGCTCTACGTTATTAGGATAAGTCTGCACTAAGCCCTCAGTTCCCACAGGAGTCGTGGTGAGGTCACCCTCACCTCTGAACTCGCCTGGGGTCCTTTAAAGGCAAGAGCAGAAAGAGGAAAAGCACGAAAGAAGAGAAGAAAGAAAGAGAAGACTTGAAGAAAGCTTTTCATCTCAAGCCATTTATTTCCATAACAAGCGCGTTTCATCTTCAAAGCCCTTTACAAGTCATAATTAATCTTCACAACACCTTAGTGAGGTGGGCGCATGGCTTACTGGGTTTTATAGACCAAGGTGGCGCAGGGGAGGCCTTTGGACAGTGAGTGATCTCTGGGCACCACCAGCCTTACGAGGGACTATTTAGGCCATCTCACCTCAGCCTGGCAAGCCAGTCCCAGATTCCTCTTCCCCAAGCAAGGCTCATTGGATAAATCTTCAGAAAATGTTTTCTGATGTGAAGGAGGTGAGAAGGCAAGGAGGCAAAAGAACTTGGGGCACAAACAAAATGTAAATCCTGGAATTATTTTAATTTTCATGTGTGATTTTATTGGAATTATAAATTGATTAACTTTATTTCAGTAAATTAATAACTCATATTTCTGGGTGTACGTTTAACATTTCCAAGGTCCTTTCATATGCCATATCTCAGGTGACCCTACAACAGTCATTTCGTCCAACACATATTTATTGAGTGTCTGCTTTATGCCAGGCTCTGTGTGAGGGCTGCACATAAAGCCGCGAAGACGGCAGGTAAAGACGTGTCCTCACTGGGCATGCAGTTTAGTGGGAGAATCCCTACAGGAGCTTTTTATGTACATTGCCTACATTTGTTTATGTATCCCACCTACATTTGTTTGTTTGTTTTTTACAAATGAGGGAACTAAGGCTTAATTAAGTTCACACAACGAGCTGGTGGTGGAAGTTGACCTCAGTCCCAGGTTCAGTTGATTGTGAAGCTTGTGTTCCAGCCAAGTACAAAGATGTTCATTGCAACATTGTTTAAAATGACAAGAAATTGGAAGCAACGTGCTTGTCTATCCATAAGGAAATGGATCAATGAAATGTGGGAAATGCATGTGGTGAAATATTATACCAGACCAAAGGGAATGAATTACATCTACTCATAGATAATGTTCAGGGAAAAAAGTAAGATGCAATATTAGATGTAGAGCATGATATTATTTCCATATATTTAAAAAAGCACACTCCAAGCAATGCCACATATTTACAAATATGTGAATAAAGCTATAGAAGGTGGACTGGAAGGCCACACACAAAATACATGACAGTGGATGCCTTGGGGGTAGAAGCAGGATTATGAATTAAAAGTAGAGGACCAAAAAAATCCTGGTGGGGGGTGGTCATGCTGGATGGAAGATGGTAGGGTACCATAAACCAAGGACCTGGCTGATGGACTTAATTCATGGGTGTGTCCTCCCAGGTCCCCTCCAAAACTAATAACACAAAACATGCATATCCTCTGCTCTGTTACAGGCTACAGTCTCTCCCTTCAATCTGTGTTGAAATTGCCTGTCGAACTTGAACCAGCCAAAAAAGTGAAATGAAAAGCAGGAACAAAAAGAGCAAAATTTGAAACTAACTTGAGAAGTGAACAGTGTCTGTTTGGGCTGCAAATGGGTGCTGTCGAGTATATGTGGCAGCTGTGATGGACCAGAGACCAGGAGAGGCTGAGCCATGAGCTCTTCCACGGCCATGCCTGTCCCACGGGCCAGGTCGGCCAAGATGCCACAGAAGCCGTGGGGCAGCAGTGGAAATCGTGGTTGGAGGTTCCCTGCAGAACTTCACTTACCGGCTTCTCAAAGCCACACTTGCCTGCTTCCTTGTTGGTTTCCTGCCACGACACGATCAATTCTTACAGATATGTTTTCTAGAAGCTAAGTTGTGCCAGGCAAACCATGCCAAAGCAATCTCATTTCCATGTGTGGTCTGGGAGGATTGGGGGAGACAGCAGGCAGAGTGATTCTGGATTTCAGCAAGGCATTTGGAGGAATATCTCGTCCACCTGGATCTCCCTAAAATGCAAATCTGACTTAGTTCCTCCCCTGCTAAGGCTCCCTATCTCCAAAAGGATAAAATCAGAATTCCTCAGCTGCATATGCAAGGCCCTCAGTGAGCTGGTCTCTGCCAAACTTCCCAGTCTCATATCCAGGTGCTCTCCCCTCGCTCTCTCCCTGCCAGCTGTACTAGTCCATTGTGGTTATACAATGCAATCCTCACTTTCATCCCTCCAAGCTCTTGCATAGACTGTCCAGGCACCTGGAATGTCCTCCCCTACCTTTTGTTACCCTGTGCTCAGCCTTCAAGACTCAGCTGGATTGTCACCTCCCCACAAAACTTCCTAGAACTTTCCCCATCCCCTGCCCACCCTAAGGAAGAACTGATGCATTGAGCAGATTGGTTATTACGTGTAAAATGCTTAGGACAGTAAATTGGGGTTAGCTGTGTTTCAAAATTCAGATTTTATGAAAGATATAAAGTTCATATACCATGTTTTTTAAAACAAATCAGTTTTTTTGATACATATTAATAAAGCATACAATCCATCCTAAGTGTACAATCAATGGTATTTTATATAATCACATAGTTGGGCATCCATCACTTCAATCGCATATACCATGTTTTTTAAAAGAGTTTGAGCAGAATATAGAGCAGATCGCCATAATAAAACTCATTAATGTTTCTGCAGGAAGCACATGAATATTTACACACTAAATGAAGACTATAAATAGTTTCATATTAGGTCAGGTAAGGTTTTGCCTTAATTTATGAAAAAAATTTATGAAAAAAATGGGGGGTAGTGTTTTTCAGAGCATTTAGGATTTTGGAGTTGTGATGATATTATTATTTCATGTTTGAAATAATATTGCTCCAATCCATAATGGTAACCATCTTTAGGGCTAGCATGTGCACTTACCACTCACTAAGCAATATGCAAAGAAAGTGATTCAAATGTTCTTAACCTTATGCCACCATAAGGTAGATACATTTCTCCAGATGAAGAAACTGAGGTAGAAAGACATTTAGTAGCTTCCACAAGTAAGTGGCAGAGCTGGGACTTGAACTCATAGCTTTTCTGATGCCAACACCCACACTCTTAGTCACCACTCTACCTTGTAGCTCCTCCCTGTGCTTTACACATCAAGGTACTCACCTCTTTTTGCTGCAATTCATTCTTTATGAGTTTTGTCTCCTCAACTGGGCTGTGAGCTCCTCAATTCCCCACACCAATTTGGTTTATGTGAGGGTGTGGGTCAGGGCTCCTCCTAGGACAAATATATATATTTTTGCAGGGCCCCCGTGTATATAAACAATTTGAGTCACACAAAATCAATGAGTCAGCACCACTCTGGCTTCCTGATCTCACAAGATTCTGTGAAAGAAGTACTACACTGACCAGCAGGCATGATCTGCTTACCAGGCTGCCTCCTGGAACTAGAATCCAACCCAGGATCCCAGGAAAAATTTCATAGGCGCGAGCCTCAAAGCTCCTTGGGCATAGGGTCATCCCTTTTGTGTGTGTGTGTGTGTGTGTATGTGTGTGTGTGCTGGGTTGAGAGGGCCTTGGACAGCATCCCAAATGGGAGAGACACTAGGGCCCATGCATGCCCCTAGCCCGAGTTCAGGATACCCCACCCAGATAGTACAGCCAGCTGGACCAGTCCCAGTCACCAGAAGGGAGCTTAGAAAATTTCAGGGGAGGCTCTCCAAAGCTAGGGGATCTGCTGAGGGGTAGGCCTGGCACAGGGGTCTAAGGGTATTTCTGGATACCTTCAAACCAGACTGATCAGGGTGCCCGTGGGAGGCCTTCCCTGACCAACCCTTCACATTCCAGTTTCTTCTTTCTCTCTCCTGCTTTTCTTCCTTTGGATTCTGTGTTGCATGGAAGTGCCATTGTCTGGCTTAATTCTTGGTCTAAGGGTTTTCTAGCTCGTGAATGCACTGGATGAAGTCATGGCGTCATTTCCATTTCTCCTCTGGGTAAATGGTATATTCTCTCCTCTCCTCTCCTCTCTTATCTTCATCTAACTTTCTCTCCTTTATCTCTCTTTCTTTCATTTTCTCTCACTTTCTCCTTCTCTTCTCTCTTTTTCTCTACTCATTTTTCTCTCTTTCCTTATATTTTCCACCCCTCCTCCCCAACAGACATACACGCACACACACATGCAAATATCGTTCACACACTCACACATAAGCTTTGAGCCTGAAGCTCCCAGAGCCCTCTCAAATCAACCCTTCTCCTGGTCAGACAGGCAGGCGTGCAGACCAGATGTGGTGCCAGGAATAAGCAGAAACCTGGCGGATGTGGCGTGGCAGCCTGGTAACCATTTGTTATCACCTGGTCCTCATGCTGCTAACATGCTGGAACATCTCTGGGCTTTAACCCTTTTGCTGCCTGTTGCACAGTCTTGAAGGAAAAAGCAGAAGGGAAAAGACTATGGGTGCAGAATGGTTGTGTGTGTGTGTGTGTGTGTGTGTAGAGCAGGGATGGAGGATACAGTAGGAAAAGAGGCTAGAAAGAAAGGCAAAGGTCAGGTCATATTATTCAGAAGGCCTGGAATGCCAAGCTAAATAGAGGAGACTTTATCCCAAAGGCAATGAGGAGCTACTAAGGCCATTAACCGGCACAGTGGTAGAGTCAGGATTGTGTTTGAGAAAGATCCCCTTGGCTTCAGAGTGGAAGAGGAATTGGAAGGGAGAAGCAGGAAGCAGGGAGATGAGAGAGGAGTCTCCGCCTCTCTCCAATTCTCCTGCCTCTACAGGGGGCTCAGGGGCTCCCCCTCCCATCAGCCTCTGCTTCCACTTTGGGTGTCATGTGCCTGGGGCCAGCTAATTCCCGGGTGGGCACATTCCCTTCTCCACGAAGACCTTTAGGGCCAGACCAGGAGCCGCAGCCCCAGGATGGGCTTTCCTGGCTGCTAACTGCAGCCTCAGCCAGCCAGCTTTCTGGACCCATCCTGACCGGGTTGGGGTAGTGGAGGAGAGGAGCAGGAGCACCTCTCTGGCAGGAGGGGTCCAGCAGCAGCCTCGCCTCCGCCCATCTAAAACCTGTATCTGGGGGAAGCTCTGAGGCTCCAGATGTCCCCTGCACTCAACTTTTACTTACCCAACTGCTGACTGAGAGTCCGCTTGTAGGAAAGCCTCAGCATTGGATTGAGACTGAGAGAAGGAACTGGGCTCCCAGCCTGCCGTGTCACCTTCTGGCTGTGTGTGCTTGGGCAAGCCACTTCACGTCTGGGCCTCTCTCTTTACCTGTAAAATGGGATTATGGTATCTACACAGGAGACTTTGGAAGTTCACATGAGATGACTTAAGCATTTTGCATGAAGTCAAGGCTGTGACTGTTGTCCTTGTATTTGCTGACAGCCTGGTTGTAGTCCTTAAGGGTTGTGTGACCTTGACCCAGTCACTCCCAGTGAGACTTAGTTTCCTCATCTATAAAATGGGAACATGGAGCCGGTTCAATCTTTGCTACCTCCTAAACACACACACAAACACACGCATAAAATGGGAACAGTAACAGTACACATTGTGCAGAATTGTGAGCTAATCCAAATAAAGAGCTTACCATGAGCCTGGATATAATAACCATGCAATAGTGTCTGTCTACTTCAGTTTCTCACAAGAATTCCACTTTTTCCCCTGAGATTTGGAGCTTGCCACTGAAGCTAGACCCTTTGAATAGTGCTCTGAGACCCAGCGTAGGTTCGGGAAACCCCTGTGCCCATATAATACAACAATATTATAATAACAAATGCTAGCAATTCTTGGTTGAGAACTTTCTATATACCAGATGGCAGCAGAGCATTTTGCAAGCTGGGGTTCCACTATGAGTAAACTGATCACTTCACTTCCTGCCTCCATGGCTGCACTCACTCCAGTGGCGGCTGCCCTATCCTCCCAAAATACTGATGCCAACTAGATCCAACCTGGAGTTTGCCAAACAGCTTTGGGAACTGGAAATGGAGCCTCAGGACACCCCCGTGGGTGTCCCCAGCCCCTTTGCCTTCCCACCTTCCTGGTCCTGTGGTCTCAGCATGCTTTCACCCAAGCCCACAGTTATAGCTTGGGGAGGATCCAGGTTTAAGGCCAGCTCTGGCCACTTTGTGGTCCTTTCTCTTCACCTCCAGGCCAGGACTTTCTGCAGCTTTCACTTCCCGCCCTGTTCTTCATGCCATCTCAACCAGTTTTAACTGGCTCATGGTTTGAGCCAGGCTCACTTCCTTTTCTTTTATCACAAATCATTAGATGTGGAAGTATGCCTGGCATGATTATACTTAAGACATTTCACAGTCAATTCCACCAAGACTATTTGCAGAGTGAGATGTGGATTTTGTTCAGAGAATTGTTCAGTTCAGTTTCATACCTGGTAATATCCATCAGTCATCTCCATACTACGTGGGAATAGGCTGTTCATTTACTCAGTCAACAACTTCTGATACCTTCTCTCTGCCAGAGGGGAATGCTGAGGGAAGCAGGCTGCAATCTCTGCTTCTTCTCGATAAGCAAATATGTTACTGGATTTCCTAGGTGGATGATGTAAGCAAACTTCACTTCCCTGCAAGAAGAGCCAAGAGCTGAATTATTTCTCCTCTTCCAACAGTTTGATATGATGCTTCCAGGTCTGGAAAAGGCATTTCCTCTGTTTAGAACCACTGAGTAGTGGCTCTCAAAGAGAATTCTAATGTAGCATCTCATTTAATCTGCAAACAACCTTGTGAGGATGAGATGGTTATAGCCTTCCTACAGGTGAGGAAACCAAGGCCCAAAGTGACCTGGAGAGTGGCAGAGCTGGGGTTAGAATCCCCAACACTGAAGCTCATACTCCTATGTTTCTCTGCCATCCACTGTGCCACACTGACCTCTAAAGACCCCCTTCTGCTCCCTAATTATTGTGATTCTTTTATCTTTTGAGAGTCTAGGCCAGGATGGAAGGAAATCTGTCTCTGAGAAGGAGGACCTCTGTCTCTGAACAGCCTTAGTTCCAGGTGACTGGATACCCCCAAGAATGATCACCATCCATTTTTTTTCCTCCAAATATTTATTTTTTTCTTTTTACCAAGGTAATGCATGTTTATTTTTCTAAGAATTCAAACATTATACAAATGTTTGTAAAAATGAAAGTCACAGGTATTCTCCTTGCCGGAAATAACAGCTGTTAACAGATGGGACATATTCTTCCAGTCTTTTCCCATGCAAATATTAATAATACATGTAAATATAATAAGTGTTAGTATTACAAAAATTAAGCATACCATACACTGTTGTTGTTGTTTAATTCACCACTTTATTGAGGTCATCTTTCAGGGTCTGTCCATATTACTTACCTCGTTCTTTTTAACAGGTGCATGCTAATCCAAACTACAGACACACCACAGTTTTCCCTGTGGATGGATACTTGGGCTGCTGCCTATTTGTGCTTGAAAAAAATCATTGCTATAAAGAATCTTGAACCTAGTCCTACTACACCTTGTGCTTTTCACTTGAAGTACTTAGCATAATTGCAACTACGGATTTCTGTGACTATTTGTTCTATGTCTCTCTCCCTCACTAAAGGGCGAGATTCCTAAGGGAACCTAAAGGATCACGTCTGTGTGTGCATGAGAACATCTCAGAGCCTAATTCAGTGCATGGCACATAGTAGGATTGCAGCAGATCATTTTGAATGAACAACTTAAGGAACAAATTACTGAATGGATCTATGCATTCCTAGAAGGAGAAATGCTGGGTGGAAGGGCATGCACATTCAAAGAGTTTTTACAGGCTACAAAGTAGTCCTCTGAACAGCATGAACCAACTAGAAGGAATGAGAGGGCTGGTTTCCCTGCACCCCAAGGAAGACATTGTTGAGTGACATGACAGTCCAGATTCGTATTCTATTTAGTCCTGTGTAGGTTACTGGGGACCCAGAGATGACTCTTCCCCACCTTGCCCTTGAGGAAATCTCACCCGCTACTGAGAGAAGAAAGGAAATATGGACCTGCTTTGCACCAGCTGGGAAGGTAGCCCCTCCCCAACCCCAGCACGTGTGGGCACTGCCTGCTCCCAGCTGTGCTCCATCCTGCCTCCAGCCCCTTGGCCCCCCAGCTGCCTGGCAACCAGCAGTTAAACAAGCAAAGAATCTTTGAAGTCTGTGCGCCTGCCCTGCCAGCTCCAGCGGGACCGTTCTGTGCCCTCTCCTCAAAGGCAGGACAAGAGTCACAGTGATCTTGCTTTTAGGACTGGTGACTATGTCATAGCTGCACTGGGTGGGAGCTCAGGCAATGAGCAGTCACATGGCCCAGCGCCAAGAGTAAGGCAAGCAAGGAGATGGTGCCTCAAGTACCTCTCTGCTCAAGTGCCTAGTACTTTCTTCTGACCTAGAAGGTGGCTCCATGGGGTTTCCTGCGTCTGTGTGTGGTGAGAGTAGGACTATCCTAGATGCACAGGCGTCTCATGGCCTACCCAGCAGACAGCTACTCCCCAGCCTTCAAGTAGCTGGTGGTCAGGGATGACCAAGGGGTTCAAGGCCTAGGGCCTGCTTGGTGAATCCCCCCTCATTTAGGCTACACCTCTCTAAGATAATATATCATGTTTTACCTTTTATTTATCCATTAAATAAATATGAATTGAGCACCTGCTACACACTAGGCACTCTTGAGGACTCCAGTATTAGCTCGGTGAACAGGCCAGATAATGTCCCTGCTCTTATGAACTTTCTATTTTAGAAGGGGGAGGCAGACCATAGGTACATAAAAAAAAATAAATGAGCTTAATAACATCCAATGGAAAGTGCTTTGAACAGAAAAAAAACAGGGGGTTCCTTTAGAGTGGTGGTCTGGGAAGGACTCCCCAAGGAGGTAGCATTTGAACTGGGACTAGAATGAGGAGAAGGAGGCAGCCCAGTGATAAACTAGCAACTGAATGTTCCAGAAAGAGAGTGTAGTGGGTGCAAAGACCCTAATGCAAGAATGAACATGGTGTGTTTATGAACTGAAAGATAACCAGAACTGGAACATGGTGGGCAGGGGTGCGGATTTTAAGGACAATGGAAAGCAGTCTCCTATCTTGTATGCAAGCTCTTGTTGAACATCCATTCATTCACTCTTGCTTTCAGTCAGTTGACGGGTCAGTTAACAATCCTTTTTGGAGCCCAAGTGCTAAGGGTTGGGAATAAAGAGATGAATGAGATATAGTTCTCACCCTGGCAGAGCACACAGCCTAGCAGGCAAGATGGGGTGGACACAGACGCTTAGGATCCAAAGGGACAAGAGGGAGGTTCACGGTGATGGAGAGCCAGAGGAGGAACTGATTCCAAGCAGGAGGGGGCAGGGAAGACCGCCAAGAACCCGTGATATTTGAACTCCAAGCAAATATCTAACCTAGTGCTTAACATATATTTGTTAAATGAAAGAAGGGAAGGAGGAAGAGAAGGTAGAAGGAAGGATGGGGATTTGTTAAGTGCTGAAAAGAGGAATGGCATTTGAAAAAGAAGGAATTACATGTGTGACATATTGACGACATAGAACAATGTGAAGGAGTAATTTAGCCTGTCGGGGGTCAGAGGAGGCTTCCCAGAAAGCATGTGAGCAGAACAATTCCCACCACCTATTCTGGAACTCCTTCCACACATGGCTCGTAGTAGTGTACAGTGAATGTGGATGGGTGTGGTAGTTTTTTGCTATTCACCGGATATTTCTATCTCTCTGCTTCCCAGAGGGGTTGCATTTCCCTGCCCCCTTTGAAAACAGGTATGATCGTATGACTTGCTTTGCCAGTGAAATATGAGCAAAAGTGACATAGGTTAGCTCTGGGCATTTTCTTTAAGAGCCAGGTTGCAATTTGCCATGTCCCCTTTTCTCATTTTTTTCAATGGTATAGGCACAGTGAAAGGGCACCTCCCTCAGCTTGAGTCCCTAAGGGAGGACCATAAAAAGTAAAGTCCCAGCCAATAAGCACTGGGAATACAGTATGTTACTGTGCATAAGCTATCCTCTCCTGCCTCATAGGATGAGTAAGAGAAAGGGGCCAGGGACAAGTTCTAGTTAAGACAAGGGCACAAGACCCCTTCAAAAGTTATGGGTGTGGCCAGGCTGTCAAGGACCGAGTCATTCTAATGCCCATTAAAAAATGTTTCTTGAAAATAGAATACTGGGGCTTCCCTCTTACTTCAGCCAGTTAAAGGGAACTGGGGTGTCCCTCCCAGCCACGCTGACCTCTCCCACAAATTTCACTTCTCTTCTTTCCTGGGTACAGCATTTTAGCCTCCTCTTCTCACATCTGTATCATTTCTTCATTCCACTGGATCATTCATTTGTTCTCAAATATTTCTTGTAAGCCATTGCTGGGCCGTATGCTCAGGCCTGGGGAGGCCAAGGTGGGTGAGATTCCCGGTCTCAGGAAGCTCAGAGCCTGAAAAACAAGACAGACACATGTGCAAATGCACTACACCCCAAATGGTCATAGGGAGAGATGGTGTCCCAGGCAGAAAAGCTTGAGTTGGCTTCCCCAATGTTTGAGGTAAGAGCTGAAAAATGGGCCAGAGTTCACCAAAGGGAAAAGGCAGAAAGGGTATTTCAGGCAGCAAGATCAAGGTGAGCAGTGGTGCAGGGTTATGAGAAAGAAGGGAGGCTCACAGGTGGGGCTGAAGGCAGGGGTGGGGCTGGAGGGTTAGGCATGGTGAGCTTGTGAAGGGTCTTGATGACCAGACTGAGGGATTTGGACTCTGTCCTAAAGTCAACAGGAGGCCTGCAAAGGTCTTTGGACAGCAGAGGAGGGATTGGGTGAGATCCAAGTTTTGGTGCAGGAGAGGGTCCCCAGCTTCCTCTTCCAGCCTTGGTGTCTAGCAGGGCAGCCCAGAAATCAGTCCCTGCTCTGCTGCCAGAGCCCCATCACATGGCTCAGCGACCTCCTGCAGTCCTCACTCCCTGCCTCCCTGACCACAGTGAAGCCCAGCCTGGGCACGGCTGATCACGCCTTTGCCTTCCTCCCCTCATCTAGACGGGGCCTTCTTAAACCAACAGAATAGCTCAGCCCTTATGAGCGAAGGTCTAGAACCCACCAACCTGGGTTCAAATCCCAGTCCCTCAGTTTCCAGGTGGACAGCTTTGGCTAGAGAAGTAAACTCTGTTTCTTCATCTGTAAAATGAGACTGACCATTATACATACCTCACAGCATTGTAAAGATCAAGTGAACTATCTTAAGGAGAGCACTCAGAAAACTGCCTCACACATAGCAAGGCTCATCATGTGGGAGATGTGATTATTAGTAACAAAGCATGGCATCATAGGAGACAAGAATGGTGTTTAACATGTGTACCACCCTGGGAGAGGTTCCAGGTTCCCAGCTATGTGGCAAACTCTCTGGACTCTTACAGCTTGTGCCCAGTACGCCTAGTATCTCCTCAAAGGCCTTCCTTGTCCTGGACAGAGGTGTGTCCAGGCAGATGGAAGGCTTACAGCAGGACATCTTTCTGAGCACAGTCTTAGGTCTGCATCACTTTGGCTATAAACCCTAGAACCAGACAGGGCAGCTTTGATGTGCAGTGACAAAGGTCCAGCTGCCCTGCCTGGGATGACCCGATCTACATAGCTGGTGACACTCCAGTTAGGAGGAGGTCTTTAACACAGGGTATGGAGGTGTCAGGCTAGTGTGTGCTCTGGAAAGTCCCAAAGGTGCTTCTAGAATGAGCACAAAACAGACTTGGGGCTTTGGTCACACCCGAATCTTTCAGATGATCAGGGTCAAATATCCTAAGGCCCAAAGAGAATGGCTCTAAGCCTTGGTTATGTGCCCGCTATGTGCTGGGCACTTGCACATCCAGGATCTCACTGAATTCTCTCAGTAACCTTGCAGGTCAGGCTTACTGTCCCCAATTTACAGATGAGAACTGGGAGTTGGAAAGGGCCAGCCACTTGTCACACAGCTCTAAAGAGAAGAGCCAGATTGGAAATAAGTTCTTCCTGACTCTGATGGCTTTTCTTTCTATGAGTAGGGGCAAAGTGTTTTGGATATCTCCTAAGGGGTCTCTTTTCTGCCATTCTCGGCCCTGTTCACACTCTCTTTCCAGAGAATAAATCTGATGATGTCACTCTCCAATCTTCAATCTATTTGAAACCTTGCCATGGCCCCTCTTGGCCAATAGGGCAAAGCTTCCTTAGGATGGTGTTTCCCAGGCCCTTCCCTGGCTGCCCTCCCTCCAGGACCACCTCTAGCCCTCACCAGGGACCCAGGTCCTTCTGACCAATTTGCCACTCTCCAGTAACACCTCCATCTGCTGCCCGCGCTGTTCCTCTGCCTGGAGGACTCTGCCTGGAAAACTCCTTTTTATCCCTTCAGCAAAGGTCAAGCATCACCTTCTCTGGGGATCTGTCCTTGGGGTTCCCACCCAGACCCCCCTCTATCAAAGCCCCAGCCACTCTCTGTCATTGTCTAGTTGGGGCTTTCTCCCTCATTGGACCACAAAGTCCTTGAAGGCCAAGTTGACTATATGACTCACACTCCAGTTCAAGAGGCTCATAGATTTCTTAAGGAGATGCTAATCCCTGTACTTATTGTTTTTCTTCCTGAGAGCGGAGAAGTGGGGGGCATGGTGAGAACACATCCTTCCAGGCAGTCACAGTATCCAACATTCATTAAGCCCTGCAGTGACCCAGGCACTGTTCCAAGCACTTAAGGTTCTGTTATCATACCCATTTGACCCACGAGAAATCCGTGGGTCCTAGAGAGGTTAAGCACATCACCCAAGAGTCCCCCAGCTTCTTAGCAACAAATCCCAGATTCTTCAACTGCTTTTGAATCTGAATCCATTCCTTTCATATATTATTCAATCAACCAAAATTTGCTGAGGGCCTGTCCTGTGCCCGCTGCTGTTTTAGGCACCAGGGAATACAGCCATGAACAGCAGATAAGGTCTGAGGAAGTGTGTGTGAGTGTGGGTGTGTGAGTGGTGGAGGGTGCAGGTGATGACCCGAGCATGACTCAAGGAAGGTTTCCCAGAAGAAGTGATGTTCAAACTGAGATATGAGGGGTGAGTAGTGGTCAGGGCATCAAAGGTGGGGGGTGGACATCTAGGAGAGGGGTCAGCAGAGAAGCCCTAGAGTGAGAAAGAACACAGTGTGGAGGAGGTAGAGGCAGGGGAGTCTGAGAGGAGAGATGAGACTGGAAAAGAGGCAGAGGTCAGTTCATGAGGGCCTTCCCAAGAGAAGGCTCCTAAAGAGATTTTAACAACTCAGTTATTTGGTGCTTTTTGGAATGGGGAGAGGATATCTGCTGATTCAATACCTCAGAAATTCTCTGTGCCCACAGCCATGTTGAGTCCTCCTGAGAAGGGAGGACCTGGAGGCTGGAAGAGTAGCAGCCTTGCTTCTCAGAAAGCTCCAGAATATGGTATCTCTGAGTTCTGGGCCAGAAACCAGGCAACCTGGGGTTAGAACTTGGGGACTGACATGCTGTGTGACCTGGGCAAGTCACTTTGACTCTCTGAATGGAAGTTCTCCTGAAATGAAAAGACCAATCCCTATGGCCTGGTACATAGTAGATGCCCTAGAATTGCTTGCCCCTTCATTTCCTCCTGGTGAAAGGCGCTTATCTTATCCAAGAGGGCCAGCTCAGGGTAGAATAAAACATTTATTGGCCATGCTTGGATTCCTTGTAACTCCCAGCAGACAGTAAAATGCAGGATAGACATGATTGTTTTGTAAGCTCACAACTTCTCTAATAAAAATATAAAAAATTTAAAATGCAGGGTGGAGAAGCTGTCCTAGGGACTTTCTAAGAGGAAAAGGTGTCCTCCATAAGGGCAGGTTTCCTACTGGTTTCTTAAGGACCCTCTTCGCCAGCTTCCTGGTTGCCTCTCCACTCCACCCCAGGGGTTTTTGGTTTACAACCCCCTCCCCGCATACACACACACACACACACACACACACTGTTTCACTCTACCTCTGCACAAAAAAGTGTCTAACAAGCCTAGAGCTGTCACTTTCTGGCTGTGTGTTCCTGAGCAAATCACTTCTCCTGTCTAAGCATAACAGTTAATGGCATGAATTAAAATCCTGGCTCTGCCATGTCCCAGATGTAAGGCCTGGGGTGAACAATTTCACTTCTGTGAGCCTCAGTTTCCTCACCTGGAAAATGGAGGCAATGATATCACTGTGATTGTAGCAAAGGACTAGCTAGATAAAGAATGGAAAGTGTTAGCAGAGTGCCTGACCCACAGCGAGCATGCACTAAAGATTATATAGTATGCTTTAAAGCCTCTGTTTCTTCACCTTCAAAAGGGGCACCATGGGCAGGCGGGGAGCTTCTCCTCCACCCCCTTCCCTCACCCAGTATAGAGTCAAGACAAGCTCTGTCCACCACCAGGCTTTGGCACCCGACCCAAGACTCCTCTGGGCTCCTCTGGCCTCCACTGTGATGGATGTAGTTGATGTTCTCCTGGTCCTCCACTGACAACCCTGCAGGGTGGCTCTGGCCTCTGGTTCTTACTTCAAAGAGGAATTTGGGGACCACCTCTTATGCCCAGGGGCATCCTACATGAAGCTGAAACACTGCCTTCTGGGATTATCACAGCCTTGGAACACCACCACCTGGGAGAAGCACCGCCACCTGGGAGGAGCCCTGCCACCTGGGAGGAGCATTGCCACCTGAGAGGAGCATTGCCACCTGGGAGGAGCATCGCAGCCTACTGTCAGCCCAGGGGCTTCAGCCCCAGGATATCATTGTCTTCCCAGCCCCACTCCCCCTCCCAAGTCTGCATCCAGGCCTGTTAGTGTCCTGGTTACAAACACAAAGTTTGGAATCAGGCAGATCTGGACTTGAGACCTAGCTCTGGCAGTTGTTAGGTATGTGACTTTGGGAAAACCCCTTTTCCCCTCTGAAACTCAGTTTCCTTATCTGTGATAAAAAGATAGTAATAGATTCTGCTAATAGGGAAAATGAGCTAATGCATGGAAAGCTGAATCCTCTGCCTGGCACAGATAGAATGGTCAGTAAATGGAGCTGTCGTCACGATGGTCATCGCCAGGATCAGGCACTAGAGTGGAGGATGCAGGGCTCCCAGAATCGAAGGTGGCTGGCATTGGAGTGTGAGGCACTTCTGAATGGGGCCCTCAGGGTCCCAGGCGAGGACACTTGGGAGGGATTCCAGGTTGGCCAAGTCAAACTATCTATCTTTATTTAAATTCTCTTTCCTTCCTATGAGTGCATTGATGGCACGCCATGGTGTGCCTGTATCTCATGGGGAAAAAGTGTCAACCCTTACAAGTTCGTTTCTCCTTCTTTAGTGGAATGTAAGAATGTTTATGAGAAAATTGGTGCTGTTTTTTGCCAGTAAAATATTACTAAATGGACATATTCAGGAATCATATTCAGGATTCAAAAATCCCCGTTTTTGAACAGGACTGTAGTGTTCACACGATGATTTCACATAGGATGTTGATCACCTTAACCCACTTTATAGATAGGGAAATGGAGGCTCTGAGAACTGAAATTGACACCACATAGAAGTTGGAAATAGCATTTTTTTTTTCAGGCAGTCCTTCCTGAGCCTGTTTTGTACCAGACACGAGCTAGGAAGAGTCTGGGGGGGTGGTGACGATGGAGCTGTCCCTCTCCCTACTATACTTGTAGGATTCCTTCTGCCTTTGGCCTGGGAGTAGTCAAGTTTCCCAGAAGGGTCCGCAGCTCTGCATCCCAACCTTCTCTACCCCCATATGCTGCTCTGGGGTGACTCCTGGCCTGAGGGGAGGCCAAGGAGATGCTATACTGCCTCCTTCAGAGTCATACCCACTCCAGTCCTTGGTTGTCCAGTCCCCACTGTGATCAGCAGGATGACTACAAAACTATTTCTATTCTTGCCTCTAATTTCCCCTAGAGCCTCTTCACACGCACACACCATCACCACCACACGCCTTCACACCCTCTCCTTTGCTACTTTATATAAGCTGAAAGGCTAATGCGTGAAATTAGAGTGCAAAGCAGGCCTGCACGCTTGGCAGGGCCACCTGCCCCCTCCCTCACCGCTGCCCTGTCTGCTTCATTCCAGCTGCTGCTGACCCATGTCTACCTTCTCCTGAGCTGATACTATTAGTTTTTTGAAACCAGGCGCAGGAGTTTATATTTTTGTCTGCCTCCTCTTATTTCATAAACTCCATAATGTTAAGATCTTTTTGGGTGCTTATTACACTGTATCGTGAGTGCTTGTCTCATTCCCCAAAGAAAAGTAAGTTCTATGAAGGCAAGTACCCTGTCTGTCTCTCTGTCCTTAGCTTAGTCCCTGGCAAAAAAAATTTCTATCCAATATAATCTCTGATTCTTTCACCCTCAAACGATCAGCCTTCCCAATGTTTAGCATCATTACATATAACGTGGATGGGCAGAATAAAATCTTGAATAGAGGAACCAGGGTACCCCACCAGAGGCCTTTCTCCAAGTGACAGGAATCCAACAGTCAATACTCTTTCATTATGGACAGTCAACTTCCTAGTTAGCTTTCAATCCATCCTACATCCATCTTTGTCCTGTTTACAAGAAGAGGTCTTTTAAAAGGCTCAAGTGGAAGTCTGGGCTCACTCTGTCCATCTCACCCTCTCTGATCTACCCATTTGGTAGTCCTGGCAGAAAAAGAGAAAGATTTGGCATGACTTGTTCTTAGGGAATCACTGCAGGGCCCTGGAGCCACAGCTTTCCCTCCTGGGTGCTCTCACAATCTCCACGGTTTCTGGAATCTTTCCTGGACTGATTTTAAGCTCACCACACCATGCAATTGCAGCATTTCTTGGCTTCAAATTTTTGAAAAGACAAAGCACCCTTGTCCATTCCTTAGACTCCTGGCTCTTCTCTGTATTTCCTAGATTCTCTAGGGAACAGCAAGCCTGTATGCAAATTCTCTTGGTACGCCAGAATTCCTCCCAGCCAGGTTTAAACTTTCGCCCCTCCCGGTTCTTTCTCACCACTACCTCATCTCCCCAGGCATCCTGCTCCCCTTCAGCAATATTCCTTCTGGTCTTTTAGGTGTGGCTGTCATTTTCCTCACTGGTTGTAGTGGGCTGAATGGTGGCCCCCCAAAAAGATACCTGTGAATATGATCTTATTTGGAAAAATGGTCTTTGTAGATGTAATTAAGTTAACGATCTTGAGACAAGGTCATCCTAGATTAGCCGGGTGGCTCTAAATCCTATGTCAGGTGTTCTTATAAGAGCCAGAAAAATGAAACACATGGACACAGAGGATAAGACCATGTGAAGATGGAGACAGAAATTGGAGTCATACAGTCTCGAGCCAAGGAACACGTGGAGCCACCAAAAGCTGGAAGAGGCAAAAAAAGCTTCTCCCCAGAGCCCTTAAAGAAAACATGGCTCTGCTGACACCTTGATTTCAGACTTCCGGCCTCCAGAATTGTGAGAGAATACATTTCAGTTGTTTTAAGCCACCAAGTATGTGGGAATTTGTTACAGCGCCCTAGGGGAATGCACGGGGGAGACTCAAGCCTCTAGCTCTGCCTGCTCTGGTCATGGACCTCTTTGGACTGACCACCTCGGTCTCCCTGCTGGTCTCCTTGCCTCCAGGCTCACTGCCTCCAGCCTCCTGCCACATGGCAGTTGCCAGAGTGCTGTTACTAAAACACATGGCTGTTTTGCATTCCTGTTTGAAGTCTGTTCAGAACTCTTTCTGTTCCAAGTGACAGAAAGCCCAACCCAAACTGGCTTAAGCAAAAAGGAATTTATTGGCTCACGAATCCAAGAAGGCCAGAGGCTAGAGATGGCTTCATCTCGGCTGGATTTGGGGCTCAAACGATGTCACTGGAACTCACTTTGCTCCATCGTGCTGCCTTCTGTTGGGTTGGCTCTGGTCTCAGACACCGCATGGTAGTGAGGTGGTGGCAGCAGCCCCAGCTCCTACATCCTCTTGGATCAGAGACCAGCAGACAGGATCAAAGACCTCCCTCACGGTCTCCAGACAAAGCCCGGGACTGACTCCCATTGGACCTGATTGCCAATCCCTCAGCCAATCACTGTGGCCTCAGGAATGGGATGCGCTGATTAGCTTAGGTCTGGGTCACATGTTCCTCTACCCGGAGTCAGGGTGGAGTTGGCTCTACAGAACTACAAGGACTGGGAGGGGAGAAAGGGAGAAGAGGGAGAAAACACAGAAAAGAAAAACCCCACCACAAGTACAGCCAATGCATTTGAGCAACCAAAACCAAAGAAACAAAAGCAAAAATCAGCAAGTGTCCACCAGGATGCTCCCTAATGGACCCTGCCAAGACTCATCAAGATCTGAGTCCTGGCCTCACCTGGACTGACATCCTCAGGCATGTCCTCTGTTTCTTACCTACATTCCTTTGCTCCTATGGTCTCCTCTGTCTGGAACACCCTCTTTCCCTTCATATCCACCTTCATCTGACTGATTCCTACTCTCCCTTCAAGACTTTGCTCAGCTGGAGACTTGTCTCCACTCTGAGTCCCCAAAGCATCTGTGATGGCCCCTGCCCTGTTGGCCTGAGTGTGTCTCCTCCACTGGACTCTGCACTCCATGGGGGCAGGGATTTACTTGATTTTTATTAACAAACACATAAAGCCCTTGTAAATGCTTACTGTTCTAAGCTCTTTAATATTAACTCTTTTAATCCTCATAATAAACATACAAAGTTGTATTATTAACCCTACTTTAAAGATGGGGAAATTGAGGCACATAGAGGTCATATCTCATTTCATGTGTTTCCTGGGCCTACCCCAGGGAGAGGCATGTGGTAAATACTCAACAAATGCATGTGTCTTTCAGGCTGTTCTCTCCCGGTCTCTGTTCTCAATCTTACCAAGATGGTCAAGTCCTCAGATGTTCCCATTTCCCAAAGTGGCATCTCCCCAGCCTGGAAAGGGGGTGTGACTGAGGCAGCCTTAGCCAGAGAGCCCAGTCTGGTCTCTTCCTGGCTCTGCTTCTGGTGTCCAGGCAGCCGGCGACCCTTGGGACGGCACAGAGGCCTGCGGCCTGGGGAAGTGACCCCAGTCTGGACCCTTCTGGCCCATAAAATCCCTGTGTTTGGAAAACAAGTCTGGGTTGCCCTCTGCCTCCCCCGACTTGGTGCTCTGTCTTGTGCCTCTTATGTTCCCAGAGTCAGGTCCAGGGATCTCCAACCTGAGATGCATTTACCTAAAGAGACTCCTAAGGACCACCTTGTCCCCGGAGTCCTAACCTGAAACCTCCTGAGCTTTAACTGGCTCAAATTAAAAGGTTCTTGTCTGGTCCTCACAGGAGAGATTAATTAAGACCAACCAACCTCCGCTTCTGTGGATCCACATGGTTTTTGCTCTGCCGCCTCTCTTTCCCCACGCGGCTCTTTCCTCATCCTTTCTCCACGACCCTGTCAGAGCTGCCTCGCTTTCCTCTCCTCAGAGGCTCTCCACTCTGTGTGTTCCAGCCTGTCCATTTGCCTCTGGCCTTGGTCTGTCTCTCTTCCTCATCTCTCTCCACCTGCCTCTCTCTCTTTCGGCTTGACTCTCCTCCACTGTGTCCCCTAGGGTGTATCTGCCTGTCTGTGTCCCCTGAATGTCTGTCTGTTTCTATCCCATGCTCTCTCCTCCCACCCTTGGATGTCCAGAAATGGGCCCAGGACCTCCTGCTTTCTCAACAGAGTGAGAGAACCCCTCTGTAGCAGGGCCGCCTCAGGGCCCCCCACCCACGGCTCTCTCCCATTCTATGAGCCTGCTCCTCTCTGCGCTTCCTGCTCCTCAGGGCCCCTCTGCCCAGCCCAGGGGGCAGGTACTCCCAGGGCCACATGGGCAGCGTGGCTGTCTGCTGCCCCAAGGACCCAGGCCGAGGCGGCTTCCCTTAATGAGCGTGCCTTCAGTGACACATTCATTATTCCTGTTCGGTCGCTCCGAGTCAAAACTGATTAGTTACACTTACCGCCGCAAAGATGTAATGATTTTATTGTTTATCTTCAATTTATTTTGATTAACATCTCCGTTCTTTTCATTGCAAGTGCAATTAGGTGCTATCTAACAGCGACTACTTTAATTTTGTTGAAATTAAGATGAATAAGTGATGGCTTATGGTGCTTTGTTTAACAAATAAATCATAGTTAAGAGGAGTGTATTAGTAATAAATGAAAAAAGACAGCTTAATTAAAATGCATAGTGCCAGTCTCTTGATGTACATCCAAAATCCAAATCTGAATTCCAAAAATCAGAGGGGGCTGAGGCTTAGGAAAACCCTCTTCCGCCTCTCACACTGGGGATGGGAGGATGGTAGGTGACGCAATTTGGGTTTGAGGCTGTCGTGCAGAGAAGAGCAAGGGGCACGTTGTGACCTTTGTGAGGTGGTCTTACCTTGTCAGCAAATTCCACTTGGGAGGATGCTGGAAGAGAGGCCTCATCTCCCCAAGAAGGACCAGCTGCCCAGCCCCCACCCTGAATTCTCCCCGGGAACGCACTGAGGGCAGGGGACAGGCACCTGGGGGACACACCGGCTGCCCTGGGAGGTGCCAAGCCCAGAACCCCCGTGGGAAATCTGCTCTGTGAGATCTCCTCCCTGCTGGGCTGGAAGGGACTTCCCCATCTCTTGATTTGGAAACAAAGTGCAAAAAGTCAGCCCTGGAAAGTTTCCCTGTGTGAAGTTTAAAAGCGCCTGTGCAGAAGAGGCTGGCTTTGAAGCAGCTCGCTGGGGCCCCTCTGCAGGCTCCTGCGAGTCAGAGGGCTAGCCTGGCCTCAGATCTGCTGCACTGCCTCCTCAGGGCTGGGAAATGGGAATTGTTTTTAAGCTGAAAAATTACTCATTGAGCTCACTCTTTTGCCATTGCTCTTCTTTTGTTCTCAGTGGTCTCCTTCCTCTGCCTCCTCCTCCTTTTTTCTTTTTCCTTTTAGTCAAGAGGAGCAGGCAGACCTGGGTTCAAATCTGATCACAGGCTCTTACTAGCTGTGTGACCTTGAGCCAGTGACTTAACCCCTCTGGGCCTCAGCACTTTATCAGAAAAGGGAAGGCAGAGGTACCCACAAGGTAGGGGTGCTGTGAATATTGGCTAGGGTAACTGCACAAAAGCACCCAGCACCTGCCTGTCCTTGAGGAGGAGCTCAATAAACACTAACTACCTCCCTCTCTTCAGATTCCTCCTGTCTCCTCCCTTCTGCTTATTGCCACTAACTAGATCTACATAGACAAGTATCTTCGCTCCTTCCTTTGGCTCACTTAACTCCTACTTACCCTTCATCCTTCCTCATTTAAACTTCACATTGCTTTTTCATCCTTGTACCACGTGTTACCAAGTGCCTGTCTTGTGCCAGGCACTGTGCAGCACCCAGAGGACTTGCCCAGCCGAGCAAACCCAGGATGTATCTATCCTCAGAAAGCTTCCAGCATACTCCAAGTTCCCTGTGGGGCTCCTTCATAATGGTCATCACAGTCCATTGTGTTCAAAGGTGTCTTCCCCACAGAGTGGGCACTTTGTAAGGGCAGGTGCAGTGTCCAGCACAGAGCCTGGCACACAGTGGGTACTCAATGGCTACTGATAGTTTGGTCAAACCGCAAACCCTGGCTGAGGACACCTCCCATGGACCTCTCTTCAGGAGACCACAATCTGGTGGGGGCACAGATGCCATGGCAGGCAATGACACTGTGGGCTGAGCAGTGCTGGGACAGAACAGAGATGGAGAAAAGAGATGACAACCCCCAAGAAGACGAAAGGCAAAGGATATGTCTGGGAGTTGGTCCTGGTTTCCTCCTTCCAGTTCATAAAAGAGGAAATCAGGACTCATGTGGTTAAATGTTAACAAGAGCAGCGACTAGACTCCTCTTCACAGTCAACAAGTCCCTCCTCCATCCCTAGCCCCACCCACCCTGTGAGCCTCATCCCCTTCCTCCCCTCTGCTGCAGCCACACTGGCCTACCTACTGGCCAGGCTCCGGCCTACCCTGAGGCCCTGGCACATGCTGGTCCCTCTGCCTGGAACACTGGCCCTTGGGTCAGTTTTCCTGGATGTTTGGCTCCTCTCATGCTCTACTCCCCCATAGCACTTCCACAACTGTCATGAAATAATTATGCAATTGCTGTTCACTGTCTATCTCTCTAGCAAGAGTGCAAGTTTCATGAAGGCACAGATCATGCCTGCCTTGGGACTTACTGTATCCTCAGTGCCAAGTAAAAAAAACCTGGGCAGAGAAAATGTTTATTAAGTATCTGTTGAAAAAAAAAAAAAGCCAAACCGAATGAATAAACATATATCCTGGACACCTTATGCACACCTTACGGGATCCTAATCACAATCCTATGGGGGAGGTGGTTATTGTTCCCATTTCACAGATGAGAAAACTGAAGCTCAGAGTGGGTTGATTTGCCCAAGGCCACATACCAAGTAAGTGGTCTTGAACCAACACCTGTCTGACTCTGAAGTCACACTCTATCCAGAAAGGATCTTTGAAGCTTAGAAGCCAATCATAGTGTATGTGTTAGGGGAGGGGATAGGATTTCTTCTGTTTGGGTCAAAAGACAAGATAGAACATTGCCTCTGTTTGGAGTCAGCAAGGGAAAAGCCAGCAGGTGACAGCGCCTGAAATGTCAGATGCAGCTCTGGGATCTGTCCTTCTGAAACCTGGGTGTGGAGATGACCACAGACACGTCTCAGGAGGAGCTTTAGGGACCCCAGAGGAAACCACCCTTGCTTTCCTGCTGAAATAGCCTTCTGGTACCTCCCACTCGTACCAGGGACTTTGTGGGGCACATGTGGCATCCTGCCCTGGTCACGAAGCAGCTGCCACGGTAGTTGCTGCATTTGAGCGTGCGCGAACTCCAGTAGGGGGGACGAGGCGTTATTCGGCATCTCTCGCGTGCCCCCCAGTGCTCCTCCCAACCCACCCCACAAAGGGTGGCTTATTAACTCGTTTACTAGATGAAGGAAACTGCAGTTGGGCCAGAGAATGAGACTTGTCCGAGGTCTCAGAGTGGGGAAGTAGCTTAAGCTGGATTCTGTGGCCGCTGTTCCAAAGAGGGAGGGATAGTGAGTCCTCCTGAGAAAAGCGAGAAAGGGGTGGAGAGTGAGCGGAGGTCGAGATAAGAGAGGGAGGGGGAAATGGTGAGAGCGCTGGAGGAGAGAAGGGGTAAGAGGGACAGGACCACAGGGTCACAGAAAGAGCTGGGAGAACAGGGGATCTAAGGAGAGACCGAGAGAGGGGAGGAGACAGAACCGCGACAGAGACTAGGAGATGGAGAGAGACCAAGGGAGGCGGGCAGAGATGCACAGAGAGAAAGGCCAGAGCTAGTGACAGCGAGAGCGCCGGGTGGGGGGTGGGGGGCAGAGCCCGCGGAGCCGGCGCGGGACGGCGGCGGGCGGGGGAGCGAGGCCCAGGGATGCTCCGCGGCGCGGCCGCCTCCTCGAGGCGTCGGCCGCCCCCGCCCGGTCGCCTGCCCTGGCTGCGCTCCCCGCCCACCCGCCCGGCCGCACGCGCCCGCAGCCTAATGACCGCAGTCCAACCTGCGACGCGCGGCGGGCGCGGACTCCAGGCGGCCGTCAGCTGGCAGCGCTGGGCGAGTGGTGGAGCCGCGAGCGCCGCAGCGAGCGTGGCAACTCCCCCGGCTCGGCGGGCCCTGATTGATTTGTCAGCCGAGCCGAGAAAACAGCCCCTCTGATCCGCAAGCCCGGTCCTCCGCTTCCCGGGCGCGGGGCCTCCCTCCCGCGCGCCTCTCTCAGCCGCTGCCGTCCTCTCCCGGCTCCCAGGCCGGCCCTGCAGGCTGGAGTACCCCATCGACCCGAGGAGGGAGCCCCCCGCCTCTCAAGCTGGGCTCCTGCGCCCCTCCCCGACCCCCCAGATCCCCCACCTTCTCCGGCTCCACCGGGCCCGCCCGCAGGCCCCGGGGCTGCCAACTGCCCCCTCGCCTCCCCTGGGCACAGTGCCAGCGCCCCCAGTCCTCACCCGGCCGCTTCCCCCCAGCCCAGCCCCCCCGGCCCCCGACCCCCGGCCCTGGCCTGGCGCCGCCCGCAGAGCCGGCCACACCCGCCGCAGAGGACTCGGAAAGGTAAGAAGGTGCCTCGTCGCGCCCCGAAGGGCCGCGCGGGCTGCGCCAGGGGCGCGGGCAGGGGCACAGCGGGCACCGCGCCACCCACCCGGCGGCACAGCTGTCTGTGTCTTCCGGCTCTCCGGGACCCCGACCCAACCGGACCGGGAATTGCCGCTGCCAAGTAGCCGGGAACCTAGTCCAGGGCCCCGCTGGGGCCGGCCGAGAGGGCTTTGGGGGAATTGAATTTGTGTAGGGAGGACTTGGTAGGAACTGGGTGAGGTAGTGACTCGCCTTTCTATCCTGGAAGTAGGGGTGTCTCGCTCTCCTGTATAGATCCTCTGTCCATCTTTTTTCTTTTAAGGAATCCTCTTCTTTTGCCTTCCTCTCTAAAAATATATAGGCATCGTTTCCCTATGTCTCTTTGGATAAATCACCTCTGCCTCTCCTTCTTATGCAGGAGTCTCTTCCCACTTCTCTCCCAATTAAGCATATACTCTTTCTCTCAATTAGGAAGGATTTTCTTCCTCTTTCTCACTCCCTAATTTAGGAGACTCTCTCCCCACAATTTACAATCACCTTCCCTCTCACTCTCCCGTTTTGAAGGTTAGATACCCTTTCTCTATAGCCCTTTTACCCCCACTTAATCCTGGGTGTGCAGACTCAATTTAAGCCTTCAACTTGGGGGTGGGGGGCAGAGGTGGACTTTGTGTTTTTCTGGGACAGTGGCCAGCTGTGGGGAGCCCTCACCCGAAGCAGGGAACGAGCCAGCCATGTCAGCCTCCAGGCAGAGGGCAGCTGCCTAGCTTCAGCGGAGGTGGACTGGGCATTTGTTTCCAAGGGGCAAGGAGGGGAGACTATACCCAGAAACAAAGACTTGAGGCCCAGCCTCTTCCAAGGATGAAGAATCCCAGCTTCTGGGCTGAGGGGCCCATATAGCCCCCCTCCCCCACCCATTTAACTTTAAAATAGTTTAATGAACAGGGAGAGAAAAATCATTTTTTTTCTTCTGCGTGGTGAGCAGTCTACAAAGAGAAAGGGGGAAAGAAGGAGAGAGCTTTAACTCTGATCCCCGCAATTAGTTCCCTGGGATTGGAAGGGGGGGACAACCCAGGAGCCTCAGTTCTTCAGATACAAAAGCATTTAGATCGCTTTAGACCGGTTAATCCTGAGTCTGGCTCGGGTCTCTTTTGTTTCCCAACTCCATTGTGGGTTTTGTGCAGTTTCTCTCTGTTCGCGTGATTGACTAGCCAATGGATGGTAATTATCCAAATGTCCCCTCTGTCCTTTGACTGACTTCTCCGTATTATGGGCAACTGTCATGCATTCTGTCATTCCATATCATATTACACGTATTATCATATGAAGTCCCCCCTCCCGATATAAAGAAGGGAGCCTCAGCCCAGATGCTGCAGCTTTTAGAAGGAAAGACCCTGAGTAATTTGTGCTGGGCACGGTTCGGAATACAGAGCAGGAGACTCCCGAGATGGGAGGTTCTGCAGGTAATTTGTTTTGCTGGCTGGAGGGTGGGGGTGGTCTCTGGGGTTGGGGTTAGAAAGACTGTGCTGGGGGGTTAGAGCAGTTCTGCCAGCTTGTATTCCAGTGCTAGATCCTTGGAATGGTTTGGCAAGATCTGGACTATCTTATGGAGAAACTTAGAATCAGCCTTTTGACCCCAGAACATCAGAAAACTCTGCAGGACTGGGTCCTTTTTGGGGTATTGGAGCTTAGTGGCAGGTGCATAGGATCTGTGTGATCCCCAAATACACTTCTTCTACCTGTGGCCCTTCCCAGGAAGAGTCTTCTGGATGTTTGTCCCCATTTGCTGCCAAACACTGGGGACTGAGGAGCCAACTGTGTCTTATTTCAACCCCACAAACTGATGCTGAAGCTCTGAGAAAGGACAAGCTTTTCCAATGATGCTGTTGCACAGATAAACTTAGTGCCCCTTGGTGCAATTGTACATGCCATCACTTAAGAGGGAGGCAGGATTTATAACAAGGAGCCTTTGCAGACGGAGACTCTGGGGTCCTCTGAATCTGTGGGCAGGACTAGCCTTTCTTCTGCTAAAACGCGAAAAAAGTGTTTTATTATTGCAATGGATATGAAGTGCTGCCCAGATGTACAGCCTCGCAGTTAATTACCTTGTTCTTCATCAAATATATGAGCAATAAATTCTCCAGGAAGGGAGGTGGTGTGTGTGTGTGTGTGTGTGTGTGTGTGTGTGCCGGCGCGTGTGTAGACAAATAGATGGATAGATAGATGCAGGGGAAAAAGAAACTCACATTCTTTTTAAGACTACAGAAAGAGACAGACTATTTTATAGGAAACTTGATACACTGCTACAAGATGATTTGAATTTTTCAATGATCAAATATACATGATCAAGCGCTGCATGTTAGGGTGCGAGTCCACTGACAGTCAATGGCTATTGATCAGATTGTTAAGTATTTCTGCTCAGTTTTATAAATATAGTATATCCCAGGTGATTTAAAGAATTGGATAGTTAAACTGGCATTCTACATTTCTTTGGAGAAGGGGAAATGACTGGTCGGTTGCAAAAACGAAACCATTGTTTACTCTTCCCCCCTTCCCAAACAAATACCTTGGGAAATGTGAACTTCATTTGCACGGCTCTTCAAGACTAGAGTAAAAATCTTACCAATGTTTAGAATCTAGTAAGAATAGTCTCTTTAGCTGAACCAGAGATGGGGAGATTACACACACACAAACATCTCTCTCTCTCTCTCTCTCTCTCTCTCTCTCTCTCTCTCTCTCTCTCACACACACACACACACACACACACACACACACACAGCGGAGGCAACAATTTTTATTCTACTGACAGGCTGCTGAGGAGATGGGGAGAGTGTCATTTCGGGGGCTGGGGAGGGCGCTTAAGGTCCTTGAAATCCTTCTTGTTAGGAGCAGAGTGAACTGGCCACATGGCCTTTCCCAATTAACTAATTTCTCACTAATCTAAAGATCTATTTAGAAAGGTGTGGGGGAGGTGGGGGATGGAGGTTTAAAGATAACCTCTAATTGGCCTGGAAAAATTCAGTCGATGACACCTAGAAAACCTCTTTCTTTCATTCTCTCTCTCTCTTCCTCCCCTACTCCTTTTCCTATCTCTTTCTCTCATTTTGTCTTCTAGAAACCTTTCCTGAAATTAAAAGTGGTCTTTTAAAGGAAAGGGCAATAAGAAACAGTTGGAAGGGGGGAGGAGAGAAAGCAAACTTTAAATTTTTTTATCATGTTGCATGGCAGTCTTGTTTGTAATCATCCAATTAGCTACTTTGTGGAAGGATCATGTTCGAGAAAATCAGCCTTCACCCAGATCAATTAAACTTAAGCATTCAGACCATTTATAGTTGTTTTGTTTTCACATCTTAAAAAGACAGAGTGTAGATTTTAGTATACGTGTATATATATATAAAAATCTTTTCCAACTAAGTGCCTCATCACTAGGGGAGCTCAAGCACCCCTATGGAAGAATCCCCTAGAAATGGAACTGATATTGGCATCCCTCAGAAAAAGTTGATCCACCTAGAAATAGATGAGTCAGTCCTGATTGGGTGGACATGCCCTTTCACCTCATTGTGTCTGAACTATCACTTAATTAATCTCTCCCAGATGCAGAGCTGTTGAAAATGCTAAAGACAAGCAGCATTTTGAACAAAGCAGGAAGCTTTTTAAAGAACAAGCCAGAGTGAGGTTTGATGCTCTTAAAAATGTATAAATCGCCAGCATTTGGATATAGAGTTTGTTATAGCATAGCTGGAGCTCAGAGATGGTCCCATCTTTGCTAGAAACTTTCTGTGCCTTTCTTTAGGCACAGAATCCCTATATGCACCAATTTTCTGCCACTCTCCTCTCTGTCTCTGGTTCCCATTCTTCTATCTCTCCCTCTTTCTGGTTTCAGACTATCCATGGCTAGTTTCCTGACAATTGTCCTCTGCTTTCCAGTCTTGTCCCTGGCTTCTCAGATCCTTTTTTTTATTATTATTATTATTTTTTACAACATTGGGGCTATAGAGGTGGTCAGTTCTGAAGGCTTTGGGTGACAAAATATTGACTGCGTTTGCTGGTACCTTATGAAGTAAGACGTTTGTGCTGGGGGCATCTTGATGACATACAAGGAATAGTTCATTAATTAAAAGACTTGCTAATTGATGCTTGAATTACTGTGCAGAGAGAATGAAATGAGTTTGTAAAAGATGACAATTTGGGTAATAAATGTTTTTTGCTTTAAAACATTTGTATAAACAGGTCCTTAAAAATGTGTTGCTTTTACTCATGCCTTTATCGTCAACTATTCAATTGAGCTTCAATTAATGATAATATATGGTCCAGGATCCTTAGCTGGGCCCAACTGATGGAAGAGCTTTGTTGAATTTGGTGCAGGTGGCACTGTTTAATAAGCACAGGAAAGAGTGAATAATGTAGTGCTTGCAAAGAGAAGTAAATGCAAAATAGATCGCTCTAATTATGGCAGCCTCCAGAAATGGAGAAGCAAGCTGAAATGGCCAACTAGCTGGGAAATTTCAAATAGAGCTGATTGTCCCCTGCCTTTCTTACTTTAAAGGGCTAACACTGATGGCTGAAAAGTAAATTTGGATGAGCTCATCTGACTCAACACAAGCAAAATTCAAAAGCCAAGTCTGATGACCTCTCAGTGTTTGCCTTAACTATCTAGTCTTCCTTACCAGATAGTAAAATTCAGCTCGAAAACAGGGCCAACCGAGCATTTCTTCCTACAAGAAATCGGCACAAGCTCATTACCACTGGTCTTCATGTTTTATTGCATTGTGCCAAGAGATTTTGTTTCTGTTTTGTTTGAATTTCTTTATGCCTGAAAAATGAGTCCATTGGAAATCAAAAGGTGAATATGTGAGCAAACAATTTCTCATATACCTGCAAGGGTCCATAATGATTTTCATTCATATAAAGATAATCGAAGGGACATTAGTTGTTTTAATTAATAAAAGAATGAAAATGTTGGGGTGGGGGATGAAGGGGGCTGGACTTCAGCTGAAGCGAATGTGGGAAATGATTTGTTCCTCACCTCAAGAGACAATGCCAGCTTCTCAAAGAGCAGCAGAGATTTTGCTAATCGGGCCAGTGGAAAGTTGGATTGGGGTAGAGGAAGGGTCCTGCTGAAAGTGCAGGGTGACAGATAGTGGTCATGCTGGGTGTTTCTCTCCTTGGCAACCTCACCAGTCCCCTTGGAAATGTACCACATCCTACATCACCTCATAAGAGGAATCCTCTTACTTCCAAGGAAGTCACAGTTTGTGCTAGGAGCCTAATATGCTTTGTGACGGTAAAATAGTGCCAGCGACTGAGTAGCCAAAATCAACATTCTTTAGCCTGGATTAAAGGAAGGCTGGGGCTGAACGTGTAGATTTTGTGGATTGGGCTGAGAAATGTACTGAGTGATTTGTGTGGTAATGTCCCCCGTGAGTGAGTAGAGACCCTCATCCTCTGATTGCGGGAACAGGGAGGAGCCAAGTCCAGCATCTTTAGCCCAAAAGCCCTCTTTTAGTTCTGAAGAAATGTTTACCAAACCCACCTCCAGACCAGTCAGCGCTGACTGGACACCCATGTCGAGTAGCGTATATGAAGTTCATTAAAGGTTTATGAGGAAACCTGTGCTTAGATATTGGGGGGTGGGGAGAGGGATGGCAGAGATGCCTTTGAACAGAGAAGGATGTGGTAGGAAATTTTTCTAGTCTCAAGTGCGTAGAGATATGAGTTGTTAGCTAGTCAAGTGTTCAGCTGCTTCTTCCTCCCCACCCCCACTATTTTTTTCATACAAAATCTTCTAATTCCCCTTTAAGCTAAATGTGGTTCCCTGCGTGAGGAAAATTTATTGTTGTTATTTGTGCTTCAACTCAAAGGTTTGCAGAGCAGCCAGATTAGCAAAATAGCCCTTCAAGGACTTAGCAGTATTCTGGGCTAGATTAAAAAGAAATTACCGTCAAGGAATGGCTGTAGCTGTACCAGCTGGGGAAAAACAACAACAACACAACACGACGTCTTGCTGCAATATTTACTTTTTTTTTTTCCCCTTCCAGGGCTACTTACATCTTTGCATGGAAATTAGCTGGGGGTGGGTGGGAATGCGATTAGCTATTGCCTATTTTGTTACAATTTTTTAAAAGAATAATCTGATGGGACAGCTTTTTATTGTTGACAATGTTATTTAAGCAGGGCACAGATACAAACTTTCTCCACCCTAATCAATAATAGTAAATCCTTTTGCTGAAGTGAACAATCTCTGACCTAGTATTCACATTTCTTTTACCAATCCCCTGTAATAAAATTGAACATTTTGTCACCACTTTGAGAAACACTGCCAAACACCTTAAAACACATGTCACACGCCAGCAGCCCCTCATTTCCCTCCTCCGGGAGTTTCTACATCTGGAATCATAATCACAGATAAAAACCTTGACAAAATTGCATCTGAGCACATTCCTCTCCACAGCCCTTACTTTCTCATAACATTTAATACAATATTAATACCTGCTACTGAAAAGCAAGGGAGAGGAAAAGGGCTGCCAACCTCCACGTTTCCTGATGCATCATGTTCAAACCTGAAATTCACACTTCGTGTTTCATTTTAAGTTCAGTGCATTTAACAGGGCCCTAGAGAGAGGGCCTTGGTTAGTTCCCCAACCTGCTCAGCTGACGCCCAGGGAGGTGGTTTCAGAATTGTTCAGATAGCTGCAGGGAGAAGAGGAGGAGGCGTTGGGCTCCTCTCTGCCTGAGACTGGCCAAACCTGTCTTATCTATCTAGTGTCACAGACATGGGGTTTCTCTTTGAAACAACTAAGACCCTACTAATTTTTATTATCAACAGTAGTGATCAGCACATTTTCCCGCACAGTGTGAACAAGGCAATGAGCTGATTCCATAAAGAGATAGCCACGCCTGAGCTGATTTGCTGATGACTGACAGTCTTTCACATCAATATGAAACATCCCCCTTTACTGAGTGAGGCCCACAAACACACACTGGGAGAAGAGAGGGGTCCTTGTTGAAGATATGAGGCTTTTCTGCCATCCTGTGACTCAGCCTCTCCCTGACTTTGCTTCGAGATGCCCACAACCCCACATTCCTGCACAGTGGCAAGGGCTCACCATTCTTCTGCTAGTCACACAGAAGACAGAGGTTAGTGAGGAGGGGAAGGTGCAGGAAACAGACCCCACTGCGGGAATTCGTGGGGGCACACGCGATACCCTGGAAATGGACTTTAAGATATTACTGGCTTTGTTCAGTCCCTGCCTTTCTCTAACCAGAATTAGGGTCAAGGTGGACCTTAGCAATCCCAGGGAGTCCAACCAAAGGTGCTCCCCTCCCCTTAAAAGTTAGACCTCCAGGTTTCTGGAATGACTAGCACCATTAGCAGCAGCAGCCTCCCTGGAGAGGGGAACACAAACACACACACGTATTTCCCTGAGTAAGACCCACTTTGGAGAGCTGATTGGTGCAAGCAAGCCCAAAGGATGGGAGATGTTACAATTTACTCAGGGAATGAGGGGGACAACTGGCCATGTGACGGCAGCCAACAGCCTTAAGAACACAGTCCTTTCTGCTTCCAGGCAGGGAAGAAATGTTGTTTTTGCCTCTTTCTTCTTCGCAGCTATTATTCAAGAAGCTCCCCCACCCGGGCCCCCAGCACCATTCTCAGAGCTTCAGGTCATCCACTGGCAGTGCCCAAAGAGGGGCCCCAGGCAGGCGGGACTGGGGCTAAGGAGGGCGGTTCCTCCTGCGCGAAATCCTTCTCTGGTGGCTCCCAAATCCCGCGTTTTCCCTGCCTGCTTTTCTCTCGGGGGAGACTCGGAGAGGCTGCAAAAATCTGGGCGCTCGCTCGCTTGTCAAGAAGCAAACTGTCTTCACATTCTCCAAGAGCAACATCCCTGCCTAGGAAGAGGAAGGAAGAGGCAAAATAAATAAAACCAGTTAATGTTGTAGTTAACTTGCAAATCAAGTAAATCTGTTGGTGCCGTATTTGAGAAATAAACCATCAGAGCGTCACAGCAAACACACACTTCTGAACGTCTTCATTTTGATTTAATGGTATATCAGCGTCAACTATCGCTTCCTCTGCTGGTACACACGGCCTGATGCCGCGGGAGGAGGGTGCCCATGTTTATCACCGAGTGAGATGACTAATTACACCTTGTCAATCACCGGCTATGAAGACATAAAACCAGCGCGCACAATGAAGTAGTTGCCTGCAGCGTCAATTAGTTGGCGATTCCGAGGTTATTGCGTGGCCCTGCTTTGGCCGCCTCTAATAACGGGACAGAGCGCCGGGAACAGCGCACTGATCAATCAACCTCCTTCGGCAGCTCCCCCGCGCCCTCCCCCACTTCCCCCGCCCGGCCCGGCCTCACTTTCTCCGGGCGGCAAGCGCTTCCTCCCTCCGCGGCCCCGGCTTGGTGGCGCCGGCAGCCCCGGGAGCCCCGGGAAGTTTGCGCACGGCAGCTCTGCAGCCGGCAGCCGGGAGCCCCGCAGCCTTCGGGGAGCGCTGGGGCTGGTGGCCCCTTTGTTGGTGAAGGCGTGGAGGGAGCGCTTTTGTTCTGAGTTAGTCACGGTGGCCGGCTGGAGGCTGCTCCCTCATTATGCGCCCGGTCTGCTTGTCTGCGAGGAAGCAGATGGTGGAGAGGTAGGCAGCGGCGAGAGTGGCCAGACCTGAATTCCGTTCACCTGTCACCTCCCACAAAATGCAGGTTCAGGGGTCTTGGGGAGTCCTTGCCCCTCTCAGTGGGAGGGCGGCCGAGGGGCTGACGTTTCCGTTGTCGCCGAAAGCTCAGTTTACCTGTAGGTGCTTGCTCCCACCCTCCCAGCCCCCCACCCCACCCCGCCTGCCCCTCGGCTGCGGCTTCTCGCACCGCGTAAATGTCACTCACGTGTCAGGATGTGTGTTTACAGCCTGTTCCTCTCCTTGTTTAGTCTCTGCGGACAGGGCTCAGCAGCTGCGTGGAGTCCCCCCCGCCGCTGTGGGAGATTAGCAAAGTTACCGGCCTCTGAACCCAGAGTCGAGGCGCCGGGATCCCGCGCAGCGGCGGGAGATGCGTTTGAGGCTTTTGCAGACCCGAGCGCTTCCCAGCCTGACGCACGGGGATAGAGTGGCGGGCGCGCCCGGGCGGGAAGCCTGACTGCCGGTGAATTCGTGCTTGGTCCAGGGCTGGGCTATGGGCTGCTGGTCTGAGGAGTGTGGGGGAAGTGAAGTGAAATGAAGGCAGGGGGTGTTTCCACGATTCTTGAGAACCCGCCGCAACAGTTACTGAGCCTAACCCGCCTCGGTCCCCTCCCCACTCAGCTCCTATGGCGGCTCCTTGAACTCGCGAAAATCTTTTTGTATCCATCCAGCCCCGGAGCGGCGCTGCACCAAGCACAAACACTTCAGCATTGTTGCAAATTATTTTTTCTACCCCTTGGGCGACCTCCAGATGAACCCTAGTGACTCCCAGATTAGATTTTCATTCCCTACTTTCTTTGAAAAAAGTGCCCCAGATGCGTCAGTAAAACATGACTGTGTACGTGTAGGCGTCCGCGTGCCTGGCCGTGTGCAGGCGCCTAAGCACACGTCTGTGTGAACACACGCGCACGCGCGTCTTCGGGTTTATGGTCCTTCCCTCGCGTTGGGGCATCTGTGAGCGTGCAGCATGCACACACATACTTGTAACTTCAAGAATTTTTGCAAATAAGCAAAGCACGGGGCACGCACGGACGTAGGTACAGTTGCCCGAGCTCACAAGTGTAAGTATATGTTCAATTCACTGCTTTGCAGATGCACTCATGCGGGGCACCACACAATTATACCTGATGCCTACGTGTAGACCCTAGCGTTACATTCGTGCTGGCCCTCCCCCCCCACCCCCAACAGAGATGAACACGTGCATTTGCACACACGAACACGAGTGCACGTGCTTGGGATTGCATGCACATATATTTATGTCTTAAAGTTATGTACACATGTGAAAAGTATGGTTTTGTACTGCCTCAACTATGGCCTGTAAGATAAAACCGCAGAGATCCTGGTTTCCCGCTTACCGCGTCCTGGCAAGCAAGTCACTTAAGACGGATCTTCCTTCCCTCCGTTAAACTGAGACAAATCCGGCCTGCAAAGCGGGCTCGGATCTAGAAGAAGGGAACCCTGTAATCGACCTTCTCATTCAGTTTTTCTCCACAATCACATTTTATTTCCGAAATCCCCCTCCACCACACACCTGGGAATCGCCCTTGAGCTCCCAAGAAATTCTAGGCTGAGTCCGAGGTCTGGGGGATGGGAATGGCAGCTGCGACTTTCAGGGCATGCCTTCTTCCTTGGAGAAGTAGTGGAGCCAGACGGCAGGGTTGGGTACACCGGGGCGGGGCGTCTGCATTCATGGTGCGTGCAGCAGGCAAAGAATAGGCCTGTGGTCCTCTGGCTAGTTTAAGAAATCCGCTGATGTAGAATGTATTTCGGGAGTAGGAAAGTTTTAATAGGATGAGGGAATGGAGAGAGAAAAGGAGTGATGAAAGAATTTGCCGAGTGCCTACTATGTTCCAGACGGTTCACGTCTGTGATTTCTTTCGTTTTTCATCGTATCCCTGAGGAGGGGACCTTCTTGTCCCCTGTGAATAGGTCTAAAGCAGGATAAGAGAGTTTAAGTCACTTGCCTAGGGTTACGTTGAATGTAAATGGCAGAGCTGGAATTCGAACACATGCCTTTCTGAGTTCCTAAAGCCATGCTCGCCCCTAATCTTCTAGGCTGGAGAAAGACCAGGAAGAGCGAAAAGGAGCTACACGCTGAGTCGTTGTTTGGGCCCTTGCTTGCTTGAAGCGAGGAGACGCCGGCTGGCTCTCCTCCCCGCGAGTCACAGTTCTCCCACTGGCTTTCGCCTTCTGGCTCACGCGGGTGCCCAGGAGGCCTCCGCCGGCGCCCGCAATTCCCGGCGCCCAGCCCCGGCAAAGGCCCAGCTCGGCGGGAAGCGCCCCAAGGCTCGCGAGCACCGAGGCTGCGGCTCTGGGACCTGCCCCTCGGCCGGGGAGTCTGGAGCGAGACCTCTTTGAGCATCCTCTGGTTGTGCCTTCTTGGGGTGGAGACAGAGAGAAGCGAGGGTTTAATTTTCCTTCCCGAGGAAATCGCAAGCAAATGTTCATAGCTTAAAAACTCCAAACCCCGTGCTCTCCCTCCTCCCTTCCTCTCGCCCCCTCCCTCGAGCCTCGCCCACCAGCTCCCACCATCTCGTCTCTCCACTCCTCCTGCCTCTCCCCTCCCTCTCGGGTCTCCCGCCTTCCCGGAGCACGCGCTGCCAGGGCCCGGGGCGCCCAGCGGCCAATGGCGCCGCGGCAGGACGTGATGTCAGGCGCGGCTGTAGAAAAGGCGCGGAGGCTTGCGCTGGCGCGGACTACAGAGCTGGGGCTGGGCTCGGCGCGCGCTTGGAGAGCATTGCGCGCGGCTGGGCCCGCGGCCGGCGGCTCCTCCTCCCGCTCTGCTCCTCCTCCTTTTTCTCCTCCTCCTCCTCCTCCTCCTTTTCCTCCTCCTCCTTCTCGTCCTTCTTCTCCTCCACCTCCTCCTCCTCCTCCTCCTCTTCCTCCTCCTCCTTTTCAATTCTCCCGGTGGCTCGGCTCAGCTCGCTGGCTTCGGAGAAATCCTTACTCCAGTCGCGGACTCAGCGTCCAAGCGGGTCGCCTTGGGCTGGGGGCGTACTTTTGGGAGGGGAGGGGTCCAGGCAGCAGAACCGCCACGGGCACCTAGCCGCGCTGTGTTGAGCCACCACCGCAGCCGTCGCCACCTCGTGCAGAGTTTGCGCCCCTGCTTTGCGCCCCGGGCGCCAAGGCCGGGCAGGCAATGCCCGCGGCGTGAAAGCGCCCGTGGAGGGCGCCGACCTCTGCCCTCGCCCCCCGCCCCTCGCCCCCCGCCCCTCGCCCCTTGCCCTGTGACCCGGGCTTTGGCGCCGCCGTCCAGGCGCCCCGCGATGTAGCTGCCCCCGCGCCTCGGCGGGAGGCGTCCTGGCCCGCGGGTGCCCGGGGCCCGGAGCCCGGCCTGGGGGCGCAGCCGAGCTCGGGCGGGGCCGGGGCCTCGGCCGCGGTGGCGATGCACCCGACCCGTTAGCGCCCGGAGCGCCAGGCAGCTGAGGCGGTGGGCAAGCCCTCCCGCGGAGGAGCCGCGCCCCCGGCCCCGCCGGTCCGCCGCGATGCTGTTCCACAGTCTGTCGGGCCCCGAGGTGCACGGGGTCATCGACGAGATGGACCGCAGGGCCAAGAGCGAGGCTCCCGCCATCAGCTCCGCCATCGACCGCGGCGACACCGAGACGGTAGGCGCGAGGCTGCGGGATCCGGGCTGAGATCACGGCTGGGGCCGGGCGGGTCTGCATCTCTACCCCCCGAAGTTTGGGGAACGTCCTTCGTGCTGCACGGGACTGGGCAATGGGATCCGGGAGCAGGATGCAGGATACGCAGCTCCCGACTCCGGGGGGAGCCCAGCTACTGGGGCGGAGAAGGGAAACAAGATTGAAACCGAAATCGCGGGCCGGGAGGTGGAGGAGAGCGTTTCTTCCGAAGTGGTAGTCAAGTCCGACGCGTGGCCTGGGGCGGCTCACTTCTCCAGGCGCTCAGGCCCCGCGTCCTCCTCAACCGCTCCGCTAGGGCTGCTGGCGGCGCCGCCCGTGGCGCCCGGGATGGGCGAAATAACTTGGAGCCCAGGAGCTCCAGCGGGCTAGGGCCGCTCCCCGCCTCCTGGCAGTCAGGGCTCCCACCCTAGCACGGTTCAGAGGCAGGAGTCTTCCGGGCCGGCGCTTTTCGTTGATCGCTGTACTCCGCCACTCGGCCTTCTGGCCCGCCCGACTTGGCCAGCCAGGGCTAGGAGTTCAGGCTCCGGCCTGACTCTTGCATGGAGTACATTCGATCTCCTTACCTGGCTCTTCCGGCCCAATCCCAAATAGTCAGTTCCTTGCCTGAGACCTCCAAAGGCCAGATGAGCAGATGCTGCCCAAACCCGGCCCAGAAATGACCTTTAGAACTGGAGGAGGCTGGAGAACCGTTGAAGCTTCTCTGCTCCAAAAGCAAGAGCTGCAGCCCCAGTCACCTCTGCTTCCTAGCCCTTCTTCCCTGGTTAAACCCACTCAGAGTGTCAATCTGGTTAGGGGAGGATTTGAGTTGGGCCTGTCCAGCACCTGGAGACTTTGAGGATGCCCCTGCACCCCACTTGCCAACTCCCAGCCCCTTGGCCTGTGCTCAGGACCCAAGTGGGAGAGATGGGGCAGAGGAGCTAGTTGTTTCAGCAACCTGCCTTGGCCTAAGCCTTTGGCTCAAGGATCCAGAGATGTCTGGGACTGAGGGCCAGGGACTCTGTGTCTCTGGAGAGGGGTCTGTGTGGGGAGTGATTTTTAATGGTTACTCTACCCCTTTTGGGGGGCCCAACCAGGTGGCTCCTTTGAAAAGAGTTTAGGAGAACTCTTGGTGGCCTTAATTGGAGTGGCCAGCACTGCCCCGTCCCTGAACAGAGCCGGAGCCTTTCTGGAGAAAGGCGGGGGGAGAGGGAGAGTAAGAGGGGAAGTAAGGCTGCAGAATCATTTAGGCCTGGGGCCTGGCCTGGGGCCTGGGGCCAGCTTGGGCTGTGTTAGGTGGGCCAGGGTTCTGAGCTACTGGATATGGACCTTTTGGGGTGGGGCCAGTGCTGGGGCCCGGCCGGCAACGGCAGCCCCTAGATTATAGGGCTAGCTTGGGTCACAGAGGGAGCTGCTGGTACCGTCTTCTAGCAGCAGAGGGGCCACAGGCCGACTCAGGCACTGCCGTTTCCTGTCTCCCTCCCTCTGCAGACCATGCCTTCCATCAGCAGTGACCGTGCTGCACTGTGTGCTGGCTGCGGGGGCAAGATTTCAGACCGCTACTACCTGCTGGCAGTGGACAAGCAGTGGCACATGCGCTGCCTCAAGTGCTGTGAGTGCAAGCTCAACCTGGAGTCAGAACTCACCTGTTTCAGCAAGGACGGCAGCATCTACTGCAAGGAAGACTACTACAGGTAGCCCCCTTCCCTGGGCCCACTGCCCCTCAAGATCCCCCATCTCAGGCACAATCTTGCCCCTCTCCTTTCCCTCTATTCCCCGGAGAGGGCTTCCTACTCAGGACCTTGTTCTCCAAGTCAGAACTAACAGCCTTTTTAAGAGGCTTTCTTGGAAAGGTCTGTAAAATATAGGGACCCAGAGAAAATCGGAAGCTGTCTGCCCCTCTGACCCAAGGCCATAAATAAGCTTGGGCTGGGGTCCTTGCACACATTTCCATTTGAAGTTTCTTGGGTCAACGAGAAGTGATAAAAATAGGCACCCCCAAACCCAGGCTGCTTAGGCTGGTATGGAACAAAGTTGGAGGGAGAGCTGGGGAGAGGGTGCATTTCCGGGTCTTTTGGTGAGATGGGAATGCAAGCTGGCCAGGATGAAAGGACCGGAATTACCAACAGGCTCCAAGCTCCCTGCCTCTCCTACTCTCTGGGTTTAGGGGTAGGGTCAGTTTATATTCATATTCTCTCTCTCTCTCTCTCTCTCTCTCTCTCTCTCTCTCTCTCTCCCCCATCTCTGTGTTTCTCCCAAATTACAAAAGTCTGTAGGATTCCCAGATGCTGGTGTGGAGGGCAGGGTAAAGGGTGAAGAAGGGGTAAGTGGAGGATTTCTCGCCACTTTCAAACATGGGCTGTCCTAGAACTTGCTTAGACTCTGGATGAAGTAGAAGCCTTTGGAGGCATGAAAATCGTTAAGAGGAGCTATATTTAAGGGCAGGACCAGACCCAGATTTGGGTCAAAATCTAGTTGCCACTTCCTCCATCCTCCAAGTTAAGGCAGGGTTGCCCATTTTTAGGATTGCTTCTGGCGGCAGTAGCGGCACCTGGAGGAAGGAGATGTGGGGGCAGGGGTATCCGACCGTGCGTTCCCACAACCCCTACTTCAATGGTCTCTACAGGCGGTTCTCTGTGCAGCGCTGCGCCCGCTGCCATCTGGGGATCTCGGCCTCGGAGATGGTGATGCGCGCCCGGGACTTGGTTTATCACCTCAACTGCTTCACTTGCACCACGTGTAACAAAATGCTGACCACCGGCGACCACTTCGGTATGAAGGACAGCCTGGTCTACTGCCGCTTGCACTTCGAGGCGCTGCTGCAGGGCGAGTACCCCGCGCATTTTAACCACGCCGACGTGGCGGCTGCAGCAGCCGCTGCCGCCGCAGCCAAGAGTGCGGGGCTGGGCGCCGCGGGAGCCAACCCGTTGGGTCTTCCCTACTACAATGGCGTGGGCACCGTGCAGAAGGGGCGGCCGAGGAAACGCAAGAGCCCCGGCCCTGGGGCGGATCTGGCGGCCTACAATGCTGGTGAGTGCGAGGCGCACCCGGCGCCCTGGTGGGGTTGCGGGAAAACGCGCGCCATAGACTTCCAGGACCCGGAGTGACTCTGTGCTGAGTTTATAGTGTGCTGGGCATATAGGGGGTACGCTAGACCTCAGCTTCCTCCCGCCCTAAACCCTGGACGACCCGGCAGAAGGAACATTAACCCCCGGATTAATGTCTGGAGCGAGAGGACAGGGGGCATTAGTCCCTCGCTGTCCCGGATACAGGGTCTCCTTGCTGGGAAACTGGTTTTTGGAGGCGTCTTTTTTGAGTGGGCTAACTCCCCGTTCCCCCAACCGCTTCGCTGGGTGGAAAGTGCCAGTGATAGAGAAAACAAGGCACCGCCGACTCCAAACAGGCTCTGGGTTGGCGCGGCTGAGGGCGGGGAGACGGGGCGGCAGAGAAGGTAAACAGGGCGGCTTGGGTCCCAGGAGAAAGGGCTTATGGTGGCCGGAGGCTCCGTGCTCCGTCTGGCGTGCTGCCTGATCGGGTGAAGCGTCCCGAGGGCAGCAGCAGGCTGGCGCTTTTCCTGAGCAAGGGTTGCGGTTCCTTGTGCCCAGCCAGACCCCCCCTGCTCGGCCAGGTCTCGGCTTTGCCGGGCCCCATTCTCCGAGTTCGCCGCATCTGCGGGGCACTGGGGTGAGGCCCGCGACCCTGGGAACCAAGCGCCACGGGATGAGACTGGAGTGGGCCTGGCCTCGCGCCGGGGCGGTGGGATACGGGCGAAGAAGAGGGAGATCATTTAGCATTTCCGGCGTTTTATAACCCTCGGCTTTTCCCCGCGAGGCTTTGCTTCCCCCCAACCCCAACCCCCGCGCCCCTGCCAGCCCAGGACAGCTGCCGAAGTTCTGTGGCCGGGCAAAGTGAACCGTCAACATCTGCCCGAAGTCTGGGCGGCCCAGAAAGGTTTAAGACTGCTCGGGCTTCCAAACTACATAGAGTTTATTTGCAATTATTTTCTTTCTTTCGTTTGCAAAAGAATCAAATCCGGAAGGTTTTGTTTTCGTCCTCCTTTTCCCTTCAGTCAAATGCACAACTGGGAAAACACGCACACAAAAACAAAAACAAAATACCCCTGAACTGTGGGGGAGGGGACGCCGGTGGGGAAGAAGCCAGCGTTATTTTGATCTTAAAGAGTCCGAGCCCGCCGGGGGGAGTGGGTAGGCGATGGAGGGCTTGTGGAGGGCGCCTGTTCGCCCCATCGAAGTTGCTTGTTGGAGGATCGTGGGTCGGGTATGTGTTTGTGTGCCGAGCCTGGAGGAAAACGCAGCCCCCGGTTTGGTAAATGAAGTGACCACAGACAGATCTGAGGCCGGTGTACGGACTTAAGATTTGTTGAAGGTTCTATCGGAGATGCCACTTTCCAAAACTTCCAACCTTCATATTCCACTACCCCGAAAATGAAGACTGACCCGAATCCTAGTTGGGCCCCCCAAGCAAAGCCGCGTCTATTTACCAAGTGGGGTCGGCCTCCAACGGGGAAGCAGCCGGCGTGGGGCGGCTCCAGGGCACGGTGGGTGGGGAGCGGGATTATATTTTCCCGGCGACGCACGTTCTGAACCCGGTTTGGAATTGAAAGTACAGAGATTTATTTATGGTTTTTTTGCTGTTTTTCGGCCGCCTTCCCTCAGCGAGGCCGCGCTGCCCAGAGCGGGGAGATGCGGCTGGAGGCGTTCTGCGGAGCCCGCACCCCGCTCATTCCATCTCCTCGGCATTTTCACTTTGGCTTCTCTTTCTCTACTTTCCCCCTTTTTCTATTCACTCTCTCCATCCCCTTTTCTCTTTCTGCCTCTGTGTGTGTCTCCCTGTTTTTCTGTTCCGGTGTCAGTTTCTCTCTCCCTAGCGCCCCTCGGCTGCTCCTGTACTTGCAGAACCTGCGCGCAGCGCGCGGGCGAAGGCTGTACCGCTCACTCATTCGGGGCTCCCGGGACTAGGCTGGGAAAAGGGGTACCTCCCTGGCGGCGCCGGGCCCAAACAGGCATCCTCAGGTCTGGCTTCCGTCACCCCCCCCCCCTCCACTCACCCCCCTCCCCCGGCAGGAGAGAAATGGCCTCAGTGTGGACCGTGGGGCGACCTGCACTGAAAGGAGAGGGACTGTAGAGAGTGCGAATGCCGGATGGTGCGACACAGGCAAGTGTCTGTGGGCATTTGTGTGCGTGTGTTGTGTTTTTTGCTGTGAGAACCTGAGCTAGTTTGTGAGAGTGGCCCACACTCAAGGGCCCGGCCATACCGACTCCTTGCAAAGTCCGTCGGTCTGGGGGACAGTCCGGCAGGGGAGTAGCGGCACCTATTAAAGGGTGGTGAGCTCCGGGCAGAGTGGGTAGGGGTGTCGTCGGTGCGCCCAGCCCTCTGCTCAGGGAGGGCAGCCAGGGCCATGGGCCGTGGGGACGCAAAGTCCTTCCGGGCTGGGGCCGCCGCGTCCCTCCTCCCGCTGCCCAGCTGGGCCCAGCGCGCTGCCCCTGCCCGGAGGCGGAACTGAAACCTCCCCCCACCCCTGTCCGGGTCCCGGTCCCCTAGCGGGCTGCGGGTGGGCCAGGCGCGCGGAAAAGGCGCCCGGAGCGGGCGTGGGGCCCGCGCTGCGCTGTGTGCGCCGGGGTTTGCGCGTCACGGCTGCAGGAGTCCCGCGCGGATCGGCCGGACGCCAGGGCCTCCCCCAGCCCCAGCTTTTTGTGTATGTGTGCCTGGCAGCGTAATTACTGATTTGATTCCAATCCGTTATTTAGACAATTGAACCTACAATCTCGTCTTTAGTAAAATGAGGCGAAGTCAGATTTGATTACAGGTTCAGTCCCAGCGACAAGAGCTCGAAACCCGATGGGTTAATAACAGATCACGAGTAAATTATTCATGATTTTACGAGCTCTTTAGCTCCATTGAATCGGCCTAATTGAGAGGAAAGAAAAAAAAAAAAAAAAAAAAAGGAGAGAGAAAGCCGGGTCCTCCCGCTCCCCTCGGCCCCTCGCCCCTCCGCGGATCCGATCCTGGGGGATATTGACCCGGCCCCGGACACTGGGAGCAGGAGTGAGGGGGTCTGGGGCACCAGCCAAACCTGGGTCCGAGGGCCGCCTTCCCCACCATCTCCCCTCTCCTCCCCCAGTGCAGACCCCAGCCCTGGCCAATGGGCCGGCCTCGGCCTAGCTCCCTCGGGCAGGCGCCTTCCGTCCTCTTCCCTGCTTTTCCTTTCTCTCTACATCCCCGCCGATAGCGGCTCGGAAAAGGCCTCCCCCCATAGGGATCCGGTCTCTTCGAGACCCGGAATTCAGTACGCTCACCGGGACTCTCCACCACATATTCCCCGTATTTCCCAGCCTCCCTTTTCTCCCAGGCGCTCTCTGTGTCTCTCATTCCTTTTTCTATCTTTATAGCTCTTTCCTCTACTCCCACCTCTATTGCTTTCTTTCCTTCTGTGTCCCCTCTCTTTTCACTCCTCACTCTGTCCATCTTCCTTTTTTACCTCCTAGTCTTTTTTTTCTCTCCGTTCTTTCTACCTCTGTCTCCTTTCTCTGCCCTTTCTTTTGCGCGCCTCCTCCCCCTTGCTAGGCTGCACTTGGGGGCACATCCCTTGGGCACACGGGGCGCCGGGATCCCCAAGGAACTCATTAACAGGAGCGAGACCTGGGTGGGGGCAGGGAGGAGAATGGGCCCAGAGAGCTCCGTGGGGAGGCCTATCACCTCCCTCCTGTGGAGCCAGGGCCTGGAGGCAAGAAGAGGGTCGCTCCCCTTGGGTACAGGGCAGTTTCTGTGGATGCAGTTCATAAGCATCCTATGATCCCCTTTAAAATGCTGGACACCCCCCCCCCCCATTCCTCACTCTGGGCACTCTCAGTGGGAGTGCAGCCTTGGTGGAGGACCTGAGTGCCTAGATGTGTAAAGGGGTCCTTAGGAGGCTAGCACCTGCTGGGCATCTTCAAGATCAGAGGCACAACTGGCGTTCTGCAAATTCTCTCTGCAAGGGGTTCCGACTCACCTGGACAGGGGAAGAGGTATGTCATCAGAAGTATTCAGTGGTAGGGTTGCCGGATAAATGCTGAGCACCCAGCTAACTTTGAATTTCAGATCAACTACAAATAATTTTTAGCATAAGTATGTCCCAAATATTGCACAGTACACACTTATACTAAAAAATTATTTGTTGTTTTATTTGCTAACTCTGGGAACCGGATGATGGGGCGTGATGGGGAATGAGATATCTTCCCAGGTCCCTACTTTAGGGGACTGAGTTTGAAACTCCTAGGAGGCTTTCACCAAAGCAACACCTTGTGTGTAGGATGGCTCAGTGTGTGATGAGGTGATCTTGGGGGTGGGGGTGGGGTGGGGGAGTTTTGCAGTGTCATGGAGAGCCACCAGGTGGGGAGACCTGAGGTTTCCACCTCTGCAGCCCCCATGCCTTCCAGGCATTGACAGCCGGGCCCTGATTGGACCCCTTCTGAATGGGGACAGGTTCCCCAAAGAGTCATGCCTTCTTCCCAACCCTCCTTTGTGGTGTAGTGGAAGGAAACAGGTGAGGACTCCAGTGTTAATATAGGTTCAGCTGCTACCAGCAGTATGACTATGTGCAAGTGGCATCATTTCCCTGAGCTTCAGTTTCCTCCTCTCTAAAATCGCGAGAACAGTAGTAGCTCTCGGAGCTGTTGTTTAGGTCCAATGCTGTATGTAAAGCCAAAGGCATACAGTAGGTATTTAATACATGTTAATTTCTTTCTCCAACTTCTTTCCCTTTCTAGTTTATAACTCTGACACTTAACTGCAAGACTTCTGGCAGATCACTTAACCTCCCTGAGACTCATTTGCCTCATTTGCAAAACTGGGAAGCAATAGGGCAGTGATGAGGATTAAACTACAAAATTCCTGACTTCTAGCTCAGTGTCCAGGAAGAATACAGTTTATTGGGGTATGGAAACTGATGAGGGGAAATGAAAGTATCTCCCTGTCAGTCTGCACCTTCCAGGTGCCTGTCTTAGACACTGTGGGGTGGGGGGAGACCACAGACAGCTACTCAGGGGATGCAGGGGAAAATGGGAAGAGCATGGACCCTGGAGTCCCTGCGTTGCTGTGTCCACAGCCAAGTGTCTTCCCTCTCTGAGCCTCAGTTTCAAGCTCTGTAAACGGGAAAATAATGCCTGACTCATAGGGTTGTTTTGAGGATTCAGTGAAAATGTACATGTAAAGCCCCTTTGCACATCATTTGGAGTGATATAAACCCTCAGCAAGTTGTAGCCATTATTATTATTACTATTACTATTATTATTGTAACATAATAATGCTCAGCATGGTTTTTGGTTTCTCACAAACAGGGGTTCGAATCCCGGATACTACGTTTCCTAGACTAGTGAATCTGGGCAGGTCCCTTCCTTTCTCTGAGCCTCAGTTTCCCCATCTATAAAATCGGGGATAACACCCCCTTCCCAGCGTGGTGCTGCGCACGCAGCGTGATACCAAGGGTAAAAAACATTTGGCGGCAGGTGGGGTGGGTGTGTACCTGGGACCTTGTGTGTGTGTGTGTGTGTGTGTGTGTGTTTATGTTGGGTGGGAGGGTTCAGGAGGTTCACCTGCCGACTCTGCGTCCCCTCCCCAGCGCTGAGCTGCAACGAGAACGACGCAGAGCACCTAGACCGCGACCAGCCGTACCCCAGCAGTCAGAAGACCAAGCGCATGCGAACCTCCTTCAAGCACCACCAGCTTCGGACCATGAAGTCTTATTTTGCCATTAACCACAACCCCGACGCCAAGGACTTGAAGCAGCTTGCGCAGAAGACTGGTCTCACCAAGCGGGTTCTCCAGGTAAGCCGGGTCGGGGGTGGGGGCATCTGCGGCCTCCAAGACCTGGGGCGGAACCCCACGCTGGCCGCGGGCGTTGGAAGAACCTTCTATCCTGTTGCTCGTTATCCTTCTCGTTTTCTATTTCTCTCCATCTCTTCAGTCTCTTTCTTTACTTGTCTTTCAATATTTCTTTAACTTTACATCTTCCTCTCAATTTTGGTCTCAGTGTTTTGTTGTTGTTTGTTTTTGTCTGTTCCTTTGTCCTCTTTGTCTCCACACTCAGTCTCCTTTCTTTTTGCAGATAATTCTTAGTTAGGATCTATTACTCAAGTGGTATACAATATGTTCACATTGTAAAAGGCCCAAACGTTTCAGAGCCCCTCCTTCTCTCTCACCCCACAATGCCCCTCCAAGGCAACCTCCGCTAGCCATTTGCTCCTTCCCACTTCTCACTCCTATCTAGTTTCTCTTCTCTATTTCTGCTTCTGTCTCACTCCTTTCTCCCCGTCTTTTTTCTTTTTCTGGCCTGTTTTTCTTCTCTTTTACTGATTTCTGGAATCTCCTGGAAACAAGGTTCCCCACCCTCTCCACCTCTGTGGGCGGGTGCCTGTGGATGGACTAGGGGGCCTCTCTCAGTTCTGTCCACAAGGCAGTGGGGGAAGCACAGGAAATGGTCATCTCTGAAACTGAGCAGAGTTGCATTTTTGTGAGGGTACTGTCTTGATGGAGAAGGGATACAAATTTCACCAGATTCCCAAAACATCTGTCTGTGATCCCAAAGAATCCCATTCTGGGGGTCCCAGGACCCTCCATGACCCAAACTCGCAGCAAAGCGGGAACCATCACTTCCCAAATCTTCAGATCCTTATTCATTTTGTAGTTCTGCGAAAGTCACTTTACTCCTCTGAGACTCAGTTTCCCCATCTGTGAAATGGACACAAGAAATTATCTACCCCACAGGGATACAAGAGAAACCGTTGAGATGATGTAAAGTGTCCACTCGGCCGGCGCCTGATGTTTAACTGCTCAGTGGATGGTAGCCAATAATATTAACTAGTGTTAATTAATTGATATTAATTAGTATGAGCGATTATCCTGGTCGCTGAACCTCAGTTTCCCTATCTGTACAATGATAAGAATACCTCCCTTTTATAGCAAATTTAATCAATTTATTCCACAGAACCAGCGATTGTAGGAATAGCGATGCCCATTTTAGGTAAGAAAACCGAAGGGTGAAGTGGTCTCACAACAGGAGGGGACGTGCTGGGATTTCAGTCCAAGCAGTCTGACGCACCCGCCAGCCCTGAGTGGACAGGGATTGAGGCCTGGGGGGCGTCCTAGCCGTGGTGAGGGTGACCGGGATGGAAGCGGAGGGATGCGCAGGCGCCCTAGAAACGTTTCCCTGAGAGTCTGTCAGAAAACGACAACAACAAACAAAAACCAAGCATTCTGTGGGGTGACCGTGGTGGCGGGAGGGGCCTGTGACGCGGGCGCGGTTCTGCGGCCCCCCGGGGAGCCGGGAGTCCCGGCCCTCAGACGGACCTTGCCTCGGCTGCCGGAGACTGCTCGGGCTCGCGCGCGCTTGGTGACGTGGCGGGAGAGGCGGGAGTCGGCCAATGGGGCGCTGATGCGCCTTTCTGGGCCCGCCCCCTGGGCCCGCTGCTCCCCGCGCCGGCCCCTCCTCTCCCCCTTGGGTCGTTTTGCCCGCGGCCTCGGGGGGCGCTGGCCTGGGCCCGCGGGTGGGAGCGGAGTGCCGCGAGGGCGGGCGGACAGTGCTGCACCCATCGGGGTCTCGGGTCTCTCGGCCGCTTCCCTCGGACTTCACCTCCTCGGCGACCCCTCCGTTGCTCAGCCCTGGTGGTTTGGACAGGGGACCCAGAGCTCCTGCTACTCCCGCATTGCCCCAGGCCTGGGGATCTTGTGGTCTATCCCGGTGCCCTTGTTGGGGGAGGGGAGGCGGCCGGGGCTGGTGGGGAAGATGGGTTGAGGCAACGCCGCGGAGCAGTGAGGGTCATGAGCAGGCTCTTGGGTGAGACAGATCTGGGTTCCATTAGGCTCCTTTACTCACTAGCTGGCTGTCTTGGGCAACTTTCTCTCTGCTATAACTTTCTCATCTGTGAAATGGGTACATTGGGACACATACCTTTCCCATTTATCCAGATTAAGTGAAATAAAAAGTGCCCCTTAGTTGAGTTGAATCTGGAGGATCAACCTCAGCTGACCCTGGTGAGGCAGGAGACTTGGTTGCCTGATTAGGAGCAAATCAGATATCCAGCCAAGTCATCCTTCATTCTTTTATCTGAGTGAATATCTATTGAGCACCTGATGGCACTGGGTCCTGGAGTGGATGAAGCTGGGGGCACTGAGATGAATGAACCATGGTTCTGGCCCTGAAGAAATTCACTTTTCAGGTGTAGAAACAGTCACATACAGCCAGTTTCCCCATCGGGGTGGGGGTTACTGTGGAGCCTAGAGGAGGGACCAACCACCCGTGTGTGACAGGTTCCTCCGAGGGGCTTGGGTGACTGCTTGCCCTGTCCTCTCCTCCTCCAGAGTTCTTCCTTGGCCAGGGATGCTCACACCTACCCACCCTTTCCACCATGGGGACTCAGAAAAGCCAGGGACGGGGGCTCGTTGAGGGAGAAAACCACCAGACTGTTAGGGTGGGTCTACGATTCAGTGAATGTTTGGTCCTGTGATGTCAGGTGCTTCGATAGGCCTGTGAAATTTGTTCATTGAGACCTCGTTGTCAGGCATCAGCATCCTCTCTCCCCCACTGTAGAGACAAGAACATTGAGGCAGAAAAGATTCCCACTTGGCCAGAGTCACTGTTTGCTATTAAGTCACAGAACTGGATCCAAACCCAGGCCCGTTTAATCAAAGGACATTATTCTTTCTTCTCTAAGCCTAACCCAGCACTGACTGTCTCAAAATGTACCATTTAAAGCCTGAATGTTGGGGGTGGGGGGCATTCCAGACCACTATTCTTCCTTCCTCCCAGACCTCACATCTGCCCAAATCCTTAACATTTCCTAACAGCATGACTGCTCGTGAGTATGCAACAGTTTGCCAAGCATTATCTTTCCAGCCACTCATCTACCTTAATATACACTGCCCATTTTACAGATGAGAAGCTTAAGACCTAGTGAGATGAAGTGACTTGTTCCAGGTTATGGCAGCCAAGCACTGGCAGGGTGGGTCAGCTGGGGAGGATTGGGTAGGAGCAGTTTTGGATGAGGCAGCTGTTAGTGTGGCTCTGGAAGGTGCATGGACTGGTTCAAATCCTCTCTGGCTTAACCAGCTGTATGATTTTGGTGCTTTAATTTCTCTTCTCTGAGCCTGATTCCTTATCTGTGAAGTGGGGATAAGAATAGTTTCTCCCTTGAGGATTCTTGAGGATTGAGATGAGGAATGACAAGGTTTTAGCATGGTGCCTGTTGATACAATAGGTGCCCATTCAATAATTCCTCAACATTTAGTCTACTTCAGCTTATTGGGACTAGGTTTTGGAGGTTCTTTCCCCAAACTTGTGGCCCAGCTCAACCCTTCAGGGAGAGCTTGCAGGTCAGGGGCAGGCCTGAGGTTGACGCTATGTTCCTAGAAGGGAATGGTACAGGGTGTGTGTGTGTGTGCCTCTGGAGGTTTCTAGGTTATTGAATCTGTAATGCAAGAGCACCACCAACTATGGTAGGCCTGGGATGCAGCATCCCTACTGAGATTTGGAATCAGGTGATGTGATGTCCAGACTCTTCTCTCCCCGCTGAGTGACCCTGGGCAATTAATCTTTCTGAGCATCATTGGTTTCAGCTGTAAAATGGGGATGACGATAACCTCACTGGATGGTTTTAAGGAGTTAATGAGATAGTTATAAAGTATATATTAGGGACTCAATACCTATTAATCACACACACATTTACATAGCAGGGTTTAGTCTACCAAGCCCTTCTGCACACATTTAACAATTTTAATTATCTCCATTTTACAGATGAGGAAACTGACATTCAGAGAGCTAGGACCTTTGCCCTGGGTCTCAAAGCTAGTAAGTGATGGAGCCAGGAGTCAAGCCCAGGTTGGTCTGGTTTCCAAAGCTCTGTCCAGACAGCACAGTATCTGTGTCAAAATACCAGCAGTGGTATTTTTTCCCATGGATCTAGCTGCAGAATGCAGCAGTACAGATGGGAGAGAAGGAGTGGATCATAGATGCCATGTCTTGGTAGGAAAGCGGGAACCCTGTTGCAAAGCACTTAGCCCATAAAAAGAACTCAAATTTGTCATCAACAGCATGAAAACCATAATACTTGCTCTCCCCCAGTAAGCAGGGTGTCTCGGAGACAGAATGGCTTCTTGGACGGAGGTACATTAAGACATCAAGCCTTGAAAGTATACGGGGGTCTCAGCCTATAGATTCCACTCTGAGTTGTCTCTCTCCTTTTCTCAGAAGGGCCAGGAAGGCAGAATATTAAGATGCCGTGGGCTTGGAGGTGGAAGGTGGGGATGGGGGTGGCAAGCCAATTGGTTTGGGTGAGTGAAGATTTCTTTAGGGGTTCCTGGTGTGACTTTAAAATAAAATGTATTTTAACTACCAACAATCTAAAATAAAATCATACTTCAGTTGACTAGTAGTCATTGGCCTGTGTGAGCGCTTAGGAGCTGAGAACACTGGCTTTCCTCTGCTCACTCATTTATTCAACAAATATATTGACCTCCTGCCATGTGTTAGGTGGGGCACGAGGCACTGAGGATTCAACTATAAGCAAGACAGTGAATGAGGTCCTGCTGGAGCATAAAATCTAGGGGGAAGATTGATGTGTACCAGGTGTTGTATAAACAAAATGGTGGTATGATTAATCTTTTTTGTATATTTGGAATATCTCATAATAAAAATATTTTTTCAACAATTGTGGGCCAAATAAATTTGGGAAATTCTTAAGATTGACCATGTCTTTCTCTTGGAAATCAGAACACATTAGCATTAATATAGGCATTGAGAAATCTTGAAGAGACTCAACTTTATCTAACATTTCCCAGATGTATTAACCACAGAACTCTTATTTTTATGTAACTCTTGCAAAAATAAAATTGAAAAAGTACTAGGGAGGAAAAATACAGGGATGCAATGTGAGCATGTTCCCCAAGGACCTGACCTGGTGAAGGTGAGCTAAGGAAGTGAAGTTTAAACGTGGGCCAGTCACTTCATTTATGAGTCTGTTTCCCCACCTGTAAAATGGGGGTGGTGAGCATCGCCTTGCCTTTCATTTGCTCAGGGCTGTGGTGGTGAGCTTCTTATCCAGTCACCGAGAGCCTAAGCTGAATGGAGTTTAATAGATGGTTTAGGGGGGTTGGAGGTGGCTCAACTGGTTGGGCGTCCGTCTCCCATATGGAGGGACCCGGGTTCGCTCCCCGGGACCTCCCGGTAAAAAAAAAAAAAAAAAAAAAAATAGATGGTTTAGCCCAAATCTCTCATTTTAGAGGAGAGGAAACTGACCCAGGGAGGTGGAGTGGTTCACCCAAGGCCCCACAGCAAAGTACTTGTAGTTCTGGGGCAGGAACCAAGGATTCCTAATTTTCAATTCAGTGCTCATTGTTTTTTGGTTCTCTAAAGAGAACTTTAAAAAAATGTTTATAAATAATAGAAGCACCATAAGAGAAGTAAGAAAAATACAAATAGGAAAAAACAAACAAGAAACACCCATGCAAGACCACAGAAACGCTGCTAATTCAGGTGTGTAGTTTAGAAGTTAAGTAGCTGTTAGGGGCGTGGACCCAGCCTGCTGGGGTTCATGTCTCAGCTCCTCTTACTAGCTGTGCTCTGTGCCTCAGTCTCCTCACCTGTAAACTGTCAACAATAACAGTGCCTGCCTTGTAGAGTTATTAGGAGGACTAAATAAATTAGTACATATAAAATGCTTAGAACTCTGCTTAGACCTTGCCTGGCATTTAGTGGATGAAAAATATTTGTCATAATTATTTTCTTTGTGAAGTTGCAATACTAGTGGACAGACATTTTTATCTTCTCCCACATAATTCGCCTCAAGACACACCATAGAATAGTTGTGTTATGACTTCCATCTTATTGGCTCCTTTGGATGCAGCCATTAGTTTGATATTATAAACAATGCCATGATGGACATCTTTGGACATGAAGCTTTTGTCTTTTGACTGGTTTCCTTAGAGTCCCACAAGGAGACGTGCTAGGGCAAAGTGGGTTTCCCACTGGCCCTCCTTACCTCCTTGATGAAGGAATTCTTGGGAAGGGGGTTTGTGAAGTAAAACATAGTTGTCCAAGGGCCAGCCTAGTGCAGGAGGAGAGGGCAAGTAGCAATATGGACTTAGACTTCCTCATCCATCCAGCACTTAATGGATTCTGTTTTTTTTTTTTTTTTAAAGATTTTATTTATTTATTCATTTATCCCCCCCTTGCTGCTTGTGCTCGCTGGGTCAGCTAACCACGCCGTGCGGGCAGGCCTGCCCTCACCAGGAGGCCCCGGGAACCGAACCCGGGGCCTCCCATATGGTAAACGGGAGCCCTACTGATTGAGCCACAGCCGCTTCCCAATGGATTCTGTTATGTGCCAGGCTGAGGCACTTCTGGGCTGGTGCTAGTCATGCTCTGCTGATTCCATGCCTGAGCTTGACCTCATTGCCCCAAACACACACCTCTGGCAACAACAGAGCTGTTGTGGGTAGGAGCAGGGTTCGAGGAAAGATGAAGAAATAGGGCTGCCTGTTTAGTAAGATGGGTAGGGAAAGCAGATGCTCTCTTTCCTGTTGCATCTGCCATAGAATCCCAGCCTATCAGAACCCAAAAGGCCATAGAGATTGTGTGGTATAGTCCAACCCCCTCATTGTACAGGTGGTGAAACTGAAGCAGGCTCAGAGGTAAGGGACTAGCTCAAGGTCACTTGGTCAATCAGTGGCAGAACCAGGATAAGAAGCCATGCCCAGGACTCTTTCTATTGCACCACAGTTGCTTCTCTGTTTATTCATTCACTCACTCATTCATTCACTGGCTGACTCACTTAGGGTCTTGTGGTAGCTGAGAGCCTGAACTTTTTATGGCAGACAGTCCTGTATTCAATTTCAGCTTGACCTCTGTGGGATCTTGGGCAAGTGACTTCACTTCTCTGAGCCTCTCTGGTTTTTAAATCTATGAAATGGGGATAATAGTACCCGCCTACTGGGTTTATCAAGAGGATAACCCGTGACAGTGCATGTTAGAGAGTGGCATAGTGCCTAGCACATAGAGGTCCATAAATGTTAGCTGTTACTACTCCTATCTACTCAATACATATTACTAATTCTTTGCCAGTCTCTGTACCAGACTCTGGAGACATGGAGATGACTTAGACAGGATCCCTGCCCTCAAATACCTCTTGGGAGGGGACTTTTGAGATACCTGGGAGGAGTACCCTGGTGAAGCCTGGCTTAGGGTGAAAAACAAACTCAACACAAAGCTCCAGAGAAGCCTGGCTCTTAGTTGTGTGTTGAATTTTCATCCACCAGATTTCCCAGCTCCTTGAATCCAGTAAATCAGAGAAGGCAGTTGCCGAAGATGTCATTGTTTACAAATCCACTGTTAGGGGCAACGCAGGAGAAATAGCAAACAGCCGGCAGCTAACTGGTTCCAGCCTTTACTGAGGTCGGAGTTGGGAACTGATGAGCCACGCACCCCTGGGCTCCCAGCTCCAGCTACTGCTTGGAGAGGCAGCCACACACGCACACTCGCAGGCTCGCGTGCCCACAGCCCAGGACAGTGGCAAAAGCGGGCTGCCACCGAGGTTCCAGCCTTCCTCATCCCCAGCCTGCAGTGTGACCTGGCGAGTCACTTCCTTTCTCTGAGTGCCTCTGGAGGCTTTTCTCCATCAGCCCTTCCCTGGGCCAAACAAATGCAGTCTCACCCCAGCGGATTTCTGTGGGCCGGGCCGGGAAGGACCACCCCTACCCCCAGCCAGGAGAGCATGTGATTGTGGTATTGGCAGTGCTGTACTTAATAGGAAGTCCCCAGAAGAGGTGATGGGCTTCCTTTAAGCAGAAACCAGGGAAAATGTGCTTTGTTCCTGGGAATCTCCAGTGTGTTGGGGAGAGGGCTTTGTTTCTTGACTTCAGAGTCCGCTTCTCCTTACTCCAAAATCCTGGTGGCTTTGATTTTAATTGAGCCCAAATTGTTTCAGTCAACCAAAAAGGCTGGTTTGAGGCCCAGGCCCCTGCAGCCGGGGTGGTCCCAAGGGGGGAGGATGGGGCCAGGAGTCACCCTTTCCCACCCCTGTATGAGACACGAAAGACAGGCAGATGCATACACATCTGGAAATGCGCAACTGGACACCCCAGGATCCCTAAAATCCCCCAGGCCCTTTGTTTTATGGGGAGGCTTCTGGCTGGTGTTTTCCTCACGCAAAGGGAAGTGAAGGGGCCCTGCCTCTTTTGGGGCTTTTTTCTTTGGAAGATACAACCTCCCCCTACCCCACCTCCCATCCCCCCACCCCCAGTGGCCTGGATTTCGTAGGCCTCGCCTCCCTTGAAGTACTGTGGGAACCTCTGGGTAGAGGGTACTGCTGGGCATAACTGTGGGTATGATGCTGGTGGGGGGACAGGGGAGTGCTGTGTAGATGATTCTATGTATGTCTTTAGGAGTGTGTACAGGCGAGTGTGTGAAGGTATGTGTGTGGATGTGGAGGTCCAAGGTAAAATGAAAGTAAACACATATTCTCTTTCTTTGGTATTATTTTAGCACCAAGCCCAGTTCTAACTCTGCCTCCACCCCACCTCCCTCATAAATGAAAACTTGGATGTGGCAGATTGGGAGAGGGAGTCTATGAAAGGGGATGCCAGGCTTCCTCCTGGGGTCGGGGAGTGTCCTGACTCTGCTTTTCCCCACCCTGAGATCTGAAACCCAGCGACCCACAATACACAATGGTGCTGTCTTTTTTCCTTCCGTTTTGTAACTGTTTATTGATTGATTCCTATGTGTTGTTTATACCATTCTAGTATTTTCCAGACTTACTGAACACAAAACACTTTCAAAATTTTACCAACAAGAACCTGTGGGATCCATTCCCGGCTTAAAGGCAACTGCCAAAAGGAAAAAAAAAAAGAGTCTCTCAAATGGTCCCACATATGTAATTTAAAATTTTCTAGTGGCCACATTAAAATAAAAGAAACCGGTAGATTAATTTTAATACTATATTTCACCTAATATATGCAAACTATTATCATAAGGACATGTAATCAATATGAAATTATTATGGAGATATGCCACATTCTTTTTTTCATACCGAGTCTTCCAGTGTAGCCGGTGCTTTTCACCTACAGAGTAGCTCCATTTGGGCTAGCCAGCTACGATATGGGAGAGTGCGGCTCAGCTCTAGAACCTCAGAACAGAAAGAGAAACCCAGCAATAGCCAATTAGAGAAAATGAACCTTTAATTTTATGTTATTAAGCACCAAATATTGCCAGCCCGACTTTTTAGTTTTTCCTCCGCCAAACACCAATTAGCATCTCAGAGAAACCACCAGCGCTGTCGGGGAGGGCTCTGCGATCCCGTCCTTCCCGCCTCCCTCCCTTCCTCTACCCTAGCCCTTCCCTCTCGCCCGCTGCAGGTCTGGTTTCAGAACGCCCGGGCCAAGTTCAGGCGCAACCTCTTACGGCAGGAAAACACGGGCGTGGACAAGGCGAGCGACGCGGCGCTGCAGACAGGGACGCCGTCGGGCCCCGCCTCGGAGCTCTCCAACGCCTCGCTCAGCCCCTCGAGCACGCCCACCACCCTCACAGACTTGACGAGCCCCACCCTGCCGACTGTGACGTCCGTCTTAACTTCTGTGCCTGGCAACCTGGAGGGCCACGAGCCTCACAGCCCCTCACAAACGACTCTGACCAACCTTTTCTAATGACTCGCGGCCCCCCACCCCCGCCCCACAATTTCTTTAAAAAAGAAATTATCTTTAGTTGAATTCCAAGTGTATTTTAAAATAGAGGCTTTGAGCAACTAACTAACCACATTTTAGGATCTCGCCTGGAAACAGAGGGAAGAATAATTGCGTGTTGGGCTAGCGCGGCGGTGTGGACTGAAGAATTACTTGGAAGATCTATCTGCAACACAACATTTGTGTCACTGTACAGTTTTGTGGACTGAGCGAGGAAAAACAACAAATAATTTAAGTTGGCTAGAGCTTCTGTATTTTCAAAGACTGCCACGTGCCTTAGGAATACTGTTTTATCTCCATACTTTGGATGACTTGTTCATTTTTCTCTTCCTCTTTTTCTCTCTGTATATTTATGACCAGAGCAAAAAAAAAAAAAAAAAAAAAAAAAAAAAAAATTAATAATTTTTTTACTTTGAATAATAATAAAAAAAAAAAAAAAAGAAAAAAAAAAGGAAAAATCAAACCCCCTCCAACGGTCGCTTTGTTGTTTTAGAATTTTAAGGTGGAAGTCTGTTCGAATATCAGAATTTGTAAAATCTAACCAGTAATAAAACCACTTATCGAAACTACCTGGTGCTGCTGCTGTTTAGTTGGGTGTGAAATCCCCGGAAGTTAAAAGTCTTACTGAAACCCAGAAATGAAGTTGAAGGTCTCGACTTATTTATCAGATCTTCTTGGGGACCTTCTCCTGGGCCAGGCTTCAGGCTGGTTTTCTGAATCCAGAGATGAAGTAGATAAGTCTTTGCCCTCAAGGAATTCAGACTTTGGAGGCAGAGGTTGACAAGATAATCCTTACTGTGCAGTGTGCTCAAGTGGAGGATATGTAAACAAAATACCATTAATTTATTCGTTTGTTCTTTCAAATATTTAATAAGCACAGCCTGCTGGATACCTTGGACACAGGTCAAAGTTCCCCACACTTGCTTTTTCTGCCCTTGTTTGGGCTAGAAGAATGTGCCGCAGTGAGAAAGCTTTGAAAAACATGCATTCTCTATAGGGGTGAACGCTGTCACCAAAGGGCAGCTTAAGTTCCAGTTTTCCTAATGGCAAAAAATAAAAAAATCTCCCAAGAGGGTAAAAACAAATGAATGTGTTCCTTTGCTAATGCTTCAAGTAGTCTCAGAAACCCAGAGAAAAGACACACCCAGAGAGGATGGAGGTTTACAGCCCTGTAGGATAAGGTTGGGATTCCTACTGTTGAATAGGGTGACATGAGGGAAGTCGTTTCACCTGCTTGGCCTCAGTTTCCTCAGCTGTAAGATGAAGATAGTGACCTTGACATGGCAAGATTGTAATGAGGGTGAATTAATGTGTATTAAAGGGCTTAGCAGTGGGTCTGGTGTAAACTAGGGGCTCAATATATTTTGTTTGAATGACAGGTGATACTGGAGGACTTTGCAGGTGGAGAGCAGGCTGTCTTGTATTCAGGCATTGCCTGTCATTGTTGAATGCATTAGGCAGATATGGTGCCTGCACATTGGGCATCTTACGCCCCTTGTTTCTTGCTCCGAGCCTTGCTGCAGAATGCTCTGTTACCAGCTTCATTGAATGCCAGCAGTTACCCAACAAAGTGCCCCCCAGTGGCCCAGAAATGAGAAAATCCAGAGGGAACATTATGACTGCCTTGAGGAGAAAACAGGTAAGATCGACAGGGGAACAGTTGAGCCCAGTACTGGGGTCTTTCTCCCCTTTGCTTCCCACCATCATGGTTGGGACAGGGTAGAGGGAGAGAATGGTGCAGGAATGGGCTGAGAGTGCTTAAAACCTAGACCGATTCAATTTCTGGAATGTTAAAAAAAAACAACAATAAATAACCAGAACTAATATTGTTGTTATTGCTAGTTAATGCCTGGCAAATAGAGCTCAATAATTTTTTATAAATTATTTATATTGATGTATAACATACAAAAAGTGCTCACAGCTGAAATGAGCAGCCCGATTATTTTTTTACAAATAAACACACCCATGCAGCCACCACCGAAATCAAGATATAGGACATTATTAGCACCTGGAAGGCTCCCTTGAGCCCCTTCTGCATCATCCCCTCTCAAGGCAGCTTCTAGTCTGACTTCTAGCACCATAGATTAGTTTTCTCTGTTTTTGACCAATATAATTTTGCAGAAGAATTCAGGAGACTTGGAAGATTAGTCAACTTGCCTGGGGTCCTGCAACTAGTCAGTGGAACAGCCAAGATTTGAACCAGGTCTGTCTGCCTCTAGACCCCAAGCTTTCAACCTCTAGCACACACGTGTTCACAGTTGCACATTAAAGCATGGGAATTAAGGGTGTCAACTTTTTCACCTGTCAAATGGGGTTATCAAATCTGTACCTCCCTGAAGACTGCATGAAAGGATGCAAGCAGAGGGTGTGGCCATTGGACAGCCACATGCATATAGCACAACTCCAAGTAAGCACTGGGACTGGCACCCAGCCACGGACAAGCACACATGCACACTCGCAAGGCGCTTGTGGATGGATAGACCCACAGGCTAAGACGCTCACACCCAGACAGCACTGTATAAAGACACATACACAGATACTTGCAGAGAGATGTAAACAGGCACAGACGCTCACAAATATTCCTAGACAGACATGCAGACTATCTCACACAGGTGAACTTGTGCACAAACCCAGATGTGCGCATATGAAGATGATCACAGGCCCCCGGATGCCCGGTTTTGCCCCTCTCTCAGGCCCAGACAGAGCCGAATCTGATCCCTATCTCATCCGTCAGCACTGCCACCCAAATGGAGTAGGCCCTGGAATGATGCCTGGGGGTCCCCCCGCCCCCCTACATGGGAGCAAGTTTAGAAGAGGGGCCTGCTGATGGGTCAGAGAGGAGGACATTGAAGAGGAGGCATTGCTCTCCCCAAGAGACATGTAGAGAAAGAGTGGCAGAGACAGGGAGATGGGGAAAGGGGCACACAGAAAGAGTGGTAGATCCTGGGAGACAGACACACAGAGAAAGAGTGGGGCACAGAGACAAAGGGACAGTGACAAAGATACACACAGTCACAGAGAGTCACATAAAGACAGTAACGATGACAGACTAGGAGACAGATGGAAACAGAAAGGACCAGAGACAGAGAGTGAAGAGGAAGAGGCACAACGAGACACAAAGGCAGAGTCAGAGACTAAGAGACAGTATCAAAGACACACACACACACACAATGAGCCAGGGAGACACAATATTACAGAAAAATATTGACAAGAGAAGACTCAGAGGTAAAGGGAGACTCTGAGACAGACTCAAAGGCTTGAGAGGAACCAAGACAAAAAGAGCATGAGAAACAGACTGTCCCTTTGAGGCTGGGAAAGAGAGACACTCAAATAGCCAGCCAGCCAGAAATAAATAAAAACTCAGATGGAGCAAGAGCCAGGCAAAGGCAGGCAGGCACTTGGTAAGGAAAGGGGCTGAGGCTGGGCTGAGACTGGCTAGCCCACTCTGCCCACTGGTGATGGGGGCAGAAGGTGCTGTTACCACTGCCACTTGCAACTCTGGGACCCTGCCCACACCTTCCTGCATGCTAGCTACAGAGGGGACTGAGGGCCCATTTCTGGGACCCTTTGGGCTCCAATCCTCTGTGAATATGGGGAGCTTCCTGGTTCTTGGGTCCCACAGCAGGCCTGACACAGCTTGGGCTCAGGGGCTGGGGTCTTGGCCATGGCTTTCCTCTGCCCTGTTCCATTCTGCCAAGTCTCCTTTACCCATGGAGTGAGGCACCCTGGGGCAGATGGAAGAGAGCTCCCACAGTCTTTGCTGCCATTGAAAAGGCTTAGCACGGCACTTAGTCACTCTGAATTTCAGTTTCCTAATCTGTAAAATGGGGCCAATGCTTTATTTGCGGTTTGAGTAAATACTAGGGGAGCTACAGTAGAGGTGTGAGGAACTGACTCGAGAGGTTGGGAGACTCCAAGGAGGAGGTGATATTTGAGTTGGAATCTTGCATGAATAAAAGGTGACTGGGTGGAGAGGGGGGGAGGGGGGGCACACCTAGCAGGGGAAGCAGCCAGGGCAAAGGCATGGTGGCAGGGTGGGGTGAGGTAGCATCTTCAGGAGTAGGGAGTGGTTTAATGGCTGGGGGTGCCCCTGGAGAGGAGGGTGTGGTTCACCCCATGCAGGACCTTGAATGCCAACTTGAACTTTGTCCTGGAGCCATGGGGACCTTCCTCTGAACGGGTGGGCAAGGGAGGGAGTGAGGCAGGGCCTCACTTAGGAGGCTGGGGCCCAGCAGGACTCCTCTGCTCTCTCCTGGGCTACGGGCCTGGGATGCTGCACTCATGTTAGAGTCTCAATTGACACAACTGGCTTCCCAGAGATGGAGTGTGGCTGCCGTGGCTGCTGCGTCCTGCTGGCAGGAGTGGGCCAGGCCAGTTTTCATCTGACAGCTGAGGCCCTGAGGAGGGCCAGCCGGAGCCCTCGGGCCCCTGGGGACTCTGGGCGTGACAGAAGGCTCTTCATAGCTTCCTTTCCACCTCCCCCCCGCCTCTGTCCCTCTCTTCCTGGCCCGATGCTGGACACTGGGAATGTGGAGATGATTTGGCCACAGCCCCTCCCTCCAGCCTCCTGGCTTTCTGGGAGACATACATAAACAGCTAGCCACTGTCCAGCGTGGGGGAGGCTTGGGGGTTACGAGGCCACCAAGGAGGGATAGTCTGGCTCTGTGTGGAAAAAAGTCTTAGGCAGCACTCTGCAACTTACAATGCCTTTTTTCAGTACACGATCTCATTGAATCCTTACCACTTCTCTGTGAGGCAGAGATTATCATCCCACTTCACAGAGAAGGAAACCAAGGAGAAATCACTTGCCTGGAGTCACATAGGTTGGGGGTAACAAATATATTTTAATTTCTGTTCAATTCAGTCAGCATTGCTGATGCCCACCCCCCCTGCCCATGCTAGGCACTGTGGCTGGTGGCACCTAGGTAATTTAGGCCTAACCTGGGGTCTTGGGGAAAAAGACCCAACACTAGACCAGGTGTGACTGCAGCTGGGACTGGGGGTTCGAGATGCTGGGGGAGCCCAGAAGGGGGTGCTAACTGGGACTGTGTTTTGGGGGACTTTTTGAGTTGGAAGATCAGGCAGCCAACCTAGAAGTGTTTGAGGTAATGGGGGATTGAGGGAGAGGGCAGAAGTGCATGCTCAGGGTGTGGTAGTTTCCAGCAGGGAACAGTAGCTGCATGGACAGGAGAGAATTGATGCCAACTCTTTGGAGCTGGAAGCAACCTCGCAGAGGCTCTAGCTCAGAGATGTGCATCAGAACCACTCCAGAAGCTTTACCAAAATTCCCGTACTGTCTCCTCACCCCCAGGTCTGAATCCCGTGAGGCTGGGTAGGAGACCAGGTCAGTCCTTTTTTGTTTGTTTGTTTAAGTTTTTATTATGGGAAATTTCAAACACATACAAATTGAACAGAAGAGTATAATGAACCCCTGTGGACCCTTTAACCTGCTCCATAGTTTTCAGCATTCATTCTTGTAACATCTATATCTCTACCTACAGCCCATCCTAACTCAATGACGATGATGATGAACAGTGTGTTTTTAAAGTCCCTCGAGGATTATGGCAGACAGCCCAAGTTAGGGACCACTCATCTGGCCCTTCATTTTAGGGAGGAGCAGTGTAAGGTCAGAGAAGAAAAGGGGCTTACCCAAGGGCACCCAGCCGGGAAGTGGCAGAACTGGGTTTATTTGGCTAAAGGACATTCATTTAGTGCCAAGTCCTGGTCTGTGCACTGGGGATACCAGTAAATAAGATATGGCCCCTGCCTTCACAAGCTTAGAGTCTAGTAGGGTAGACAAATGTTAAGCAGCCTCAAAAGTAACTACTTGATGTCTGTGATGAGGCCTATGCAGAACCAAGACAGCATACACACAGGGGGAGGGAAAGGATGGCTTCCTGGGAAAAAAGTCATCATTGAGCAGGGATCAGATGAATGAGTAAAAATTAACTCAGCAAAAAGGAAGGGAGATGAGGAAAAAAGGAGCAAAAACATGTGCAAAGGCCCTGAGGCCCAGCAGGTCCAAGGCATTGAAAGGTGACCAGTGTGGCTGGAGCTCCAAGATTAAGAACCAGGGTGATGGGAGGTGGGACCAGAGACATGGCCAGGAGATTTCCAGGGAGCCCCTGGGTCTTCATTCTGAGAGCACTAGGAAGCAGGGAATGATGAGACAGTTTCATGTTTTAAGAAAAATGCTCTGGGTGCCTGATGGAATGGGCAGGAAGGGCATGTGTGGGTGTGAGGAGGCTCTTGAAGTCACCCAGATGATGGGGCATCTGACTGGGTGGAGGCAGAGAAGATGTCCTAGCTGTGAGGGAAAACAAGGAGGGCACAGGACCACAGGTGGATGGTGGGCCTTTAACTGTGATGAGAAATGTCACTGGCAAGGGGATGGCAGGGGATGATTAGGGATTTGAGGTTTGGACTTGTTCAGTTTTTGATGCCTTTAAGACACCTAAATGCTGTCCCAGTCCTTGGCCTCACGGGGCTTCTAGTTAGATGGAGGAGGCATTAAAGGGACCTGGGACATTTACCCATTGCTTCTCGTGAGTTTCCCAGCCCTCCAGAGCAAGCTGATCTTTTGAGGATGGCATTTGAGGCTGGGTCAAAAGTCAGTCCTTGCCTGGCTCTCTAGTGCAGGATTTGGGACCTGCCCACCTCTGAGTTTAAAACCAGCCAGGTGTTCCAAACTTCTCACCAAAGCCTTACATGCTGGGTGGGTCCTCTGCCTGAGGGCCCTACCTCTCTTCTCCCCCTCAAAACTTCTGTTCAATACCCCTTCCTTTGTGGAGCACTCCCAGATTAGCCCCCTCCCCTCCTGACCCTGCTGTAGCTTCAGCTGCTTTCACCACAATGGGCTATAATTGTCTGTTCATTGCCATCCCTTCCCCAGCAATCCTTGAGGCTGGGGGGTGGGGTGCTGGAGGGATTGTGCCTGTCTGGTTCAGCACAGTAGCACAGTGCTGGGCACAGAGTCCTGACCAACACATTCTTACTAAGTGAGCAAATTAATCATGAATCTGTAAGTGCATGTTTGGGGATTATTTTACCCCCTCTCTTTCCTGCTACTGTAAGCTCCATGACTCAGAGTCTGTCTTCACCTCCATATCACAACTGAGCACAGTGCCTGGCACACAGAGGGTCCTTAATAAACATTTCTTCCATCCTGGCCAGAATAGATGTTAGCGTGGGGTTCACTATGGCTGTCTCATCCTCAGCGCTTTGGTGCTAGACCCTGCCCTGTCACTACTGGTGTGGGATCCTGGGAAAATTACTTAACCTCTCTGAGCTCTTGTTTCTCTTATCTGTCAAACAGGGGTAATGATAACACCTACATCATAGAGTTTTGTGAACATCCAATGATATAATCCATGCAGCAATAGCACTTAACAGTGCCGGGCACATAGGCGTGCTCTGTTCAGGGAGCTGTTATTTAAAATTCGGTCTTTCAGTTTAGGCACCTTCCTGAGACTTTGTGCCATGAGAAGAGGGGAGGAAGGAGACCTCTACTCTGGGTGGCTTCAGTGGTTCTCAGAGCTGATGGTGGAGCCTAGGGTGGGGGTGGACTCCAGGGTGGTTCCGGGCAGAGTGGGTGGCTATCAGAGGAGGCCCCTGGGGTGGGGGGGGGAGCCGGAGCCCGAAGGCCGGATCCGCTGGGTGGAAAACGGAGACATCCTGCGGGGGCGCGTGCCAGGACCTAGGGGAGCTCCCCCGGGAGCCGACCGGAACACCGCGGGGGTTGGGAGAGCAATGCTAGGTTTGGGGCGAAGGAGCCACCCGCTGGGGCCGAGCGGAGCGCGCCTCCTGGCGGTGCACCGCGGCATCGCCCCGGGGTCTCCCTCTCACCTCCCTCTTCAGCAGTCTGGGGTCTGCGCTGATGAAATTCGCCAGAGGGAGGTCAGAGAGACCGGGAATCTACTTCAGGCTGTGGATGCTTTCCTCGGCTGCAAAATGGGGGTGATAATTTTAATAATTTTGATCTAATGTGTGCCAGGTACTACGTTAGGCAGAGTTCAGTGGCTGTGACAGCGTGGAAGCACACAGTGCAGGGATTGGCACACAGTAGGTGTTCTGAGCATACCCTCCTTTCCTTCAGGCTCGTTCCTGGGGGCCTCTGGGCAGAGCTGTGAGGCCCAAGACTGGGGGGCGGGTCCCTAAGTATGGGAAGGGATGAGAGGTGCTATTCCAAGCACCCATCTTGAACTCCCCAAGGGGCTCACACTGCCCTCCAGTGGCCTGCACAACGATTAGAGCCTGTCTGTGGTGTGATGGGTGGGGGGACTGAGGTGTGGTGGGTGTGTTCTGGTGTCAGTGTATCTGTGAATGTGGCTGGTGTGGGTGTTACTGTGGAGGTGTTTGTAGAAATGTGTGTGTGTGCTTATGGGTGTGTGTCTGTCTGTGGTCAGGCATTGTGTAAGTCGGTGTGTTCACACGGGTGGGCGTTCAGTGTGTAGTATTATGCCTCTGTATGTCAGCTGTTGGGGGTGCAGATTGAGGACATGTGTGCAGGGGATTTAGCTCAGTTAGTTGTGTGTGTCTGTGATCAGAGGCGAGTCTGTGTTCAGGGTTTGTGTAAGTCTGTATGTTCACTAGTGGTGTGTGTTCAGGTGTGCACGAGTGTTCAGGTGGTGTCTGCACGTGTGATGTAGGTTAGGGTGTGTGTGTGTATGTGTGTTGGGGCTGAGGGGTGTTCTGGGTAGTTCAAGGAGGGGGTGAAAACCCTGGTCACATTTCCCCCCAACAGCAGGGCAGAGGTGGGCCCCTGTCCTGTCCCCTTACTTCAGCTGCCTCAGGACCTGTATTTTCCTTTCCTCTCTCTTTCCTAACCCCTGTCTATACCTGAGTCCAGCTCTCTGTGTCTCATATTAGAGATGAGGAAGCCAGGAGGTCAGGCCCAAGAGCATTTGGCCAGAAGGTGGTGGAGCCTGGGGACTGGCCAGATTGCTGACTCTAATCTGAATTCTTTCCTTTCCGAGGAGGACACTGTGCACCTTCGTCCAGCCTGGGGCAGGGGTGTGGAAAGGTTTCTGGGCTGGGCCGAGTGGGGAGCAGACAAAAGGGGCAGTGTCTGCCCCTGCCTCCACTTCCTGGCCCTGCCCTGCTCGAAGAGCAGGGTGGGTGTCCCGCACCAGGCTGGGCAAAGAGGGCTGCCTGTCACACCCATGCTTCCCTGGGGGCCTAGAGAGCACCCCACCGCCCCGTGGGCTGACTTTTGTTGGGTGTGATGAGGAAACAAAGCCCCACTCACATTTGGGGCTCCTGGTGCCAGCTCTCAGCTGGCATCCATCCAGGCCCAAGTGCTTCAGCTTGCCCTGCTCTGAGAAGGGATTGATGAGTAATTAAGATCATGATGATATCAAACAATATATTAATAGGATCATAATGATGGCTACTGTTTGCTGAGGCCTGACTATGTGTCAGTGTGAAGCTCTTTACCTGGGTTCTGGGGAGGCAATGATGCAGGGTGTTTAGGACCTTGGGCTCCAATACCAGCCAGCCAGCCAGCCGGGATTATTTCCCAGCAACACTTCCCAGCTGTGTGACATTGGCCAAGTTGCTTAATCTCTCTGGCCCTAAATTTCTCAGTTGTAAATAGATAGTAGATGAGTGAATATGTATAAACCACTTAAAAACCATGCCTGGCACTGAGTAAGTGAGAAAAAAGTATTAGTTCTTATTACTGTGATCTCCTTGGCTCCTCATGTGACCTAGGAAGTAGGTACTGTAACAGTACTCCACTTTACAGATGAGGAAACTGAGGCTGAGCTATTGTCATAGGTCACAAAACAAGGGGGTGTTCAGGATGGGTGCTGACCCCAGGCCTGATACCAAAGCCTGTGTCCCAGGCACTGGAAGGAGAGTTTGTAGTTGAGAGGACTAACACTCTATAGTCCACAAAGTGCCTCCATATGCATTGACTCGTCTGCATCCCCCCAGAGCCTTACGATGGGTATTTAATATTTAGCATTTCCCTTGCATAAGGGAAACTGAGGCCAGCATTTGATTCCAAGTCTTTCTACTAATAAATAGCATTGTTTTATGTAATTCTGAGTTTGGGGTGTTCCTGCTGGGCCTCAGCCTGCATGCTGCTAGCACTGTGCCTCTATAGGCCTTTGTAATCCTCACAACATTCTCAGGATTCTCAATTCCACTGGGTTCCTTCATCAATCCTTGCCCTGTGTACACGTCTATCCCTGCCCCTCCAGATCTGGAGCCCCTAGAGGGCAGGGCGAGAGTGTGATTTAGCTCTGGATGCTGAGGGCCAGCACTGGGCCTGGCACACAGTGGGTGCACAATCTGGTGTGTGGGGGGAGGGTCCTTGAGCATGTGGATATGTAGTTCCCCAGGCTACCAGGGGAAGTGGATGAACAGGGATTTGAGAGGGATTACAACTGGCACACCTAACCCATCGGGATGGAAGGAGTGGGTGTCAGGAAAGCCTACTCTGAAAGGCAGATGTCTGTGTTGAGATGGAAAGGACAGTTGAGAATAATGTATTTTCATCTATAAGGACATTTTTCCTGTGTGATATTTTGTGCTAGGCATTATGCTAGGGTTTTATATTTATTACCTAATTTAATCCAAACTTGAGGTTGGATTAAGTGTTGTCCACATTTTACACAAAGAGACAGGTATAAGCCGATGAGGTCACCCAGCTAGTAAGTGGCAGGGCTGGGATTTGAACCCTGGTCATCTGCCTCCCTCCAGGCAAAAATGGATATGGGGAAAGGGAGTGTGTAAGATTCAACCTCAGGTGTCTCATTTTATTCTTCCAACAGCTCTGTGAAGGCCTGCCTTAGCGCTCCTTCGTTTTTTTAATTTTTAAAAAAATTTTTTACAGCAAACATATTTATTTGTATTATTTTTTCCATTTTGTTTTATGTTCTCTGTCCCATTTTTTTCCCCAATAATTAAAAAAAAAAAATTTCAAAGATACTTAGATTATATTTCTCCTTCAGTTTTACAATCAGAAGACTCCAGCTAGAGATGAGACATCTCCCCTAGTTTCCTCTTAGCATATGCCTAGTTGGTGTGACTCTTTTCTGATTCCCATGCCTCCGCCACCCCACCCCACCCCCGCTGCCCTGAGCAGGGCCAGGCATGCAGCAGGTACTCAGTGGAAGGTGCTGATGGATCCCTGGACCAGACCCCTCCTGGGCTCTGGGCCTGAGGTGGGTGTAGGGCCAGAACAGGGTACTCAGGAGGCTCGGGATGGTGCTAGGGTATCAGCACAGGCATTGCTTAAATGCCTCCTGCATGCTGGGCCCACGCACAGGGTGGCCTGGGCTTGGGGGTAAGGGGAGGCTCTGGGTGGCTCCCTGGGAACTGCTCTTCCAGCACATGGGATCCTCAGAGTGTAGCCCGAGCGCCCCGGGGAGCTGTCAGGCCCGGGCCTCTCTGGGGTGAGCCAGCGTCTGGGGCGCGCGGCTCCGGCTCCGAGCAGGCCAGGAAACGCCTGCCGGCGCACTTGTTTTTCCATCAACAACAGGCTTACGTAAACTCCTCGCCGGCTCCGCGGGCTGCCAGCGCGGGGGAGGCGACCTTATCTGATGGGGGCTCCGCCGGGGCCAGGGCTCTCTGCGTGTCCCGGCACAGGCCCCGCCGAGGGAGTCCGGACGGTGGGCGGGCTTTGGCACCCGTGGGCCCAGCGCCTCTCTCCTAAGGGCCTTTCTCTCCCAAGACGTGAGGGGGCGGGGTGGGTGGGGGCGGTCTCTGTCTCCCGACCCCTGAGCCCCAGTTGCCTGTCCTGGTGCCCGGGGAAAGGGAAGGCGGGAAGAGGCCTGAAGTGGGCCACCTGGCTCCCAGCCCCAGCTTCGTGCTAGTCCAGGGGTGCTCCGAGTACAGCATGCTTAGAGAAAAAGATGAATTCACTGGCCTCACTTCCAGAGATTCTGATTTAGTGGGTTTGGGGTAGGGTCCCGGAATCAGCAATTAAAGCAACTAAGCATTTAATTTGAAAATAAATAAATAAATAAATAAATTACCAAAAAGGGGCACTAGAACAATTATCTCATATACCCTTCCTAGATTTACCAGTTGCAAACATTTTGCCATATTTGCTTTGTCTCTTTATTCATATGTATTATTATTTTGAGAGTAAGTTACAGACATCATGACCCTTTGCCTCTGAACACATCCTATGTATTTTCCTAAGAACAAGGACATCCTCTTACATAACTACAGAACACTTATCAAATTCAGGACATTTAACAGCACCAATACTTAATACACAGTCCATACTCATATTTCACCAGTGTCCCAATAATGTTCTTTATAGCATCCCTCCCCTCCCGCAGCCAGTCCAAGATTGATTTCAGGACTACTCATTGCATTTAGGTACCCTGAGAATTGGCATTTGTCCTACTCTCCTAAGTAATCCTAACCTGGGTGGTGGCGGACCCCTGGGAGAGGCCCTCTGTATTACCCATTCCACACATCACCCGGAGGGAGGGCTCTCTCTGAATGCAATCCTGTGATCTTTGTTTTCAGAGCAGCATCCAAGCCTCTTAGCCGTTTATTAAGACTCCTTCATTACAAGGAGTCATTATTAATAATGATGAAAAAGATGATGATGGCTGACAGGTATTATTTCATTTAATCCACATAGATCTCCTTGAGGTGGGTAATATTATTACTCCCATTTTACAGAGGGAGATACCAAGATTTAGAGAGCTGCAATAACTTGTCCAAGAAAGTAGTGGAGCTGACATTTAAACTCAGATCTGTCTGAAAAATTTTGCTTTCTTTGTCATGTTTTTGTTGTTGTTATTAAATATATTTGCCTGTTTTTGAATGGTTAACACTTGCACATAGCATATATAGATATAAAGTATGCATTTTTCCTGCCACTTCTCTTCCCCAGCATCCTAGTTCTTTACTCAGATGCAACCTTTTTTTTCTTGTGTATCCTTCTGGAGATATTCTATGCCTATGAAAGCATGTCCATAAATATGTTTTTTACGCAAGTGGTACTATATGGTACACCTTGTTCTGCATTTTGCTCTCCCTACCTTAACTATGTATCGCAGAGATTTTTCCATACTGGAAATATAAAACTGCCCCCATTCTTCTAAACCAGTACATAGTATTCCACTGAATGGATGTTCCATGATTTATTTCACTAGTCCCCCATTGATGAGAAAGTAGGTTTTCCTATCTACTGTTATTATAAGCAAAGCTGTAATAAATATATACATTCACACATCAATTTGCATACGTGCAAGTATATTTGCATGATAAATTTCTAGAAATGGAATTGCTGAGTTAAAGAATATGAAGATTTTTAACTTTCTTAAATATTGCCAATATCCTCTTCAGGGAGGTTATTGCAGTGACTGAGAGTGCCTATTTCCTTCCCACACCCTTGCCAACACAGCATGTTATCAAACTTTTTGATCTCTATCAATTTGTTAGAAATAAAATGTTAAACTCATAGTTAATTTCATTTCTCCTACTATAAGGGAGGTTGACCATGTTTTCATATGAATAAGAATCATTTACATTTCCTTTCCTGGGATCTGTTTGTTTACATCCTTTGCCTAGGTTGTTTTTTTTCTTGGCTGGTATGAAGGAGCTCTTAAAACAGCAAGGATATTAGTCCTTTGTCAATAATATATGATATGACTACAAAATATGAATTTTTACATTGTTTATATTATTTTTTCATGAAGAATTAAAAATAATTTTATGTTGGCAAATTTCTCACTCTTTTATGGATTTTATTTTTTATGAATTCATACTTTAAAAGGTCTTTTTTACTCGAAAATTATTCTTGGAAGTATTTCAGATTTTCTGGAAAAATTCTAGAATTTTTGTTTGTTTAAAGTGTGAAGTAGGGATTCAGGTTCATTTCTTTCTAGATGTCTATCTAGTTGTTCCAACACTATTTATTAAATAATTTACCTTTTTTCTCTTGATTAGCAATGATGTTTTTGTCATCTACTAAATTTCTTCAGGTATTTGAGTAAGTTTTCCAACTTTCTATTCTGCTCTATTGCTCCATCTGTCTAAAATGCACCAGTGCCACAGTATTTAGATTATTGTAGCTTTATCCAATGTTTTAAAAAATTGATTTAATTTAATTTATTTATTTTAATTGTGGTAAAAAATATATAATATAGACATAATTTTAACCATTTTAAGTGAACAATTCTTTGACATTAAATACATTGATGATCCTGTGTAGCTTTTACCATTATCTATTTCCAGACTATTTTCATCATCCCAAACCAAAATTCATACTCATTTAGCAATAACTCCCCATTTCCCCTTCCCCTCACCCTTGGTGACCATTGTTTTACTTTCTGTCCCTAAGAATTTGCTTATTCTAAGTATTTTGTAGAAAAGAAATTATGCAATGCTCTTCTTTTTGTGTCTGGCTTATTTTACTCAACATGATGTCTTCAGGGTTCATCCACGTTGTAACATGTACCAGCACTTCACTTATTTTTATGGCTGAATAATATTCTATTGTATGGATATACCACATTTTGTTTCTCCATTCATCTGTTGATGGACATTTGATTTGCTTTTACCTTTTGGCTATTGTGAATACTGCTGCTGTGAACGTTGGTGTACATATATCTGTTTGAGTCCCTGTTTCTATTCTTTTGGGTATATACCTAGAAGTGGGATTGTCAGGTCATATGTAGTTCTATGTTTAAATTTTTGAAGAATTGCCAAACCGTTTTCATAGCAGCTGTACCATTTTATATTCCCAACAACAATGTTTAGGGTTCCTTTTTCTCCACATCCTTTCCAGAAATTATTTTCTTTTTTTTTTTTAAATAAAAAATAGCCATCCTAGTGGATGTGAGGTGGTAGCTCGTGATTTTGATTTGCTTTTCTCCAATGGCTAATGATGGTGAGCATCATTTCATATACTTTTTGGCCATTTAGATATCTTCTTTGAAGAGATGTCTATTCAAGTCTTTTGCTCATTTTTAAAATTGGGTTGTTTGTCTTTTGGTTGTTAGGTTGAAGTATTTCTTTACACATTCTGGATATTAAACCCTTACCAGATATATTGTTTCCATATGTTTTCTCCTATTCCATAGGTTGTCTTTTCACTTTAGAAGGAAGAATTATTTCTGCCATTTAGCTATTTGTTTTCTGTAGGTCTTGTCTATTTTCTGTTTTTGTTCCTCAATTACTCTATTACTTCCTTTAAAAAATTATTTCATTGCTTTTTTGTAGTGTACCTTTTTAAAATTTCAGAAGTTGTGAACTTACAAAATAATCATGCACATGTGTAGAATTCCCAACAACCCTTTACCAACACACCACACTGTTATGGAACTTTTGCTACAGATTATGAGATAATATCATCAGACTATTACCACTAACTTGGTCCATAGTATACATTTGGCATATTTTTTCCATATCCCCTGTAGCAGTTTGGCATTGTTTATGAATTCCAAAAATAGATATTGAATTATGTTTGTAAACTGGTCTGTACCTGGGCATGATTAAATTATGATTAGGGCTTTGGTTGGGCCACGTCAGTAGGACAGCAGCTGAGCCCGGAGAGAAACGGAGCCCCAGGAAGAGAGGAACCCAAAAGCCTGAACTCTTGGCAGACGTTGGCAACCATCTTGCCCCTACACGTGGCAATAGACTTCGGTGAGGGAAGTAACTTATGCTTTATGTCCTGGTAACTGTGGGCTTCTACCCCAAATAAATACCCTTTATAAGAGCCAACAGATTTCTGATATTTTGCACCAGCACCCCTTTGGCTGACTAATACATACCCCTATTAGTAACATAGTATATCTTTGGCATTGATGCAAGAATATTACAGTAGTGCTGTTAACTACATTCCATAGTTTACATTAATTATGTTTTTCCCATGCTTCTCCATATTCCCACCACCCTGCAATAGTGATGAACATCCATTCTAGCTCACAGAAGAACATTCTTGCATTTGTACTATTAACCACAATTCTCATTCACCTCTGGGTTCACTGTGTTATTCAGTCCCTAGATTATTCTCTAGCTTTCTTTCAATTGACATTTACATCCCTAGACTACCCTTTTCTGCCACAATCCCATTTATAAACCAGCTGCTACTCACTGTAAGGTGTTACCATCAACTCTATCCATTTCCACACATTTACAGTGAAGTTAATTAAAATGTCTGTATACATTAAGCATCAGTACTCCTTCTCAGCCCTCCTCTTATCTCCTAATAACCTATACTCTAGGTTTTAAATCCATGCACTTATTCTTCATATTTAGTTCATATTAGTGAGACCACACAATATTTGTCCTTTTGTGTCTGGCTTATTTCACTTAGCATAATGTCTTCAAGATTCATCCATGTTATCATATGTGTCCCAATTTCATTTCTTCTTACTGCAGCTTAGTATTCCATCATATGTACATACCACATTTTGTTTATCCATTCATTGGTTGATGGACACTTACGTTGTTTCCATCTTTTGGCAATTGTGAATAATGCTGCTATAAACATCGGTGTGAAGATGTCTGTTCGTGTCACAGTTTTCAGTTCTTCTGTATATATTCCTAGCAGAGGAATCGCTGGGTCATATGGAAATTCTATATTTAGCTTCCTGAGGCCACCAAATTGTCTTCCACAGAGGCTGCACCATTTTACAATCCCACCAACAGTGAAGGAATGTTCCTGTTTCTCCACATCCTCTCCAACACTTATTGTTTTCTGTTTTTTAAATAATGGCCATTCTATGCTGCGTGAGATGATATCTCATTGTCATTTTGATTTCCATTTCCCTAATAGCTAGTGATATTGCACATTTTTTTCATGTGCTTTTTGACCATTTGTATTTCTTCTTTGGAGAAATGTCTAAGTCTTTTGCCCATTTTTTAGTTGGATTACTTGCTCTTTCATTGTTGAGTTGTATGATCTCTTTATACAGAATGGAAATCAAATCCTTATCAGATATGTGGTTTCCAAATATTTTCTCCCATTGAGAAGGTGCCTTTCCACCTTCTTAATGAAGTCCTTTGAATCACGAAAGAGTTTAAGTTTGAGGAAGTCCCATTTATCCATGTTTTCTTTCATTGCTTGTGCTTTGGTGTAAGGTTTAAGAATGCACCTTCTTCCACCAGGTCTTGAAGATATTTTCCTACATTTCCTTCTAGAAGCTTTATGGTTCTTTTCTTTCCTTCCTTCCTTCCTTCCTTCTTCCCTTCCTTTCTTTTCTTTCTTTCTTTCCTTTCTTACTAGGGCCGGGGAATGAACCCACGACCTTGTATGTAGGAAGCAGGCACTCAACCACTTGAGCCACATCCTCTCCTGCTTTATGGTTCTTGCTTTTATATTTAGGCCTTTGATCCATTTTGAGTTAATTTTTGATATGCGTGAAATAGGGGTCTTCTTTCTTTCTTTTGGCTATGGATATCAAGTTCTCCCAGCACCATTTGTTGAATAGACTGTTCTTACCCAACTGGGTGGGTTTGACAGGCTTGTCAAAAATCACTTGACCATAAATGTGAGGGTCTGTTTCTTAACCATCAGTTTGGTTCCATTGGTCTATGTGTCTATCTTTTTTTTTTTTTTTTAAACAATTTATTTATTTATTTATTTATTTATTTATTTTTAAAGGTTTTATTTATTTATCCATTTATCCCCCCCTTGCTGCTTGCGCTCGCTAGGCCAGCCAACCACGCCGTGCAGGCGGGCCTGCCCTCACCAGGAGGCCCCGGGAACCGAACCCGGGGCCTCCCATATGGTAAACGGGAGCCCCACCGATTGAGCCACAGCCGCTTCCCGACAATTTATTGAAATATTCATACATGAACATACGTAAACTATAAGTGTTCAGTAAACATCGTGAACTTACAAAACAAACATGCATAACATCATACAGGGCTCCCACACATCACCCCCCCCCAAACACCCTGCATTGTTGTGAAACATTTGTTGACAAATCATGAAAGAGCATCATCAAAGTATTACTACTAACTATAGTCCATATCTTCCTCCTCTATATATTTTTTAAAAGGATTTATTTATTTATTTATTTACTTTTATCCATTTTTACCCCCACCCCCCGTTTTTGCTGTTTCTGTGTCCATTCACTGGGCAACTCTCTGTGTCCGTTTCCTGCCCTCTCTTCTCATCCTTCTCCTCCTGTCTTCACTGGGATTCATTTCTCAGAATCTCCAATGAGGGAGAGAGGCATCCTACCACCTGTGCCCCCTTAGTTCCTGGTTTTTCGGTACATCTCGTCTTGGCTCTCCCTTGTGTCACTCTCCTGTTACATCATCATCTTGCTGCGTGGCTCAAGCGGCCTGACGGCACACCCACGCACAGGGCCTGGTGGTGCACCTGCTCACGGGGCCTGGTGGCTCACCCGTGAGCAGGGCCTGGCGGCCCACGCACCTTCTATATTTTTCTTTTTTTAATTTTTACCAGGAGGTCCTGGAGATTGAACCCAGGGAGACAGACACCCAACCACCCGAGCCGCATCTGTCCCCCTGCTATATCTCTTAAGGTTGACCAAAGATAACCAAAGTTACAGTCTTTTCCCATACAGGATGGCCATATAATAGATCAGGCTTAGTTTATCACCAGCATTCCAAAAATCAGACCTAGGGAGGAAAACTAGGTCTGGGGACGCATGCATGGTTTCTAATATAGCGAATGTTTAGCTTACCCTGATGATCACAAAACCAGGTCAGTGAGAATATTCGCAGCTATGTGTTATCTTTATGCCAGTACCATGCTGTTTTTACCGTAGCTAGGTAATATGATTTAAAGACTGGAAGTGAAAGTCCTCCAACTTCACTTTTCCTTTTTAAGATGCTTCTGGCTATTCGAGACCCCTTACTCCTCCAAATAAATTTGATAATTATGTTTTCTATTTGTTTAAAAAGTGCTGGTGGAATTTTTATCGGGATTGCATTGAATCTGTATATCAATTTGTGTAGACTTGACATCTTAATGATATTTAGTCTTCCAATCCATGAGCATGGAATGTTCTCCCAATTAGTTAGGTCTTTTAAAAATTTCTTTTAGCAATGCATTGTAGTTTTTGAAGTCGGTTGCTTTACATCCTTGGTTAAGTTTATTCCTAAATATTTGATTCTTTTAGTCACTATTGTAAATGGAATTTTTTTTCTGACTTCCTCCTCAGATTTCCCATTACTAGTATTTAAAACACCATTGATTTTTGCATATTTATCTTGTATCCTGACACTCTATTGCAATCATTTTTTAGCTCTAGCAGCTTTGTTGTAGATTTTTTGAGACTTTCTAGGTATAAGATCGTATCATCTGCTAATAGTGAAAGTTTTACTTCTTCCTTTCTGATTTGGATGTCTTTTATTTCCTTATATAGCCTAATTGTTCTAGCTAGAACCTCTAGCACTATATTGAACAACAGTGGTGGCAGTGGGCATTCTTGTCTTGTTCCTGATTTCAGCGGGAAAGCTTCCAGTCTTTCACCATTGAGTACAATGTTAGCTGTGGGTTTTTCATATATGGCTTTAATAATGTTGAGAAAATTTCCTTTAATTCCTATCTTTTATAGTATTTTTATGAAGAAAGGATGCTGTATTTTGTCAAATGTCTTTTCTGTGTCAATCATTGGATCATGTAATTTATCTTCTTTGATTTTTTTAATGTGGTGTATTATGCTGATTGATTTTTTTGTGTTGTACCACCCTTGCATGCCTGATATGAAACCCACTTGATCGTGATGAATAATTCTTTTAATGTGTTGTGGGATTTGATTAGCAAGTATTTTGTTGAGGATTTTTGCATCCATATTCATTAGGGAAATAGGTCTGTAATTTTATTTTTCCATAATATCTTTACCTGGCTTTGGTATTAGGGTTATATTAGCTTCATAGAATGAGTTTGGTAGCATTCCTTCTTCAATATTTTGGAAGAGCTTGAGTAAGATTGGTATTAAATCTTCTTTAAATGCTTGGTAGAACTCACCTGTGAAACCACCTGGTCCTGGGCTTTTCATTTTGGGGAGGTGTTTGATAACTGTTTCAATCTCTTTACTTGTGGTTGGTTTGTTGAAGTCTCTCTTTCGTCTAGGGTCAGTGTAGGTTGTTTGTTCATTCCTAGGAGTTTTTCCATTTTATCTACATTGTCTAGTTTGTTGGCATACAGTTGTTCAAAGTATCCTCTTATGATCTGTCTTATTTCTGTGGGGTCAGTAGTGATATCCCTGTTTTCATTTTTTATTTTATTTATTTGCATCTTCTCTCTTCTTTTCTTCGTTAGTGTAGCTAAGGGTTTGTTGATTTTGTTAATCTTCTCGAAGAACCAACTTTTGGTTTTGTTAATTCTCTCTATTATGGTTTTTTTTTTTTTGTTCTCAATTTCATTTATTTCTGCTCTGATCTTTGTTATTTCATTCCTTCTACTTGCTTTGGGAATAGTTTGCTGTTCTTTTTCTAGTTCTTCCAGCTGTGTAGTTAGGTCATTGATTTTAGCTCCTTCTTCTTTTTTCATGTAAGCATTGAGGGCTATATATTTCTCTCTCTGTTTCTGATATGTTGTGTTCTCATTTTCATTTGTCTCGAGACATTTATTGATTTCTCTCACAATTTCTTCTTTGACTGACTAATTACTTAAGAGTGTGTTGTTTAATCTCCATATATTTGTGAATTTTCCTTTTTTCCCACCTCTTGTTGATTTTCAACTTTATTCCATTATGATCAGAGAAAGTGCTTTGTATAATTTCTATCTTGGTGAATTTATGGAGATCTGCTTTGTGACCCAACATATGGACTATCCTAGAGAAAGTTCCATGAGCATTTGAGCAGAATGTATATCCTGCTGTTTTGGGGTGCAATTTCTGTATATGTCTATTAGGTTTAGTCCTTTTATCATATTATTCAAGCTCTCTGTTTCTTTATTGATCCTCTATCCAGACGTTTTATCCAATGCTGAGAGTAGTGTTTTGAAGTTTCCAAATATTATAGTAGAGATATCTATTTTTCCCTTAAGTTTTGCCATTGTTTACCTCGTGTATCTTGGGGCATCCTGGTTAGGTTCTTATACATTTATGATTGTTATTTCTTCCTGGTCAATTGCTCCTTTTATTAATCTATAATATCTTTCCTTGTCTCTAATAACAGTTTTGCTTTTAAAGTCTATTTCATCCTATATAAATATAGGTACTCCAGCTTTTTTCTTGGTTACTGCATGTGTGGAATATCTCTTTCCAGCCTTTCACTTTCAAGCTATTGGTATCCTTGGGTCCAAGGTGAGTCTCTTGTAGACAGCTTATAGATGGCTCATATTTTCTTATCCATTCCACCAGCCTGTGTCTTTTGATTGGAGAGTTTAATCCATTAATGTTCAATGCTGTTACAGTAAATGCAGTTCTTAATTGACCAATTTTGACCTTTGGATTTTATCTGTCATATTTTATTTTCACCATTCTTTTTACACTACTAGTTACTTTTACTGATATAATCTGCATTTCTAGACTCTCTTTCAAGCCTCTCTTTCCTGTCTTTTCTTTTCAGGCTATAGCATTTTCTTTAGTATTTCCTACGAAGCTGGTCTCTTGGTTACAAACTCTTTCAGTTTCTGTTTATCTGTGAATATTGTAAACTTGCCCTCATTTTTGAAACACAGTCTTGCTGGATATAAGATTATTGGCTGGCAGTTCTCTTGCAGTATCTTAAATATATCATACCATTGCCTTCTTGCTTCCACAGTTTCTGATGAGAAATCGGCACTTAATTTTATTGGGTATCTCATATGTTATGCATTGCTTTTTCTCTTGCTGTTCTTAGAATTTTTTCTTTGTGTTTGGTATTTGATATTCTGATTTAGTATGTGTCGCAGAGTTGGTCTATTCAGATTTATTCAGATAAGGGTATGTTTTGCTTCTTGGACATGGATTTCTATGTCCTTCAATAGGGTTGGGAAAATTTCTACCATTATTTCCTCAAATATTCCTTCTGTCCCCTTTCCCTTCTCTTCTCCTTCTGGGATACCCAGGATACATATGTTTGCATGTTTCTTGCTGTCATTTAGTTCTCTGAGACCCTGTTCAATCTTTTCCAGTCTTTTCTTCATCTGTTCTTTTGTATGTTTATTTCTAGAGGCCATGTCTTCAAGTTCACTGATCCTTTCTTTTGCTCCTCAAATCTGCTGTTATATGCCTCCCATATATTTTTAAATAACATTTATTGTGCCTTTCATTCCCTTCAGACCTGCTATTTTCCTATGTGTGCTTTCAAATTCTTTTTGCTCACCCAGTGTCTTCTTAATATCCTTAATCTCTTTAGCCATCTCATTGAATTTACTAAGGAGATTTGTTTGAACATCTATGATTAGTTGTCTCAACTCCCTTATGTCATCTGGAGGCTTATCTTGTTCCATTGGGCCCTATGTTCCTGTTTCTTTGTATCGATTGTAATTTTCTGTTGGTGTCTTGGCATCGGGCTTACTAGATGTATTTATTCTGGGCGTAGTTTCTCTCTTTAGTTTAGGGCTTTCTTGTCATTTCTCCCTTGCTGTTTGTGTAGTAGGAGCTGAGGATGTAGTTGGTACTGTAAGCTGTGGAAGCTGAAGCTGCCCACATTGTCCCAGGGACTGATGAAGCTTCTCCCACCTTTCTCCTCTTCCAGGGGTAGGGACAGAGCTGTAGATGTGTATAATAATCAAAGCTGTTCAGACTGAGAGTGTCTGTAGTTGCCTGGACAGACTGATGAAGCTTCACGCCCCTTCTTTCCCTGCCTGGGGTGGGATGGAGCTGCAGGTGTGGGCAACAATCTATGCCATGTGGGTTCAACATGACCACAGTTGCCCAGGTAGACTGATGTAGCACCAGCCCCTCTCCTCCCCTCTGGAGTGCCCAAAAATCTAATCCACGTGGGCTGAAAGCACCCACAGTTGCCCTCAGGGGCTAAGGGAGTACTGTCCCTTTGCCCTTTAGGGGGTAGGGATGGAGCCGCAGGTGCCCAACAGTTCAGTCCCTGTAGGATTAAAGTACCTGACATTGCTTGGAGTGGCGGTGGATCCACAGGCTTCCAACAGTGCACCCCCAGGCTTCCAACAATGCAGTCCTTGCAGGCCAAAAGTGTCTGCTGTTGTTTGGAGAGGCTGAGGAAACACAGCTGCCCTCCTATCCTACTTGGGGGTAGGGATGGAGCTACAGGTGTCTGACTATTCAGTCTATGTGGGCCAAAAGCACCTGCAGTTACCCAGAGAGGCTGGTGAAACACCAGCCCCCTCTTGTCCTATCAGGGGTTGGGGTGGAGCCACAGGCACCAAGCAGTCAAGTTCGTGCAGGCCAAAAGTGCCTGCAGTTGCTCACAGAGGCTGAGGAAACATCAGCCCCCTTTATTCTATGGGGGTGGAGGGGTAGAGATGGAATTGAAGGTACTCAACAAACTAGTTTGCTTGGACCAAAAGTGCCTGCAGTTGCCTAGAGAGGCTGAGGAAATACAGATCCTCTCCTATCCTATTGGAGTGTGGTGATAGAGCCCCAGGTATCCGACTATTCAGTCTATGCTGGCTGAAAGTGCCTGCTGTTACCTGGAAAGGCTGGTGCAGGTCCCCCAAGCTTCCTCCCTGCCGGAGGTGGGGCTGGAGCCTAGGCTAGGGCTGCAATCTAGTCTGGGTGGAAAGAAGCCAGTCCCTATTGTCACTGTGATTTTCAATCAACCCCACTTCCCCTCATATCAGGGGCAGAGTTAAAATGGCAGCTACTGGCCTCTTTTTTTTTTTTTTTTAAAGATTTTATTTATTTATTCATTTATCCCCCCCTTTGCTGCTTGTGCTCGCTGGGTCAGCCAACCGCGCCGTGTGGGCGGGCTTGCCTTCACCAGGAGGCCCTGGGAACCGAACCCAGGGCCTCCCATATGGTAAACGGGAGCCCTACTGATTGAGCCACAGCCGCTTCCCAACTGGCCTCTTTTTGACTTGGACAGGTTCAACCTTCAGCTGTTCTTAGGATTATACTTTAGCCAGCTGAATTTACTAATCAGTAGCTAAAGTCAGTGGCCAAACGTGTCTTCCTCTCCCGTTTTTGGGAAATGGAGATTCCAACTCCAGCCACAGAATAGGACCTGAGGGGGCTTGTGCTACCAGTGAAGGATGGGCATAGGCCTCTGTGGCATGGAATGCTCTTCCATGCAACTTCACTGCAGATGGGCAGTTTCCTCCTTCCATTCTTTCAAAGGTGTTGCAAGGTGCTCTTTTGGTCTCCTGGGTCTTCCAACCAGGTCAGGGTGTTTACTAACTGCCTGGTATGATGAGCTGACTCTTGGAGCTCTTTACTCAACCACCATCTTGCCCCTCCCTCCAATTAGATTCATAGTATACTATTTTGATTCTCTTCTTCTTTCCTTTTCTATATAGGTTTTAGGTATTTTCTTCATGGTTAATTTTGTAATTACAATTACTGTCTTAAACTAATAACAACCTAGTTCAACTAGTACCTACCTAGTTTCAGCAATACACAAACTCTCTACTCCTATGTATCTTTGTCCTTCCCCCTTTTTATTGTTATTGTCTCAGATTACAACTTTATACATTGTGTGCCCATTGACTTAGATTTTAAATGTTGTTTTTCACTTTTGCCCATTATGTCATGTAATGGGGAAAAGCAGTTGCAAACCAAAAGAATAATATAGGATTTTATATTTACCTATGTAGTTACCTTTATCACTGTTCTTTATTTCTTCTTATGGCTTTGAGTTACTATTAGTTACTGTCTGGTGTCCTTTTATTTCAGAACTCCCTTTGGCATTTCTTATAAGGCGGGTCTTCTGGTAATGAACTCTTTCCGGCTTTTGTTTATCTGTAAATGTCTTAATTTCTCCTTAATTTTGAAAGATTTTTTTCAGAGTTCCTGGTTGACAGTTTCTTTTTTTTTTTCCCTTAAGGGTTTTAAATATTCTGTCTTTGGCCTCCATGGTTTCTGATGAGAAATCTGCTGTTAAGTTTATTGGGGATCCCTTTTATGTGGCAAGTCACTTCTCTTTTGCTGCTTTCAAAATCCTCTCTTTGTATTTGGATTTTGACAATTTTGCTATAATGTATCTTGATGTAGATCTCTTAGCGTCTATCCTGCTTGCATGTTTGTATTCACATCTTTCATCAAATTTTGGGTTTTCAGCCATTATTTCTTCAAATACTTTTTCTGCCCCTTTCTTTTTCTCTTGTGCTTCTGGGACTCCATGATGCTCATGTTGGTATGCTTGATGGTGTCCCACAGGTTCCTCAGGCTCTGTTCCTTTTGCTTTGTTATCTTTTCTTTCTGCTTCTCACACTGGATAATTTGAATTGTCTTGTCTTCAAGTGCTAATCCTTTCTTCTGCCTGTTCACATCTGCTGTTGAGTCCATCTAGTGAGCTTTTCTTTTCAATTACTGTACTTTGCAGCTCCAAAATTTCTGATTGATTCTCTCCCTCCCTCTGTCTCTCTCTCTCTCTCTCTCTCTCTCTCTCTCTATATATATATATATATATATATATATATATATATATATATAATTTCTATCTCTTTATTTGTTCAGACAACATTTTCCTAATTTCCTTTATTTATTTTTTTAAATATGGATTCCTTTAACTCATTGAACATTTTAAAGACAGTTGATTTAAAGTCTTTAATATTTCCAGTGTATGAGCTTCCCAGGGATGGTTTCTGGTAATTATTTTTTTTCCTGTGGTTGGGCCATACTTTGCTCTTTCTTTGTGTGTTTTGTAATTTTTTGTTGAGACCTGGATATGCTGAGTATTGTGTTGTAGTAAATCTGGAAATCTAGTTCTCCCTCTCCTCTGGGATTGCTAGGTTTTGTTGTGGCTATTGTTTTTGAGGATTGGAGCTGTCAATTTGTGACTTTTCTAAAATATTTTTGCTCCCAGTCAGGGAATAGAAAGAGAAAAGAGAGAGAGAGAGAGAGAGAGAGAGAGAGAGAGAGAGAGAGAGAGAAAACAAACAAAGAAACGGTACTGCTTCTCTAAGACTCCTCTACAGCTTTTGCCTGAATGGGGTTGGAACAATGGTCACCCTCAGAGCCAGCCCCCCATGATCTGAAGTAGCTAATTAAAAGGACTGATTAGCAGTCAGACCACACACATATGGATTTTGGAGGACCAGGTCCTTATGGCCCACCCTGGCACCAGTAAGCTAAACCAGGAGCCCAGGCTGCTATCTGCCACATGATTGGGGGAAGGGAGTGGTAGCCAATGCATGGAGGGTGAAATTCACTGACATTTTTAATAATTTACCACCATTTTTTTTTTTTTTTTTTTTTTTAAAGTACTGGAGTTGGGGATTGAACCCTGGACCTTATATGTGGGAAGACGGTGCCCAACTCTGAGCCACATCAGCTCCCTTCCTCTATCTCTTGCCTGAATATTGCACAGTGTTCCTCTAGACTCCAGATTTTCAAAATAGTTGATTCAGTTTTTGTCAGTTCAGTATTTGTTTTGGTGGAGGGACTGATTCCTGGAGCTTCCTACTCTGTCATAGTCCCACCTATACTATGCTTTTTTTTTTTTTTTTCAAGTTTTATTTTATTTATTTTTACCACCCCCCTTGTTGTTTGCACTCACTGTCTGCTCTGTGTCCATTCGCTGTGTGCTCTCTGTGTCCACTCGTCTTCTCTTTAGGAGGCACTGGGAACCGAACCTGGGACCTCCCATGTGGGAGAGAGGTGCTCAATTGCTTGAGCTGCATCAGCTCCTTGCTTTGTTATGTCTCTCATTGTCTTTCCTCTTTGTGTCTCCTTGTTGTGCCATCTTGTTGCATCAGCTCACCATGCCTGTCCATTGTGCCAGCTCGTTGTCTTGCTTGTCTTTTCTAGGAGGCACCAGGAACTGAAACTGGGACCTCCCATGTGGTAGGCAGGAGCTCAATTGCTTGAGCCACAACTGCTTCCCCATACTATATATATATATATATTTATTTTTTAAAGATTTCTTTATTTTATTTCTTTCTCTCCCCTCCTTCCACCCCCCCATTGTCTGCTCTCTATGTCCATTTGCTGTGTGTTCTTTGGTGTCTGCTTGTCTTCTCTTTTAGGTGGCACCAGGAACCGATCCTGGACCTTCTGGAGTGGGAGAGAGGCACTTAATCTCTTGCGCCACCTCAGTTCCCTGGTCTTCTGTGTCTTTTATTGTCTCTCCTCTGTGTCTGTTTTTGTTATGTTATCTTGCTGTGCCAGCTCTCCACTCAGGCCAGCACTCCCTTGGGCCAGCACTCCTGCGTGGGCCAGCTCTCTGCTCGGGCCAGCTTTCAGCATGACTAGCTTGCCTTCACCAGGAGGCCCCGGAAACCAAACCCTGGACCTCCTATATGGTAGATGGGAGCCCAATTGTTTGAGCCACATCTGCTTCCCCATTTCTCAATTTTTTATATTTTTTGCTGCTATTGTAAACAAGGACTTCTCTCTTATTATTTCTTCTAACAGGTTGTTTGTGTTTATGAAGACTATTAATTTCAGTATATTAATTTTCCACCTAGCCACCCTACTGTGTTCTCTTACTATTTCTAATGGTTTTTCAGGTTTTCTGAAAATAATGATCAATTGTTCTTTCTCCTTTCTGATTTTTATATTCATTTCCTTTTTTCTTATCTAATTGTGTGGGCTGGCAGTTCTAGACAATATTAAATAATAATGTTGGGGACAGACACACTTCTCTTATTATTCCTCACTTAATGTTTCCTCTTTAAGCATGATACTGAGTTTTCCATTGAAATAAATATATGGTATAAAGCCATAATGTCAACCCAGTTCTCTCTGGCTCTAGGTTGCAGGCTTTTAGTCTCTAGACCAATCTGAATGGCTATATATAAATATATGAATGAACAAATGCCACGTGACTAGGCCTGGGGTTGGGGCTGGGCTTGGCTCTGGTGCCTGCAGAGAGGAGCCCTGAGAAAATGCCTCCTAAGTGACCCCAGAGTCTGCAGCTAGGGTGGGGTGGGACAGGGTGACCAACTGTCCTGGTTTGTTCAGGACTGAGGGGTTTCCTGGGATATAAGACTTTCAGTGTTAAAATGGGAAAAGTTCTGGGCAAACCAGGAAAAGTTGGCCTTCCTAGTTGGGGAGTACAGGCCACAGATTCCCTCTGTGTGTGAGCAAGGACTCTCTCTTAGTCAGGAGCATCTAGGGAGGGGAGGGGCAGTCCCTGGAGACAATGAGCTCACCATAATGGGAGGTATAAAAGCAGGAGATGGAGACACCTTCACTTTCTTATTTCCCTCTCTCCATCTTTGGAATTCCTGGGTGATCTTAGCTTCTGGGGTCCCTGCTTTGTTCTAAGTCCTAGGGTTTCCTGGAGGGGACCGAGACCAGCTGAAGGCCGAGTCACTAGCCGTTTCATGGCTGGATGCTCCTCTGAATGCCTTTTAAGGAGTATGGTGAGGGGCAGAGTTGATGACCTGTGTGTCATGTGGCTAATGGGTCTCCTGCCAAGCCTGGTAGCTGCCTCCTCCTAACATCCCTCCTGGGGAAAGGGCTCCAGGGAAGGGGGCCAGTGAAATGAGAAAAGTGGGACTTAGAGTAGAGAATAAAGCAGAGGGGTTGGGGAGGGTGCTGAAGCCTTAGTCTTTGCCTTCATCAAAAGTGAGGTGGGTACATGAAGGCAGGGGCCACTCAGAGACAGGAAAGCCCACCTGGCTCAGAAGTGTTCCTCCCACCAGACCCCAGGAACTGGAGTGAGCTCTAAGGCTCAGCAGAGCCTCCAGAAGAGGTCCCCTGAACAGGGAGCTCTCCCTGTGTGAGTCACAGCAGTAGGAAGGACAAATCTCAGAGGGCAGGTCCCCAGCAGGGTGTCTTGGCAGGGTCTGAAGGTTATCCAGGTGGCAGAGGGGATGGGCACGTTGGGATAAAAGGAGAGAAATGGTTGGTGTTGGGAATGGGCAGAGCTGGAATTTCTTTAAAGATCTCTACACATGTTGTCTCCTAAGAGTGAATGTGTAGGTTTTTCTTTTTTGTTTTCTGGTTTATGTGTACTTAAAAGGAATTATTTTGAGTATGGCATAACATATATAAGGGTATCAGCTTGGTGATTTTTTTTTTAAATGTATGTACACCCATGTGACCATCACCCAGATCAAGGCATGGGTATTTCCAGTCCCCAGGAGATTTGATTTTTACTCTTCCCAGTCCATTTCTGCCAAGAGAGGTAGCCACTATCCTGTCTTCTATTGTCTTGAATAATTTTGTGTTCTTGAACTTTGTATACATGGAATAGTACAGTAAGTGTGCTTTTGTGTCTGACTTCTTTTACTCTATATAATAATGGTGTGACTCATCCATGTTGTAGCACATACCAATCATCCATTCCATTTTATTGCTGTGTAGTACTCCATCACAAAAATATACCACAATTGGTTTATCCATTCTCCTGTTCATGGGCATTTGAGTTGTTTCCAGTTTGGGGTTATTAGGAATAAGGCAGTTATGGACACATACATCAGGTCTTTTGTTGGGCATATGCATTCACATCTCTTGGGTATATATACCCAGGAGTAGAATTTCTGGGTCATAGGGTAAGTGTATGTTTAGCAAAAATATGCACTACTTTTGTTATGAATGAAATTTGGAAAAATCCATATATTTGGTATAACTTCAAAAAGACTATGCAGAGAGTCATGTGAGAGGTGAACCTGGAGCTTTCTGGGGCCCCAGTTCTAGCTTCTGGGTGTGTGACTTGGATTTTAGAGGGAAAAGTCAAGTTCAAGGAGAGTGTGGGTTGCACCTGGGCCCTCTCAGTCCCCTTTGCAGGGAAGAGATGATAAGGTCTGCCAAGATGCTTATCTCCTAGAGAAGCTCCAATAAGTATTCCTGTAAAGAGCCTGATTTGGGGCCTCACTCTCCGCACCCATGCAATGGGCTGGGGTGAAGTGGACTCTGTCTTTGAACCTCTAGTGTCTTTAGGTGTCTGTCTGAAAGCCTCCTCTTACAGCCCCTCTCCTCTGACCCCACAGGCTGCTGCATGTGGCAATATTGACTCTGGCAGGTTTTAAGGGGTTGGGGAAGGTCCCTGAGCCCCAGAGCTTCTGCTTGGGTGAACCTTGCAAACAGGGCCCCAGAGGCCACCTCCCACCCCCACCCCATGGCCTCAGCTGTGGATCAGACTCCCTGGGAATTGAGGGGAGAAAGAGTAGGGTGCAGTAGTCTCAGCTATTTCCATGAAGTCAGAACAGCTGTTGCTCAGGGTTTGGGAAATTGTTGTTCTGCGAGGGGGGACACCCCAAGGGAAGTGTCAGAGCCAGGGCTAGGCCACCAGGGTCCTGGCCATGGCTGGGCAAATAAAATCGTCTCCCAGATGAACTCAGGGACTTGTCCCCTAGCCAGAAGCTGAACAGAAGTATTCACTGCCCAATAAAATACTTATCAGTCTGGTGAAAATGTAGTGGGTTTAAATGATTCGGCAGCCCAGGGGCAATACGCACAGCGCCAGGTGAAGATACTCATTAAACCTGAAGTAATATGTACCAGCCCACGGTAGCACTCATTAATTTGGGAGGAAAAAAGAAAACCCAAAACTAAACTAAAATCCCCAAAACTAAACTAAAAACTTCTGGATTCATATCCTGGTCTTGCTCCTTCCCGAGCTCCATTTTTTTTCTGGAGGGATATCCATTCTCTTTTGGGGAGGATTAAATAAGATAATGTCTAAAAGGGCTTTGCTTGGTGTCTGGCACATTGTGGGCCTACAGCGATATTTACTGAGGACCTACTATGTACCAGGTCCTGTTTTTACAATTCCTGTAGCCCTTGGGAATGCAGCCCTGGGAGATGGGGCTTTGGCCAGGGACAGCTCCTATAAACAAAATGCATGAGCTTTAGTCACAGCTTGAAACATTAAATGATCCTCCAAGTCCTTTTGGTGTACTTTCTGGTTCTCCTTTGGCTATATTTTAGTCAGCCTTGATTCAGAGTCATTCTTCCTTCTTTCCTTTCCTCCCTTTATCAACCACACCCAGTGTCAAGTCTTCTGGGTGCTGAGCTTCAGAGACTTAGTCCCTGTGTGAATAGGTGATGAGAGTGTATTGGAGTTATAGTGGCACTACTACTAATAAAAATACAATTAAGTTTCTGTCTGTCCATTTACACATTTCCACACTATGAGAAAACAGGTGTATGAATTGGTAACTCTATTTGGAAGGAATGTTTGGTGTTGTCTGACTTGGTGCACACTGCATTTCTGGGGGTACAGATACATGACTTGGTGTACACCCCGTTACTGGTTTAGGATATGGCGACATGGGCGGAGTCGACTAGATGGACAGGTATCCTCCAAGGCTTCTCAAATTGATGGCCAATGACAGACCGTTTGCTTGATGATTGGGGGGCCACCTGTGTTAAGATGGCATAGACATACTTACCTGGCAGGGGAGATACCATGATCACGAAGGTGGTTTTCCCAGGGCGAGGCTTATCCATTGCACTCCGGATGTGCTGACCCCTGCGATTTCCCCAAATGTGGGAAACTCGACTGCATAATTTGTGGTAGTGGGGGACTGCGTTCGCGCTCACCCCCGGTAAAAAAAAAAAAAAAAAATGGCATAGACAGAGAAAACAAATGGGTTTTAAATGCGAGCTCCAAATCGACAATCATGAGGGAAAGCACCGGATATGGGTGTTGATTTGTGATCAGGCTGCTTCAAATGCTGCCAGCTCTGAGTAGCTGCTCCATAAAGAATAGAAGCAGAAATCAATTTATATCACTATGGATAATTATCACCCAGGTTATGTGGGAGAATCCTGTTAGTAAAGTTACAACCACCTGCATCTATTAAACACTCTCTCTGTGTCAGGCCCTGTGCTAGGCACTTTTGTACATTTTATTTTCCTGACTACTCACAAAAACCCTGGAGGTGGGTGTTTTAGTTTGCCAAAGGGGTGCCAATGCAAAGTACCAGAAATGGGATGGCTTTTAAAAAGGGGATTTATTTTGGGGTAAAAGCTTACTCTTCCAAGGCCTGAAAAGTCCAAACCGAGGTACCACCAGGGATGTTTTCTCACCAGTCAGCTGCTGTTGATCCTGGCATGTTGCCATGTGGTGAAGCAAGATGGCTGCCGATCTCTGCCCAGGTCTCTCCTTTCCCTGTGGGCTCCGTCTCCTCTTGAGCTGCAACATAGGCTCAGCCTCTTGGGGGCTTCATGCTTAAGCCGTCCTCTCTCTCACATTGCAGAATCAAATACGCCGGCTCCCTTTTTCCTCTGAGTCTCTGTGGCCCCCTTTATGTCAGACCCAGCAAGAGGGTGGAGACTCAGCATGAATCACGCCCCACTGACGTAATCCAGTCAAATGGGCCTCACACCCACAGGAATGGAGTAGTTTAAAACATAATATTTCTCTTTTTGGAATTCATAAAATAATTTCACACTGTGGGTGTGATCATTAGCTCAGGTTAAGTCATTTGCCCCAGGATACCCAGCTAGTAAGTGAGAGAACCAAGATTCAAACACAGGTTCACTGATGGCAAAGTCCATGCTCTAAACACCTAGATGACACTGTATCCTGCCTCATTTAGTCTAACAGCAGACCTCGGAAGGAAGGCAGGGATTCTCAACCCCATTTTCCAGATGAGATAACAACTGAGAAGTTTCCAGGGAATTTTACTGACACCTGAAGGTGGGAATCCCAGAACACTCAAGTCAGAGAGACCCTGAGAACTCATACATCCCAGAAGGTGCTGACTGGTCCTGGAGTCCTGGTTGAGAAGGATTTTGAAGCTCTATCAGACCTGAGACAGAAAACGGGTTGTGCTGATTAACGATGTCTTCCTCAGGTACTGGAATGTGAAGTGGTGACACATGGCATTGGTCAACCCCCCTCACTTAGCATGTGGCTGAGAGATGGACAGCCACGTGCCCGTGGTCTCAAATGGAGTCAGTGTGCAGTTGAGAGAGACCCTGCTCGGCCCAGGCTCTTTCCCCTGCCTGGCACTGGATCGCTTCTGCTTTCTTGGGGAGACATTTACCCGGTGCCTCTGCCACCTGTGCTCCTGGCTTCTATGAATCAAGTCATTCAGAGCAGACTGAGTTGCTGGTAGGAGGCAGCCCCTGCCCTTGCTGCTGCCAGGTTCAGATGTGCCTCATGCTCCAGAGATATTTGTGTTACCCAAGAGACTCAAGAGCTGCCGAGGGAGAGGCAGGGAGAAAGTGGGTCTCTGATACAGCACCAAGCAGTATTTTTCACCCATAGTCCCTGGGTGCAGAACCAACAGGGCTGCTCCCACTGAGGCACAGGGCACCAAGTAAGTTTATACAGCAGAAGATGCCAGCAAGGCAGCCAGAGCATGCAGGGACACAGGAAATGCATACATATGCACACACCCATCCAGCAAGTATTTGAAATTCACATATGTACACAGGTACATACATGGTCACAGATACATATGCAATAATAACATAGAATACAGGGACAATAACACAACAAATACCCACACACCTACCACCCAGAGCTAACAAATGTTGATGAATTGTCATTTTTGCTTTAGCCATTTTTAATTTAAAAAACAGTCAATGAAGGTTTTTAAACTGAAGTCCTTTTTATACCCCTCCTTAGTTCCATTTCTCCTCCTTAACCAGAAGCAACTACCATCAGGAATTTGGAGTGTATTCTATTAGTTCATTTGTTAAAATCCATAAGTAATTTAGAGTGTCTTATATGTGTTTTGAAATTTTATGTAGGGGCCGGATGCGGCTCAAATGGTTGGGCGTCCGTCTGCCATATGGAGGGACCTGGGTTCGATCCCCGGGACCTCCTGGTAAAATAAAAAAAAATATATAGAAGGCACATGGGCTGCCAGGCTCTGTGTGCCGGTGAGCCGCCAGGCCCCGGGAGCCATGCAGCAAGATGATGACGTAACAGGAGAGAGACGCAGGGGAGAGACAAGTCGAGATGCTCCAAAAGCTCTGAAAATCAGGAACCGAGGTGGTGCAGGTGGCAGAACACCTCTCTCCTACATCGGAGGTCTCCAGGGTCGAAGACTGGAGGAGAAGGATGAGAAGAGATGGCAGGAAACACACATAGAGAACTGCAAAGTGAATAAACACAAAACAGCAAATGGGGAAGGGGGGGTTTTTTAAATGGATAAAGTAAATAAATAAATCTTTAAAAAAAATTTATGTAAGTGTTGTCTTATTAGATTTATCATTTTTCAACTTGCTTTTAAAAATCAAAATGATGGGAAGCGGCTGTGGCTCAATCAGTAGGGCTCCCGTTTACCATATGGGAGGCCCCGGGTTCCGTTCCCCGGGAACCTCCTGGTGAAGGCAAGCCCGCCCGCACGGCGTGGTTGGCTGACCCAGCGAGCACAAGCAGCAAGGGGGGGATAAATGAATAAATAAATAAAATCTTAAAAAAAAAAAAAAAATGCAATGATGATAATAATAGCAAACACACAGAGCATTATTGTTTTGCATTCTATATTCTAACTGTTTTACATGTATTAACTCATTTAACCCTCAAAACCATCTTTGAAATAGATGATGAAAAATTATGATAAGAAAAACTAAAGCATAGAGTGGTAAAGTCATTTGCCCAAGCTCACACAGCTGACAAGTATCAGAAAAACAGTTTGGACCCCTGTAATCCTGAGTCTGAGCCTTTCCTGCCTTTTGTAAGTTGGGCGTTGCCACTCCCATTTAACAGATGAGGAGACTGAGCTTTGGAAAGGGCAAGTGCCCAAGTTGCCCAGGCCACCAAGTGAGCAGTGGCGATTTCGACCTAGCCGTCTGGCTTTTTCCCTAAACCATCCCAGTTTGCCCCAGGCACTTTATGCGCTGGGGCAGACTAGCACAGCTCAGGTGTTCCAAATTGGGGTGCTTAAAGCCTGCAGGTGTCCCAGACAGTAGGCTCATGGCTCCCTGGGAATGGAAAGGTGGTGGTCCCTGGTGGGACTCATGTGGATGGTCTTTTTAGGGCTGAAGAGGGGGCAGGACCTGAGATTGCCAACGTGGCTGGGCCCCTCTTAGGGGTCGGTAGGGCTGACCACTTCCTGCCCTCTTGGGCCAGGAAGGCGGCTGAGGTGGGGACATTTCTTGGTTGTACCTGGCTCGTTTATACAAGGCCTCCTTCTTGAGGGATCTCCTTGCACCAGGTCCTCACGCAGCTAGTTATGTTTTATGCCCTGCAGTGGGACCAGGGCTGGCTTCTGAGTGTAATTTTCAGGAGAAACTTCAGGAGGTGGCCAGGCTGGCACTGAGCCATGTCAGAAACACGTGCACACACACACTCAGACTCACACTCTCACACCCTCAGTTACCACACCACCTCCCCACACTCATCCTCACACTTAGTCTCAGGCTCACAGACATAAGCCAGAGACTATCAGTGGGATGGGAAGATACTGGCTCAGGGGCCACCCAGGCCCAGGTTCCAATAAGGGGACTTCTCTGCTGTGTAACCTTGAGGAACACCCTTTGTCTCCCCGCCTTACCCTCCTCATCTGTAAAATGGGGATAACAATCTGGTAGACACCTCTCAGCTAATCCAGTTGGTCCCAAGTAGTTGACCAGGTAATTGAAAATGTTGGATAAGAAAGGGATTCATAAAAACAGATTCACGAATACTACAAACGTTTTGTGCTAACAAAACAATAAGTGTAGGTAAAGGCTGCTATCTTGAGTTTAAATCCCCTGTTTGGAGTTCCATTTTGTCTGTTTTGCCTGCACCCACAACGTATTGTTAAAGACTTCCAGTTGTTTTTTTTTTTAAGTGAATACAAAGACATTTGTGAAGCAATTTGAATTTGAAATTCTACATTTTTATTATCCGCCTCTCCAAATCGCTCCCAAAAGGAAGTCAACAGATTTATTTTTAGCAACTCATCTTTTATTGCATATTTTCAAAGAATTAGACTTAGTTTTTCTCAAAACATGACTTCTTTTTGCAGTCAGATTTCTTTATTTTACGTTTTATTTAGTTAAATTTTTTAATTATATAAAAAAATACAAATTGGCCAAACCTTTTTGGAAACAAACTCCCCTGACTCCAGTAGCTCCCCGCACTGCCAGAGGGAGGAGAAGTGCCTGGGGAGGGTGGAGAATGCCCTGGAAGTTTGAGCCCTCTGCGTTTGTGGGCAATACCAGTCTATTTTGGCCAGGGAATGGAGGGCAGCCAGTGGTCCGGCAAGGAGGTGATGTGCTGGCCAGTTAAAATAACCTCTATGGAGCCACGTCAGAAGGCTGTTGGGAGAATCAGAGACAACCGAGGGACAGAGCCCAGTGCACAGAGGTGCTCAGTGAGCTGTGGCTCTGCCTGCCACCCTGTACTCCCAGGCCCTCAGGTGGCTTGTGAGGGTCAGTGACTGACCCCGCTGCAGTGTGGCACTCCCTGAGAGCAGGCACGGGGTCTCCTTCCTCTCTGTCTCCTCAGAGCCCAGTGCTGGCGTGTGATGTGGTGTCTGGCTTCAAAGCCCATGTTTTTACCGCTACACCATCCATTGCGCACACGCACACGCACACACACACACACACATGAACAGGCCCCGGGGAGGAAAACCCTGACCAGTGCCAGGGGAAGACCCTGCCTTTAACACCTTGCCTCCAGTGCCCTCATATGTGTCCTGTGGCTGACCTCATGTCCAGAGCTGCGCTCCCAGGCCTGAATGGAGGGGAGGAGGCAGGCGGTCCAAGCCCTCCATCTGGCCATCCTCACGTTGGTCCCTGGTGCTCATGTCTTTCCTATGACCCTCCAAGATGCAAGCTGGCATGCCCTGGGCTCCCACTGGATGGCGCTGGGCAGGTGCCCAGTGGGAGGATGCAGTATGTGTGTGTGTGTGTATGTGCTAGAGAGTTCCATTATATTCAGCAGCCCCAGACCCAAGGGTCCCCTGATGGGGAACAGGTGCTGGTATTGTTGAGTTCTTCCCTGGCCTCCTACCCAGCTGGATGGCGGTGTTTGCCCATGTTGGGGGAGGAGGTGGCGGGCATGGGAGGTAGGAACAGGGCAGGAAGAGTTTGTACTCGTTAGTGGGGGTATTCATGTGACCACTTATTTTATTTATACATGGTTTTTCTGACTGCAAAAGTAAAATTCAGCTAACAAGTGCTTGAAAAGACGTTCAACATCATTAGTCATTAGGGAAATGCAGATGGAAACCATAGTGAGACGCCATTTCACAACCCCTAGAATGGCTCTAATAAATATGACAGACAATAACAAATATTGGTGGGGACGTGGAGGCACAGGAACTGGCATGCAGTTACCACTGTACATATGGGGGTGTAAAATGGTGCTGCCATTCTGGAAAACAGTTTGGCAGTTTCTCAAAAAGTTAAACATGAGACTACCATAGGATCCAGCAATTCTACTGGTATCTTCTACCCAAGAGAAGCAAAAACCTGCCCACACATAAATGTTCATAGCGGCGTTATTCATAATATCCCCCAAGTGGAAATAAACTAAATGTCCCTCAGCTGGTGAATGGAAGGACAGGATGAGGTGATATGGAATATTATTCAGCAATTAAATGCAACAAACTGCTGACACATGCTACATCACGGATGAACCTCAAAATCATTGCGCTAAGTGAAAGATGCCAGATACAAGAGATCACATATTGTGTGATTCTATTTATATCAAACATCCAGAAAAGGCAAATAGTGGTTAGAAAGTAGATTAGTGGTTGCCTGTGGCTGGGGGTGGGAACAGGATTAACAGTAAATGGGCACAAAAGATCTTACCAGGGGATGAAATTATTCTAAAAGTGATTGATAGTCATTGTTGCAATATTTGGTAAAGGTACTAAAAAATCATTGATTTGTACACTTGAAATGGATGAACTTTATGATATGTAAAATATACCTCAGTTGTTTAAAAAGTATAATGTATATTCAGAGTACAAAATGCAAACTTATATAGCCGTACACTAACCAACACTATTGGGTACTCAGTACCTGCCAGGCACCACAACTTCAAAGATGTTTACCTCGCTAAGTATTTTATGAAGAGAGTTAAATTGATTCCTATTTCGTGGGGGAGGAAATTGAGATGCAGAGAGGTTGAGCAAATTACCTAGGGCTGCCGAGTATTGGACCAGGGTTTTTCCCCAGGCTGCCGACGCTGCAGCCCGTTTTAACCTCTCTGTTCTCTGTTCGGCAGTATCGGTAGGTATCGCTATTCACATTTCACAGAGGAGGAAACGGAGGCGGACAATTGTCAAATGGCTTGCAAGGTCACTCTGCTGGTCAGTGGCACTACCCAGGCACTGTCCCATCCCGGGCAGTGTGAGTCCAGCGCAGACTCTCTTAACCCGACTGAGGCTGCCAACACATGCCAACATAGTGAGCGAAAGTTTCCCAATGGCTTTACCTCCCAAGAGAACCTCTGTGAGTATTTTGCGTCTATTCTTCCAGACAGTTTTTTCCTACGCATAATTAAGATTTGTAGCCATAACAATACAGTCTTCAAAAACGGAGTCATCATTCTATACATACTGTTTTGCAACTTTCTTTTTTTCATGTAACAATATGTCATGATCACTGAACCATGCTGTACTGACCTCATTTAAACAAAATTGCTGCATAGCATTCCATGGTACTGATGTAGCAAAATGAATTTAACCAACCCCCTTTTGAGGGATGTTTAAGTTATTTCTAGTCTTACCATTATAAGCAATACCGCAGTGAACATCCATATATACCTATTTTTGGTCTCTTTTGTAAGTATTTCTAGAGGTTAAATTTCTAAAAGTGGCACTGCTGGGTTAAAGGGCATAGGCATTTTAAATTTTAATATATACTTTTATTGCTGAACTTTGAAGGGGACCTGGCTGCCCCAGATATCACCAGCCCATTGATATTAGCTACCGGACCCCAACTGGTCCTGGTCCCACCCGCTTGCAAGGCCTCAGCCATGCCACCAATCTCCCCAGTTGTTTGGGTGTCCCTTGGGTAGGGAAGGCTGACCAGCACTCAGAAACACATTCTTCTCTTCCAGATGCCAAATGGCCATTCACTGGCCACTCGAGGGAGGAGCAGCCACCCTGTGCTGTGAGTGCCTCATGCTCCCTTAGCTGCCAGGCTCAGCAGAACTGTCCTTTGCTGATCACCTGCTGCCAGGAGCCCTCAAGGTGTCCAAGCTGCACTCTAATCCTGATTTCTGTCAGGGAGAAGTGGGGTGAGGAGTAGGGGAGCAAGATCCCCCTTTCCCCACATCTGGGGCTCTGGGTCACTCTTTGTCTTCCTGGGTCTGGAAGCAGCACAACCTGGGCCCAGGGCCTCATTTGATCTATCCCAAACCCAGTTCCTTTAGCCTCTTCTCCAGGACCCTCAGCCTCTAAAATAACTTCTCTTTCTTATCCAACAATCATGACCACAAAACTAAAACTTCTGTGATTTCAACTCATGCTAAGGATAATCAGTTTAGCAGTTCTACAACCAACTGGACTCCAATTTCTGATTTGGGCTTAGCTGCTACATAATAGCAATAGCTATTCGCCTTTAGGACTGTGGATAAAAAGCAGTTTCCCAGCCAAGATTTTCAATAATATTCACAAACAGCCTCATAAGGCAGGTGTTATTATTAGTTTCATCTTGCAGATTAGGAAACGGAAATGACTTGGTTCATGGTTGCACAGTTAATCCAGGTTGGAGCCTTGCAGGGTATCTGAGTAGGGACAGACCCCATGTTCTCTCTATTAAGCCACATATCTTGTGTATGCAGCCTCCTTGATTCCATCTAAGCCCTCTTTCTTTCCTGGCTTGAGGAAGCTGTGTCTCCTCCATGTCTCTTTCTTCTTTTCTACGTTGTAGGCAAATTGAGCCTTTTCCTGTCTTTGGGTTTTATCTTACTCATATCCATGATTTTCTCAAGATATTCCCTCTGCCAGGAATATCCTTTCCCCCATATCCATATGTCCAAATCTTAACCATTCTTTAAAGCCTAGTCCAGATGTCATCTCCTCCTTGTAGTTTCCCCATGCCTCCCTCTCCCCATCCAATTCCTGTTAGACTGTGATCTCCTTTGATTTGTGATGTCTATTGCTTGAATCACTTCAAAGACCCTGATGACTTGTATCGTCTATATATGTATATTAGGTTTGGTTGGTTTAGAGTCTTGTGTTTGTATTTCCTTATGGATCTTCTGACTAGATGTTCTATCCATAATTGAAAGTGGTGTATTAAATTCTCCTACTATTAATGTACAACTGTCAATTTCTCCCTTCACATCTGTTACTATTTGCTTCATATATTTTGGGGGCTCTGCTGTTAGGTGCATATATATTTATAATTGTTACATCTTCTTGTTGATTGTCTCCTTTATCAGTATATAATGATTATCTTTGTCCCTCATAACTGTTTTTGACTTAAAGTCTACTTCATCTGATATTAGTATAGCTACCCCAGCTCTCTTTTGGTTACTACTTGCATGGTATATTTTTTACATCATTTCACTTTCAAAGTACTTGTATCTTTGAATTTAAGGTGAGTGTCTTGCAGACAGCATATAGTTGGGTCATGCTTTTTAAAAAAATCCATTTTGCCAATCTCTGCCTTTTGACTAGTGAGTTTAATCCATTTACATTTAAAGTTGTTACTGTTAATGCAGGACTTTCTTCTGCCATTTTGCTAGTTAGCCTTTGTATGTCTCATACTTTTTTGCCCCTCAATTCTTCCATTAATGCCTATTTTTATATTTATTTGTTTTGTGTGTGTCTTGTGCCATATTGAGTATCTTCCATTTTCTATCTGGATATATTTTTCATCTATTTTTCTTGTGGTTACCATATGATTAAAATTTAACATAGTAAATATATAGCAATCATATTTTGTTTGATACCAATTTAACTTCAATAATATACACATATACTTTTCCTATACCCCTCTGTCCCTCTACCTTTTTAAAATACTTTTTACCACTTATATCTTTGTACATTGTATGTCCAAAACCATAGATTTTTCATTACTTTTTATGCATTTGCACTTTAGCACCTGTAGGAAATAAGAAGTGATGTTATATACCAAACAATACAACACAATAATACTGGGATTTATAATTGCCCAACTGGTTACTTTTACCACAGGCCTTTATTTCTTTTTACTTTTTTATTTTTTTGAGGTACGGGGGGCTGAGGATTGAACCCGGGACCTCATATGTGAGAAGCCGCACTCAACCACTGAGCCACATCAGTTTCCCTGAGTTGGTTTATCATTTGTTTTTGCTTGTTGTTTTGTTTTTGTTTGTTCAGGAGGCACTGGGAACCGAACCTGGGACCTCCCATGTGGGAGGCAGGAACTCAACTGCTTAAGCCACTTCTACTCCAGGTCTTTATTTCTTTATGCCACTTTGGACCACTGTCAAGTGTTCTTTCCTTTCAGTCTGAAGAACTCCCTTTAGCATTGCTTGTAGGGCAGGTCTGGTGGTGATGAATTCCCTCAGCTTTTGTATATCTGGGAATGTCTTAATCTCTCCCTCATTTTTGAATGAAAGTCTCACCAGATATAAAATTTTTAGTTGGCAGTTGTTTTCTTTCAGCACTTTAAGTATTTCAACCCACTGCCATCTTGTCTCCATGGTTTCCAATGAGAAATTGGCATTCAACCTAATTGGGACTCCCTTGTACTTAACACATTGCTTTTCTCTTGCAGCTTTCAGAACCCTTTCCTTGTCCTTTGCGTTCAATAGTGTGATCAGTATTTGACAGGATATGTTTTCCTTTATGCTTATCCTCTTTCATGTTCTCTGGGCTATTTTTCTTTTTATAATTCTTTTTTTCTTTCTGTACCTCAGCCTGACTCATTTCAAGCATCTTGTCATTGAGTTCACCAATTCTTTCTTCTGCCAGCTCCAATCTGCTCTTGAAATCCTCCTGGGAATTCTTCATTTCAGTTATTGTGGTCTTCAATTCCAGTAGTTCTGTTTGGTTCCTTTTTAAAATTTCTATCTCTTTACTAAGATTCTCATATTGCTCATTCACTGTTTTTCTGATATTCTTTAGTTTTCTCTGTATTTTCCTTCATCTTCTTGAGAATTTTTTTAGAGGGCACCAGAGATTGAACCTGGGACCTTGTATGTGTGAAGCAGACACTCAACCACTGACCTACACCTGCTCCCCTCCTTGAGTATTTTTAAGATAATTTTTTAAAGGCTTTGTTCAGTATGCCCATATTTTGGTTTTCTTCATTGGTTTTCTCTGGATTTTTATCCTTGTCTTTTGGATAGGCCATCATTTTCTGTTTCTTTATTTGCCTCATACTGTTTTTTTTGCACACAGTACATTTTAATATGTTCATATGTTATCTCTAGGATCTACTCCAAGAGATGTCTGCTGTTTCTTGATTTTGTAACCAGCTGGTGATAAGGCAAGAGTTTCTTGAGCTTCAGCCATCCTATCAAGAATGTCTGCCCAAGGCGAATGTAGTATGCAGGGTTTTCCCTGTCTTTCTGGGTCTGTATCTTGTCCTGGGCTTTTCCTTGCTAGTTGTTTTGGAGTTTCCTTGTTTATAGGAGTTTGGTTTTCCCACTGTTTCCCAGGAGACAGACCTCCATCTCCTGGGTGTTTGAAGCCAGCAAGCCTTTGCCCCAGCATGTCCGCCTCTATAGTTTCTTATATTCCTTTCATTGTCTTAAGCTGCTTTTGGCTGCAGGGCAAATTCTGGGAGAAGGGGGCGCTCCAGAGAAGGCTTTCCTTAGCCAGGCTTTCCCAGCCAAAAACAGGGCCAGGGACCCATGAAGGGAATGCACACTGGCTCCAAAGTGCCCTGGAGAGGGGATCAGGAAGAATGCCAAGAATTTCTTCCCAAGTTCCCCAGAGCTGAGCTTTCTTGGCCTTCCCAGCAAATGCAGCCCTTCAACTAATTGTCCCCCACAGCCCTAAGGAAGTATAGCATCAAGTCTCCTCTGCTAGGGCCTTTGTCTGGGGTGGGTTGAAATAATGGCCACTTTTAAAGCCAGCCCCCAGAGATCCAAAGTTACTAATCAAAAGCGTGATCAGTGACCAGGCATACCCACCCCTGGTCTTGGGGAAGATAATTTTTACATTCCTTTCTGTCACCAGCAAACTAGCCAGGGGCTGGACCCCATGGTGGCCTGCCATGAGAGTGGGCAATGGGCACCGGTAACTGCTGCACTGAGAGAGCAATTTACTGTTCTTTACAATAATTTATCAGCCTCTTCCTCCCACTCTTTCCTGGATGTGGTACAGTGTTCTTCTGGCTTCTGGAGTTTCAAAATAGTTGTTTTAGACAGTTCCTGATTGTTTAGTAGTTGTTCTGGTGGAAGGATGGAGTCCTGGAGCTCCTTACTCTGCCATCTTCCCACAATCTTCCAGTGACTTGCACATTTTTTTTTTTTAAGATTTTATTTATTTATTCATTTATCCCCCCTCTTGTTGCTTGTGCTCGCTGTGTCCATTTGCTGTGCGTTTTTCTGTGTCTGCTTGTCTCCCCTTGCTGGGTCGTCCTGCTGCATCAGCTCACTGCGCCGTGTGGGCCAGCTTGCCTTCACCAGGAGGCCCCGGAAACCGAACCCGGGGCCTCCCATATGATAAACGGGAGCCCTACTGATTGAGCCACATCCACTTCCCCTGACTTGCACATTTTATTGGAGTCACTGTTGACCATTTCTGTTTCCCTACTAGACTGTGAGTCCTGGGAGGGCAAGAACCTTGACTGACTCATCTCTGGGCCCCCAGAATCCAAAGAAAACTCTTGTACAGAATGGGTTTAAAGGGTATTTTTAGTGACTGAATAAATGAATGGATGGATGCATAGATAGTTGGAAAGAGATGGAAGAATGAGTGAATGAATGGGTGGATGGATGAGTAGATGAATAAGATGGGTGAATAGAAGATGGACATGTGAATGATAGAAGAATGTCTGGTTCCTCTCTGCCAAATTATCCTTGGACTAAAAATGCTCTCCTCTCACTTCTAGACCTTGAAAGTCTTCATGATTCCACTCGTGGAACCTCCAAAGACAAACTTTCTCAGGAATCCTCCTACTTCCTGTTGGACCAATTCAAACTGGAATTTTTTCTCTTCTGATTCACCTCCCTGCACAAAGTCACTGAAATCAGGGGAAAAGAACAACTGAAAACAAGCTCTCACTCTTCTAGTGTGAGCTTCATCCATCGATATGAAGGGGGACTTTTCCTTTACCCAAGTCATGTACCTGCAGGTGTGCATTTGCTCAGAAGATTATAGAACGTTCTGGCCCCACAGGCTCTCCATCTTCTGCTCTTGTTCCTCTCCTTTTCTTCTTTCTCTTTCCTCTTCCTCCCTCTTCTGCCCATATCTTCTCCTCTCCCTTCACTCTTGCCCTCTATCATATAGTTTGGTGGAAAGAGCCAGGACTGTGGATTAGAGAGACCTGGGTTTTAAGCTTGCTGTTTTTTGATCAAGTCATTGTACTTCTCCTCCATTTGTAGAATAGAGCTAACATTTCCCACCCATCAAGAGTGGTATGAATACACTCATGGGACCTTCAAAGACAAACCCTCTTAGGAACCCTACTACTTCCTGTTGGATCAATTCAAACTGACTTTTTTTTATTTTGGGTTGGTCTGTGGGCTTGGACTGGTCTCTTACCTGTGTGGCTCCAGTACCCAAGCCAGGGCCTGGCACAGAGGATATTTCCACAAGGATATGTTGAAGAAAAGAATGAAAGATGTGGCAGTCAGGCTGTGTCACCTGCTGTTGATGTCCCACCCATCTCCTTTAAGCTCATACTGGAGGTCACTTGCAGACATTTCCCTTCAAGCTAGGGGCTTCCTGTATCTCTCCACCTGAGGGTATTCTCTAGTTACACTCAGTCCACCTGTGGACAGGTGGAAGTGCTAGAGAGTTACTGTCTTAGCAGCAATCCTCAACAAGAGAAGAGAGAAGAGAGCTAAATAGATAGAAGCCCCAGCTCTCTTGCCCCTCAGTGAGATGCTTTTGAAGCATGTTCCACGCAGGCTCTCGAGGATCTTCAGTGGAATTAAGCCTTAGTTGCCCACAGTGGAAACCTTTCCATTAATTTACCCATTGTTAGCTTTGTTCCTTTCCTTATCTCACTTCCCTCACCATGTTTCCTAGGATCACCTCTCAAATGAACTGTTTGTACCCAAATCATTGTCTTGACTAAGACAAATGGCATGAATATTTTGTTTTTCAGCAAACGAATCATTCAGTATAGAAAAGTTAATTTGTTTGAAGTAGCTATGAATCAACCTGTTGTTCTAGGTGACAAAAATAGTTCTGGCATTTTCTCCTGGCATATATAATCTCCCCCTCACCCCCACTCCAAATGCATTAGAACTTCTGTATGTAAGAAATCTGAACCAGGCTGTATTAGTCAGGGTTCTCCAGAGAAACAGGACCAACAAGATATATGTGTGTGTATGTGTCTGTATAGACACACATACATATATTTATATAAAGAGATTTGTTATGGGGAGGCGGCTGTGGCTCAATCAGTAGGGCTCCCGTTTACCATATGGGAGGCCCCGGGTTCGGTTCCCAGGGCCTCCTGGTGAAGGCAAGCCCACCCGCACGGTGTGGTTAGCTGACCCAGTGAGCACAAGCAGCAAAGGGGGGATAAATGAATAAATAAATAAAATCTTTAAAAAAAAAAAAAAAAAAGAGATTTGTTATGAGGAATTGGCTCACATGATTGTGGGGACTGTCAAGTCTGAGTTCTGTAGGGCATGCTGGAGGCTGGAAATTATGGTAAGAGGGATATTGCAGTCTTGAGTCAAAATTTCTTAGTGGAAGCCAGCAGGGTGGGAACTCAGGAGAAGTGGAGGGTGTAGTCTTGAGGTAAAATTCCTTCTTCTTCCTGGAACCCTCAGTTCTTTGCATTTAAGGCCTCCAATTGTTGGATAATGCCTATGGTTGGTTGAATTATGTACCTTAGAAAAAAAAAAAAGACATGGCCTTAATCTTAATCTATTCCTGTGGGTGTGAATCCATGGTAAATAGGACCTTTTGAAGATGTTATTTTTAGGTAAGTTCTGGCTCAACTGAATGAGGTTGGGCCTTATTCCTATTACTTTATGAAGACAAAGCCACATGGAGGAGTAGAAGCTGGAAGTCAGTAGAATCTGGAACCTAGAAGGGAAAGGAGAGCATATCACCATGTGACAGAAAAGCCAAGGAACCTCAAGGACTGCCAGCGAGCCAGAAGATACCCATCCTGGGAAGAAGCAAGCCTTCTAGTCTCAGAAACCAGAGCTGATAAATTCCTGTCGTTAAGCCAACCCATTGTATGGTATTTGTTTTAGCAGTAGTGACACTAAGACAAGGCCCACCTACATTGTCAAGGGTAATCTCCTTTACTTAAAGTCAACTGACTGTAGATGTTAATCCCATCTACAAAATATCTCCAGAATAATATCTAGGCTAGTGTTTGACCAAATAACTGGACCCCATAACCTAGCCAAGTTAACCCATAAAATTAGCTATCACACAGGCCACCTCCAAATTATAAGGCACATTTCAATGTAAATATCCCAGGGTGACTTGAAACAAGCCAAAGTGCTTTTATGAGGACATGTGTGGATGGACACTTACAGTGGGTCCCTGAAGAGTGGTAGAAAGAAGGCATGTTCTACAGCCAGATAGCCTGGCTCAAATCCCAGCTCTGTGCTTACTAGCAGGGGCCTTGGGCAAAGACATTGCATGGCTCTGAGCCTCAGTATCCCTATTTTTTGAGAGGGGACATAAATAATTGTGACCTCACCAAGCTGTTGTAATAATTAGAGGAGATAATGGAAGTAAAAGTGCTTTGAAAGCTGTGAAGCAGGATTCCTCTATTTGTTGTGATGATTATTGAATTTTGAGACAATGTAGTAGGGAGCAGTGGTAAAGCATGTGGGTCTTGTAATCAAACAGATGAGCTCATATCTGTGTTTACTACCCATGAGTTGGGTAACTGACTTTGCTTCCCTGAACCTCAGTTTCCTCATCTATAAAGTGGAGGTGATAACCCTATTCAGTGGATCTCAAACAGTTGGGACACAAGACCTATTAAAATTATTATAAATTATTGTAGATCAAAGAGTTTTAAAAAATGTTGGTCATATTTATTGATATATACTATATTAACATCAGATTAAAATTTTAAATATTTATTAATCCACTGAAAAACAGTAATAATTCATTATGTTAAAATAAAATTTTTAATGAAAAATAACTATATTTTCCACAATGAAAGTAAAGTAAGAAGTGTGGTACTCTTTCACATTTTTGCAAATCTCTTTAAAATTTGGCTTAGTAGAAGAAAACTAGATTCTTACATTTGCTTTGGCATCCAATCTACTGTGATATATTGTTTTGGTTCAAGAGTAAGAAAAAAATCTTGTCTCATGCAAATATGCAGTTGGAAAAGGAGGAGTATTTTAAAAGCCTTTTCAGACATTATGGATATTAGTTTTTTTATATTATACCAAAAATTGACAAGTGGTAGTTTTTTAAAGCTTAGATGTAACAGAATCTGAAATCATGTTGGTGAATTTTTCATAATGTATTACATAAAAACCCATTGGTCTATCTTGCACTTTGAATGGATGTTTTACCTAATCATGAATTTGTCACATATTACATGGTCATCTGGGAAGTATTGGTTAACTGGGTTGTGCAGATCTTCTAAAACTGACACATTTCATTATATAATATCAAAAAAATCACACTTGTCCTCTCATCTTGTCAGTCTTTAATTAATGGGGATGCTATCAAATTCATATATTTGAAAATTTGAAAGCTCAAATTTTATCATTGTCAACAAATACCAACAGTTGTTTTTCTTGAAGTGATGTGCTCACTTCCTTCATTTTTTGCAAAAATGTCTGCCAAATACCCAAGTCTGTTCATCAGTTTTGTTCATCAGTTGTCCTTTTCAAGCAAAAATGGTGTTCATGAAAGAGTGGGTAGTTTAGCTTGCAGCTCAAGCAATCACACAAATGCTTTTCTTTGAGACAATGATTGCAATGAAATATGCAGTAGAAGGGCTTCCTGAGTACTTCCCATTTTTAAACACAGCATATAAAAAAGATCTGTGCTTCAGGGTTGAGTTTTAATAACATTGATCATTTTTATTGAGTCATCAATGATATTCTTTAAATTGCAGTGTGTGGTGATAAAGGACACAATGATGATCAGTTCAACTTGGTGCCACTGCCTTGATTCATTTAAACCATCTTTGCTTGGACATCATCAGCACAAATGTCAAACTGTGAAAAAAAAAAGAAGCAAATAACTTAGTATTATCATGAAAATATTTTGACTTGCAAACCCTCTGAAAGGTCTTGGGGATGTTTGGGATCTGAAAATCATACCTTGAAAATTGCTGTCTATATTTAGTAAGATGTAATGACTCAACTGTGATAACATATTTAAATATCTGGCACAGTGCTTGGCCTGATGTAGGTGCTCTAAGCTATTTCTTTTTCTTCTCCATTTATACTCCTATAACCCCTTCTTTAAGAGGGTTATTAATAAATTCCTCTCTTTATTCCATTAATGAGAATCAGTCCTCTCCATCCTCCAGTCTTCCACATTTGGTGGTCAGCGTCTTCAGAAGATCTAGGGAGACCTAAGGGAGCTATGGGCTTGTTTGAACTGCAGAACCTATGGAGGGTTTATTGATTGCGAAGTGATTCACATTGTTAAAGCTGGGCAATATCTGAGTCCTAATCTGATTCTGAGAGAAATACTTTGACAAATATTTTATAACCTCAATTTTATAATGTATTCATTAGTCTTCTATGGCAGTTTGAATTCTAAAAAGAGAGATTATATTTGTAAACTAGTCTGTTCCTCTGGATGTGATATCCTTTGATTGTATTAGATTCAGCTGAGATGTCTTTGATTAAATTATGTTAAGATTAGGGCTTTGATTTGATCATGTCAGTAGGGTGTAACTCAGGTTAGGTCTCCACCCCCTTGGTGGGCTATATAAACGGACACTTGCTCAAGAAGACACACAGAAGAAGGCATTGGGAGAAAGAGAACTCCATAGACATGACAGAGGAGAGAACTTTGATCCCGTGGCCCCGGGAAGAGAGATGAGCCATTTGCCTGATAGTTTGCAGCCGGAGAGAACAGAGCAGCTGAACTGAGGAACCCCGGAAAGAAACAAACCTTATGCCAGCCTACACCTGAGATCAGAAGAAGCTAGGCCCAAGGAGCCTTAAGGGGAAGAAGGAAAGAGAGACCAGGCCCACCATCTTACTTCAAAATGTGGCAACTGACTTGGGTGAGAAAGTACCTCTTTTGGATTCTTTAGGGCCTTGTAATTTTACCCCAAATAAATACCCTTTATAAAAACCAACAGATTTCTGGTACTTTGCACCAACACCCCTTTGGCTGACTAATACAGAATTTGGTACCAGGAATACAGTCTGATGCAATTACCAGAAATGCTGGAACGGTTCTATAAATGGGTAAGGGTTTGTTTTTTTGTTTTGTTTTATTTGTTTGTTTGTTGTTTGTTTTTGTTGGAGGAATTGTGAAATGCCTGATAGAAAAGGCCTAGATTGCTTTGAAGAGACTGTTGGTAGGAATATAGACACTACAGAGACTTTTGATGAGGCCTTAGAAATAAATGATGAAACTATTATTGGAAACTGGAAGAAAGGCAATCCATGTTTTAAAGTCACAGAGAACTTAGCAAGATTGACTCCTGATGTTGTATGGAAGTCAGAATTTGAAAACTATGAGCTTGAACATTTAGCCAAGGAGATTTCCAGACTGAATGTGGAAAATGCAGCCTGGCTTCTCCTTGCAGCTTATAGCAAAATGTTAGGGGAAAGAGATAAGCTGATAACTGAATTATTGGGCACAAAGAAACCAGAAACTGATTCGGAAATTCCAAGCCTCTGGAAATCAAGCCTCTAGATGATAATGCCCCATTTGAGGAATGAACTAAACTTGGAACTTGTAAGCCAGGATTGAAAATGCAGTTATCCAGGAAAGATGTGTGGCAAGTGTTACTGTCTGATGGCTTGGACCCCTGCTCCCTGCATGCTAAACCAATAAGCTTTTTGAGAGAGCTCTATGAATAAAGCCACTGTCAGCCTGATTAAAAGAGACATGGAGGGGAGAGATGGAAGGGAAAATAGCTTTAAGAGGAAAACCATGGAAGCTGAGGTCTGGAATTAAGACATCTCTTTGGGCCAGGAGAGGGATCCCACCCATGTTTACGGAAAGGGTGAGTTTGCCCCAGCATTTGAAGAGGGTGGATGTTCCAGCCCACTGTTCAGGGAGAGTTTTTGCCACCCTAGGCTACAGAGAGTGTGTAGCACATTTCCCAAGGGTTAGGGAGAGTGAGTTTGACACCCCAGTGCTCTGAGAGGGGTTGACCTCTTCCCTATAGACTAAGGAAGGCTAGTTCACTACCTCACTGTTCTGAGGAGATTGGGCCCGTATGCAAGAGATTTGGAAGACTGTTGCCACCACCTCATTAAGAGGATTGAGATTCTACCCCAGAGATTGGGTAAAATGTGGCCATCACCCCAATGTTCTTGGATGGTGAGGTCTGGAGCTCAGTCACCACCCAGATGCTTGAGGGTAGAACCAAGAAAATGGCTGTTGGGCAAGCCTGTGGAAGGGGTGGGCCCCCATGAGGCCCAAGGATGAGAAGAAACCATCATCTTAAGAATGACTCTCAGACTTTGAAATCTAATAGAGTTGGGCACCAGTGATTCATGTTTCCCTCCCAAATTCTCCTTAAGGTAATGCAAATGTTTATCCTATGTCTGTCCCTCTGTTTATTGGAAGGAAATAAATTGTTTTGTAAGTTTCACAGGTGTACAACCAGAGGGGACTTTGCCCCAAGACAAACTGCATCTCTATAAACTGATTGTGATGTGATTTTGTACTTTGCATTGCTAACTGAAAGGATTTAAGGTTTTTTGAATATTGTAATATCTTTTTGGAATTCAGAGGGTGGAGTGTGGCAGTTTGAGATTATTTATGAATTCCAAAAAGAGAGATTATGTTTGTAAACTGGTCTGTTCCTCTGGATAGAATATCCTTTGATTGTATTAGATTCAGCTGAGATGTCTTTGATTAAATTATGTTAAGATTAGGGCTTTGATTCGACCACTTCAGTAAGGTGTAACTCAGGTTAAGTCCCTGCCACCTTGGTGGGCTTTATAAATGGACACTCACTCTAGAAGACACACAGAAGAAGGCACTGGAAGAAAGAGAGTGCCATAGACATGGCAGAGGAGAGAACTTTGATTCTGCAGCCCTGGGAGAGAGATGAGCCATTTTCTTGATAGTTTGCAGCTGAAGCAGCTGAGCTGAGGAAGCCTGGAAAGAAACAAATCCTATGCCGGCCTACAGATGAGATCAGAAGAGGCTAGGCCCAAGAAGCCTTAAGAGGAAGAAGGAAAGAGAGACCAGGCCCACCATCTTACTTTAACACATGGCAACTGACTTGGGTGAGAAAGTACCTCTTATGATACCTTGAGTTGGACTCTTTAGGGCCTTGTAACTGTAAGCTTTTACTGCAAATAAATACCCTTTATAAAAACCAACAGATTTCTGATACTTTGCATCAGCACCTCTTTGGCTGACTAATACATCTTCTCTCAATTCTGTCCTCTTATCACCATGGTAATCCACATAAAAAGAGGCAGGAGGAGCAGTCTCTACTGCTATTTTGTTCAAGGGCATTGCCTTCTGTTATGCTTTCAATAAATTAAAAGTAAAATAAAGTAAAAGTATACGTTTTTAATAAGTTAAAAGTAAGCTCTTTGAAGATTCCAAGTTATCTGAACTTTACATATCAATGGGGGTGGTTCCTATCAGAGGGATGCCAATAACAACAGTATCCTAAAGCAGTTAGAGCAAATGACAGAGGGAGCAAAGGAACTACAGGGAATCTATTATGCAAATCTCTGACCATTCAGTGCTTTTGCATGCCTTAGGAAAATGTTCCTTGTCTGAGTTCACTTAGAAATTTGCCTTATTATTAAATCTCATGATTACTAATTGCCTTATTTTGCCTGAAATGCTATCACAAACACCACACAATGGGTTGGCTTAAACAACATGAATTTATTGGGTCATGGTTTTGAGGCTAGAAGTCTAAAATCTAGATATTGGCAAGACTTACTTTCTCCCCAATGTCTATAGCATTCTGGTGCTGGCTTCCGGCAATCCTTGGTGTTACTTGGCTTTATTGTCACATGGCAATGTCCTCTCCTTTCCTAGCTTCTGTGATTTCTGGGTCCTCTTTATAAGGTCTCCAGTATTCTAGAGCAAAACCCACTCTCTTTCAGTCAGACCACATCTTAACTAAAAATAACATGTTCTATATACAATGGTTCATACCCACAGGAATGTGGATTAAGATTAAGAACATGTTGATTTTTTTCTGGGGTATATAACTCAGTCTACCACAGTAATAGTTTTCAATTCCTTTCTTCTTTTATTCCTTTTTCCTTTGCAGACATATCTAAGAAAGTTGGATGGGATCCTGGTCCTTCACATGTTATCATGGATATGTTTAATCAGATTGCTTTCCCAACATCCAGGCAATCAGTCTCAATGAGAGTAAAGAGATTTTTCTGGAGCTTAAGGGAGGAAGAAGTTGTTTTAGAGCCTTAGGCCACCAAAGAGAGCAAGCTTGGAGCAGGACTGCGTGTGAGAGTGAAATCGTCAGACAGTAGGAGGTGGCCCAGAAATGGTTGAGGTAAAATCTCAAAGACACACTTGGCTGAATTCTATGAATTGTTAAATTTGTTTCTTAATCTGGCCTGGAGCTCAATGCCATGCTGGTGCTATTCTTTCCTTTCGCTCCTGCAGGGTTTCTGCCGTGGCCCATTAGTGAATCACTGTGAAAGACAGCCATTCAGTAAATATTCCTTCAGAAGCTCCTCTGTTTCAGCCTCTGAGCTGGGAATCCAGTCATTGCTTAGTCTCTGTTCCTGCCCTTGATGAGCTCTTGATCTTGTAGGGGAATCAGAGCATCAGTTTGTTTTGTTTTGTTTTTAACATATTTGTAAACTTTTATCTTGAAATAATTTCAAACTCACATGACAGTTGAAAAAATGACACAAAAACAATACAGAGAACTCCAATATATTCTCTCCCAGATACACCAACTTTTAACATTTTGCCACATTTGTTATATCACTCTATCATCTTTCTCTGTGTCTATTAATCACCCATCATCTTTATCTATTTTCTAAACATTTATGAGTAGGTGACATATGTCATGTTCATTGAACACTTCATACATCCATGAATATTTCCTAAGGACAAGAATATTCATTTATACAACCTTAGGTTCAATGATCAAGTTCAAGAATTTTAACATTGATATAAAGAGCACAGTCTATATTCTAATTTTTTCAGTTGTCCCAATAATGTTCTTCTGGGCATTTCTCCTCATTATTTGATTCAGTATACAACATAACACTTCCCATCTCACCTACTCTCAAGCATACAATTCAGTGGCATTAATCCCATTTACAGTGTTGTGCTACCATTGTCACCATCAATTACCAAAACTTTCCCATCACCCCAAACAGGATGTGTCCATTATGCATTAACTCCTCCATTCCCCATCCCCAACCCCTACCCTTGGTAACCTGTAGTCTACTTTCTGTCTCTATGAGTTTGCATATTCTAGTTATTTCATATAAGTGTAATCATATAATATCTGTCCTTCTGTGCCTGACATTTCACTCAACTTGATGTCTTCAAGGTTCATTCACGTTGTAGCATGTATCAAAGCTTCATTACTTTTTATAGCTGAATAATATTCCATTGTATGGATATATCACATTTTGTTTATCCATTCATCTGTTGATGGACATTTGGTTTGCTTTCACCTTATGGTTTTTGTGAATACTGCTGCTATGAATATTGATGTACAAAATATCTGTTTGAGTCTCTGTTTCAGTTATTTTGGGTATATACCTAGAACTGGGAATGTCAAGTCATATGGTAGTTCTATATTTAACTTTTTGAAGAAATGCCAAACCATTTTCATAGTGGCGATGCCATTTTACATTTGTACCAACAATGCCTAGGATTCCTATTATTTCATATCCTTGCCAGAAATTGTTATTTTCCATTTTTTAAAATAATAGCCATCCTAGTGGATATGAGGTGGTATATCATTGTGATTTTGAGTTGCCTTTCCCTCTTGGCTAGTGATGTTAGGCCTCTTTTCATATGTTTATTGGCCATTTATTTATGTTCTTGGGAGAAACCATTTTTTTTTTTTGAGTAAATATATACATTTCTCAATTAAATGTAATGGATACATATAAATTTTTTTTTGAATCAAACAATATGTTACACAATATATTTGGGTCATAGTAACGCATTCACACAGTATTTGTCCTTTTGTGTCTGTCTTACTTCACTCAACATAATGTCCTCCAGGTTCATCCATGTTGTCATATACTTTATGACTTCATTTCTTCTTACAGCTGCATAATATTCCATTGTGTGAATAGATCACAAGTTTGTTTATCCATTCTTCTGTTGATGGACACCTGGGTTGTTTCCAACTTTTGGCAATGGTGAATAATGTTGCTATGAACATCGGTGTGCAGATGTCTGTTCGTGTCACTGTTCTCAGTTCTCCTGGGTATATACCCAGTAGTGGTATTGCAGGGTCACGTGGCAAGGCTATATTCAACTTCTTTAGGAACTGCCAAACAGTCCTCTATAGTGGCTGTTCCATTCTGCATTCCCACCAACAGTGAAGACGTGTTCCTATCTCTCCACATCCTCTCCAACACTTGTAGTTCTCTGTCTTTTTAATAGTGGCCATTCTGATAGGTATGAAATGATATCTCATTGTACTTTTGATTTGCATTTCCCTAATCATGAGTGATGTTGAGCATTTCTTCATGTGTTTTTTTGCCATTTGTATTTCTTCTTTGGAGAAATGCCTATTCAAGTCTTTCGCCCATTTTTTAATTGGGTCGTTTGTCTTTTTATTGTTGAGTTGTAACATCTCTTTATACATCCTGGATATTAAACCCTTATCAGATATGTGATTTCCAAATATTTTTTCCCATTGAGTTGGCTGCCTTTTCACCCTTCTGACAAAGTCCTGTGAGGTGCAAAAATGTTGAATTTTGAGGAGGTCCCATTTATCTATTTTTTCTTTTGTTGCACGTGCTTTGGGTGTAAGGTCCAAGAAACTACCATCTACTACAAGGTCTTGAAGATGTTTCCCTACATTTTCTTCTAGTAGTTTTATGGTTCTGGCTTTCACATTTAGATCTTTGATCCATTTTGAGTTGATTCTTGAATAGGGGATGAGATAGGGGTCCTCTTTCATTCTTTTGGTTATAGATATCCAACATGTTCTTCCAACATCATTTGTTGAAGAGACTGTTTTTTCCCATTAACGTGGGTTTGGTAGGTTTGTCAAAAACCAGTTGACTGTATAAGTGAGGTTATATTTCTGGGTTCTCAATTCTATTCCACTGAACGATGTGTCTATCTTTATGCCAGTACCATGCTGTTTTGACCACTGTAGCTTTGTAATATGTTTCAAGGTCAGGCAGTGAAATTCCTCCCACGTTGCTCTTCCTTTTTAGAATGCTTTTGGCTATTCGGGTGCACTTACCCTTCCAGATGAATTTGGTAATTACCTTCTCTAATTCTGTAAAGTAAGCTGTTGGGATTTTGATTGGTATTACATTGAATCTATAAATTAGTTTGGGCAAGATTGACATCTTCACGATATTTATTCTTCCAATCCATGAACACGGAATATCTTTCCATTTGTTTAGGTCTTTTTAAATTTCTTTTAGCATTGTTTTGTAGTTTTCTGCATATAGGTCCTGTACTTCCTTGGTTAAATTAATTCCTACATATTTGAGTCTTTTTGTTGCTATTGAAAATGGAATTTTCCCCCTGATTTCCTCCTCAAGTTGTTCAGTACTAGTGTACAAAAACTTTATTGATTTTTGCATGTTGCTCTTGTATCCTGCCACTTTGCTGAACTCATTTATTAGTTCAAGTAGCTTTGTTGTGGATACTTCAGAATTTTCTAAGTACAGGATCATGTCATCCGCAAACAGTGAGAGTTTTACTTCCTCTTTTCCTATTTGGATGGCTTTAATTTTTTTTTTCTTGTCTAATTGCCCTAGCTAGAATTTTTAGTACAATGTTGAATAACAACGGTGACAGTGGGCATCTTGTCTTGTTCCCGATCTTAGAGGGAAAGCTTTCAACCTTTCCCCATTGAGTATGATGTTGGCTGTGGGTTTTTCATATATGCCTTTTATCATATTGAGGAATTTTCCTTTTATTCCTATCTTTTGAAGTGTTTTTTATCAAAAAGGATGCTGGATTTTGTCGAATGCCTTTTCTGCATCTATTGAGATGATCATGTGGTTTTTTTCCTTCAATTTGTTAATGTGGTGTATTACATTGATTGATAGAAACCATTTTTAAATTAGTTTTTGTTGTTGATGATGAGTTATAGGAGTTCTTTACATATTCTAGATATTAAACCTTTATTAGATATATGGTTTCCAAATGTTTTCTCCCATTCTGTTAGTTGTCTTTTCATTTTCTTTATATTGTCTTTTTTAGTGTCAGGCTGCTAAAACAACTATCATACAATGGGTTAGCTTAATAACAGGAGTTTATTGGCTCACAGTTTCAGAGGCTAGAAAGTTTGCTTCCTCCCTGGGTTAGAATCTTTTGGCTGGCTCACAATCTTTGGGGTTGCTTGGCTTTTCCATCACATGGCAAAGCACATGGCGGTATTGTCTTCTTTCCATTGCAGGTTACATTGACTTCCAGCTTCTGGCTGCTCCTGTGGCTTCTCTCCTCTGTCCAATTTCCTTTGCTTATAAGGAATTCAGCCATATTGGAATGATGTCCAACCTCATTCAGTTTGGGTACACCATAACTAATAATATCTTCATAGATCCTGTTTATAAATGGATTCACACCCAAACGACCAGGGGTTGGTAACTGGACATGTCTACAAAGGGGACATGATTCAGTCTCCAACAATGTCCTTTAATAAACAAAAGTTTTTAATTTTGATGAAGTCTAATTTAATTTTTTTCTTTTGTTGCTCATGTTTTTAGTGTAAAGTCCAAGAATCCTTCGCCTAATATGAGGCCCTGATGATATTACCCTGTTTTCCTTCTAAGAATTTTAGAGTTTTAGCTCTTATATTTAGGGCATTAATCCATTTTTAGTTAATTTTTATATATGGTATGAGGAAGAAGCCCACTTTCATTTTTTTGTGGGTAAATATCCAGTTTTCTCAGTACCATTAGTTGAAGCAAAGCATCAGTTTTAACTTATTGTGGTAAGAGATATGAGCAAGGGATATCCAAGGAGATATGAACCCAAAACACAGATCAGCTACTCCGACTGCTCCACAGAGGGAATAATAGAGTGGGATCTTGAAGAATGAGTAGGAATTTGACAGTCAGAGAAAGATCATTTCTCATAAAAGCACACATAAAGTCTATAGAGGGGTGAAATAACATGGTTTAATAAGGGAAGAATGCGAATTACAAGATCACTGGTTAATGGGAAGAGTTAGGGGATGAGCCTGGAAAAATGGAAGGAAGCCAGATGGAGAAAAGCCTTGAATGTCAGTGTAAGGAGTTTGGACAGGGTGGAAATGTTAGCCAGATAGTGGAGGTCAGACTCAAGCTTGGGAAATTCAACGGCAGAGCTAAGACTAGAAAACAGGTCTCAGACATTGGACTTGGGAAAATCCTTTCTCCTTTCTGGGCCTCAGTTTCCCCATTGGTACAATGCGGGAATTAGATTTGAAAATTTTGATAGTGACTTGCAGATTTCATGTTCTGTTTCTCTGACTTGCTCTGTGATCTTGGGAAAGCCTCTTCGCCTTTTAGGCTTCAGTTTCCTCATCTGTAAAATGGGATGTGGGGATATATTTAGCTCAAGATAAATGGATCCTGTGTAATGGTCACCCAAGCATCACCCTTCCAACAGCCCAGGGTCCCAAGCCATCCCCCTCAGCACACTTTAGCTTCCTCTACATTTTTCATCAAGATGCAACATACTTTAAATAGCATCTGCATGACTGGCTGGTTTTTTTTTTCTTCCAGAGAAGCACTCTACAAAGTGTGCCAAGTGGCAGCTGTCAGGGCCAAGGTGGCATTTCCCTCAGTGATGCTGACAGCAGCTGTCCCGGCGCAGGCTGAATAGAATGGAAATGACATCATGTTTATTCAGGAAAGACGTTCCCAGACCCAGATCAGTGTCAGCAAGATGCTGGGATGCTCGAGGAGGGAAAACATGCTCGAGACCAGTCACTGGGTCTTCTCTCTGGAACACACACTGTAAAACACACCACCCACCTCATGCCTCCCCCTCTTACACATACACAGAGCACACACCATGCTCCATAAACCTGTACCACTCAGCACCAACAGATCTTGACATATACCATACCCCCCACATACACACACAAACACAAACCATGTGCCACCTACTACACATAACTCCCCATACACTCACACACCCTCTACAAGCACATATCAACACATGCTACACTGACAGTGTACACATTCACCACAGGCTCAGAGACACACAAACACCCAGACTCACACAAACACTCCCCTTCTATATACAGATAGCCACACATCACACACACCTTCAGGTAGGGGCACAGCAGTTGGGATCTGGAAGATGCTACAAGCCCTGAAGTGCAAGATATTTTCCCTCCTCTCCAAGTCTGTTTCTTCCCTAAAATGGTGTTGTACCATCTGGTCATATGGTTGTTTTAAGGGCTGAACAACAGAGACAGTATCTTGTGCTAGAAAGATCCTAGGTTCTGGAGTTAGGAAGATTTTGAAGTGAGTTCAGACTCCATGAATTCTAGTTATGACCCTGGACATGTTATTTAACTGCTCTGAGCCTCGGTTTCCACATCATTAAAATAGGATGCTTTGGATATCTATTGTTGCATTAAAAGCACCCCCATACTTAGTGGCTTAAAACAACAGCTATTATTTCTTATGATTTTATGAGTTTACTAGGCAGTCGTTGTGCTTCACGTGGTATAAGTTGGAGATCTAGGTTGGATGGAAGCTCCAAAATTGCCTCACTTACAGAGCTGGCCGTTGATGCTGGCAGACGTTCTGCCAGGGCCATTGCCCATGGACCTCGATTTTCTTTCACATGGACCTCTCCATGTGGCCGCTTGGACTTCTTCACAACATAGTGCCTGGGTTCCAAGGAGGAGAATTTTAAGAAGTGAAGGCAGAAGATATAGATCTCTTAAGACACCCTAGAAAATCATAAAATGTCACTTCTGCTGCATTTTATTAGACAAAGTAAGTTACAGAGCCAGTATGGAGTCAAGAGGAAATAGATGACACCTTTTGTGAGAAACAGATGCAGTAAGGAAATGAAAGCCATCTTTAAATGTAGTTCTCATCAGCCATTAGAATTATAATCTAATTAGAATTAAAATCTGTAAAGCATTATCATTAGTGAAGTCATTTACTTAATGTTAATTGTCCAATATTAAACTACCTTATACAAAAATTACTTTATGTTAAGTAATTACTATTTAAAATCTGTAAAGTGTGTCATCCACCAGTCATTCCTTTTGGAAGCCAGGCATTCTTCACCTACACTTCAAGATGGACCATTCAACCCACGCCTTTGTCTTCTCTCTCTCCTGACACACCACCAAAATAAAAGTAGAGAAGTTAAAAAAGGAATAAGTCCACAATAGCAAATATAGGGGGTGGCGGTTTCATCATCTTTCACTTAAAACAAAAGAGATTTCATCAAATGTGTGAATGGTGGAAAACAGATGGGAGTGAGCTGATGGCTAGAATGGGCCCAGATTAGAATATGCTCCAGAGGGCTGCATAAGAGATGTGAGTGGACGACCATGGAGAGATTTTGCCCTAAAGTTGGCAGGGTTGATGGAGGGCAGGAAAGAGGAAGGGACTGAAGGCAGAGCATTACCTGTAGGTCTGTATATGGGATTACAGTTTACCTCTCACCCTCCAAGAACTTTCCTGCAGGCAGAAGCAGCTTGCAGACAGCTAAAGCAGTGTAAGAATCAGTTAAGTGAAAGGGACCTGAAGCAAAGGATTACCTGCTTTAAGCCATAAAATAGAGCACACGGAGTGGGAGAAAGTCTATTTCATAAGGAGCAGAGGGAGCATTATGAATCCTGTGAATGGGGGATATCTTAAGGTCACAAGCAAGCACAAGCCCAGGACAAGATGCAGGCTTGGAAAAGATAGTGAGGACCCTGCACTTCACAGTCACCTTGGGCTGATCTGATAAGAGAACTAAACTCTGAAGGAGAGCACCAACCAATGTAGAGCCAATTTGCAAAGACTGTGAAAGGTGTTTTCTTGCATTGGTCTCTTTTGTTTCGTTAGCTCCTGGAACTCAAGGAACTCTCTGTCATATCACTCGTTGGATATAGACTTAAGAAGCAGACAGCCCAGGGACTGTATTAGTCAGCCAAAGGGGTGCTGATGCAAAATACCAGAAATCAGTTTGTCTTTATAAAGGGTATTTATTTGGGATAGAAGCTTACAGTTAACAGGCCATAAAGCATAAGTTCCTTCCCTCACCGAAGTCCATTGCTATGTGTTGGAGCAAGACAGCTGCTGACGTTTGCCAGAGTTCAGGCTTCTTGGGTTCCTCTCTTCCTGGCGCTGCATTTCTCTCTGGGCTTAGCTCCTCTGTTTCCTCCACAAGGTCAGCTGTAGACTATGAGGCTTTCTAGGCTTTGCCACTCTCCACAAGGCCAGCTGTGAATCATCAGGCGAATGTCTCGTCTCTTTTCCCAGAGCCTTCTCTCTTTCCTCACGACCAAGGTCGTCTGTGTGCTTACTCCCCTGGGCTCCAGCATTAACACTCAGCATCAAAACTCCAATATCAAAACTACTCCAACTCTGTCCTTTGCCATGTCTTTTTAACTTTGAGACACCACCTACCAAGGGGTGGGGCTCAACGCCCCACTGACATGGCCTAGTCAATGCCCTAATCATAACTTAATCATGGCCAGATTAACAGACCAGTTTACAAGCATAATCCAATATCTATTTTTGGAATTCATAACTATATCAAACTGTCAAATTGCTACAGGGACTAAATCCCAGAGTTAACACTTTAAAGTGTATAGCATGCAAAAATGATTATAAGACAAACAAAGAAACAAGAAATGATGGCCCATCCAAAGGAACAAGACAAAAATCCAGAAACCATCAATGAAGAAGGCCAGACTTTGGCCAGACCAGACAAAGAATTAAAAAAAAAAAAAAAGATCTTAAATATTCTGAAATAGATCAAGGAAAACACAGAGAAAGAACTAAAGGCTATCAAGAAAACAATGAATAAACATTTTGAGAATCTTAATAAAGAGATGGAAATTTTAAAAAGGAACCAAACAGAACTACTGGAGTTGAAGACCACAATGACTGAAATGAAAAATTACCTAGAGGGTCTCAACAGGAGATTGGATCTGGCAGAAGAAAGAATCAGTGATCTTGAAGATAAGACAATTAGAATGATTGAGACTGAGTAGCAGAATTTTTTTTTTTTTTTTTACCAAAAGCAGACAGAGCCCAAGAGACCTATGAAACACCAGAAGACACACAAATACATGCATTACAGGAGTTCCAGATGGAGAAGAAAGAAAGTGGTAGAAGAAATATTGGCAGAAAGATTTCCAAATTTAACAAAAGACATGAATATTCTTATTCAAGAACCGAATGAGCCTCAAACAGTATAAATTTGAAGAGAACCATGTCCAGACTTGTAGTAATCAAACTGCCTAATGCCAAGGACGAAAAGAGACTTCTGAAGGCTGCAAGAGAAAAGTAACATGCGATATATGAGTCCCAATAAGATTGTGTCAATTTCTCATCAGAACCCATGGAAGCAAGAAGGCAGTGGGACCAAATATTTCAAATGTAGAAACAAAACAATTGCCGACCAAGAATTTTGTATTTGGTGAGACTGTCTTTCAAAAATGAGGTAGAGATTAAAGCATTCCCAGATAAACAAATGCTGAGGAAGTTCCTCACCACTACACCTGCCCTATGAGCAATGCTAATGGAGTTCTTCAGACTGAAAGGAAAGGCACTAGGCAGTGGATCAAAGTGGCATAAAGAAATAAGGACCCCCATTTGGATAATTACCATATTAATAATTATAAATTCTAGTATGATTATATTGTATTATATTATATTTTTGATATGTAACTCCCCATTTTACATTTTATAGGTTCTAATGGAAATAGGTAAAAAGTAATGATAGTGATAAATCTATGGTTTGGGACATATAATGCACAAAGATACAATTTGTAACAAGTACAGCAAAAAGATGGTGGTATGTGGGAGTATAGGAACAGTGTATTTATAAGCTAATGAAATTAAGTTGGTGTATTAGTCAGCCAAAGGGGTGCTGGTGCAAAGTATCAGAATTCTGTTGGCTTTTATAAAGGGTATTTACTTGGGGTAGAAGCTTTAGTTACCATACCCTAAAGAATCCAACTCAAGGTACCGTAAGAGGTACTTTCTCACTCAAAGTCTATTGCCACATATTGATACAAGATGGCAGGTGATGTCCGTGAGGGTTCAGCCTTCCTCCTTCCTCTTAAGGCTCCGTGGTCCCAGCTTCTTCCGATCTCAGCTGTAGGCTGCTATAAGCTTCACCTCTCTCCCCAGGGTTCATTTCTTTCTGGGCTCAGCAGCTCTGATCTCTTCACAAGGTCAGCTGTAGACTATCAGGTTCATCTCTCTTCCCAGGGCCGTGTCTATGGAGCACTCTCTCTTTCTGCATATTTGCTTCTGTGTGAGAGTCTGTTTTATCAGCCCAAGGGGCCTGGGACTCAATGCTGAGTCACACTCTAATGATGTGGTTGAATCAAAGCCCTAATCTTAACATAATTTAATCAGACGTCTCAGCTACATCTAATGCAATCAAAGGGTATCATGCCCAGAGGAACAGACCAGTATATAAACATAATCAATATCTTTTTGGAATTCATAAATAATATCAAAGTGCCACAGTTGGTATCAAATCAAACATGATTGTTATAGATTTAGGATGTTAAATTTAAGCCCTATGGCAACTACAATGAAAATATATGAAAAATATATTCAGAAAGAAAGGAAAAGTGACTAAAAATGGTACAATTAAAAAAAAATGAAATAAATATCAAAGTAGGTATTAATGGAATAATTGAGGAATGAAAAAAGTATGACTTACCAAGACCAAGTAGTAAAATGGCAGAAGAAAATTCCATATTATCTGTAGTTATTTTAAAGGTAAATGGATTAAACTCTCAATCATAAGGCAGAGATTGGCAGAATGAATAAAATAGCATGACTTAACTATATGCTGCTTACAAGAGACTCACCTTAAATTCAAAGATACAGGTAGGTTGAAAGTAAAAGGATGGAAAAAAACATACTGTGCAAATAGAAACCAAAAGAGAGCTGAGGTAAAACAGATTTTAAGTATAAAACTCTTATGAGGGATCAAGAAAGTCACTATATCTGATAAAGGAGTGAATTAAACAAGAGGACATAACAATTATAAATATATGTGCACTGCAAGGCAGAGTCACAAATATAGAAATAAATATTGACAGATTTGAAGGGAGAAATAGATGGTTCTTCATTAATAGTAAGAGATTTCAATACACCACAATCAATAGAACATTTAGACAGAAGATCAATGTGGAATAAACCAACTAGACCTAACAGACATATATAGAACACTTTACCGAAAGCAGAATGCACAGTCTACTCTAGTGCATATGGATTATTCTCCAAGATAGCCCTTATGCTAAGTTGCAAAATAAGTCACAATAAATTAAAAAATATTGAAACCACAAAATGTATCTTTTCCAACCACAATGGAATGAAGCTAGAAATCAATAACAGAGGGAGAATTTAAAAATTCACAAATGTGAAATAAAGCAATAAGCTTTTAAAAGACTAATAGTCAAAGAAGAAATCACAAGGGAAATTAGGAAATATCTTGAGGCAAATGAAAATGAAACATAGCTTACCAAAACTTATGGGATGCAGCAAAGGCAATGCTGAGAGGGAAATTTATCACACTAAATGCACACACTGAAAAAGAAGAAAGATCTCAAATCAGAGACCTAACTTCCAAATTGGAGGATCTAGAAAAGTAAGAGCAAACTAAACCCAAAGCAAGCAGAAGGAAGGAAATAACAAAGATTAGAGTGAAGAGAAATGAAATAGAGAATTAAAAAAAAAATAGAATCATCAAAACGAAAACTTGGTTCTTTGAAAATATCAGTAAAATTGACAAAACTTTAGGTAGACCGATAAAGAAAAAAAGAGAGAAGACACAAATAACTAAAATTACAATAGAAAGGGAGGACATTACTATCAACCCCACAGATATAAAAAGGATTTTAAAAGGATACTATGAATAACTGTATGCCAAAAAAATCAGTTAACTGAGATGAAATGGACACAAACTACCTACATTGACTCAAGAAGAAATAGAAGTTCTCAACAGAACAATAAGTAAAGAAATTGAATCAATAATCAGAAACCTTCCAACAAAGAAAAGCCCAGGAGGGGGCGGATGTGGCTCAAATGGTTGGGCGTCCGTCTGCCATATGGAGGGACCTGGGTTTGATCCCCGGAACCTCCCGAAGGCGCATGGGCTGCCAGGCTCTGTGTGCCGCTGAGCCGTCGGGCCCCGAGAGCCATGCAGCAGGATGATGACGTAACAGGGGAGAGACAAAACGAGATGCTCCCAAAGCTCCAGAAGCCAGGAGCTGAGGTGGCGCAGGCAGCAGAATACCTCTCTCCTACATCGGAGGTCTCCAGGATCGAATCCTGGTGAAGACTGGAGGAGGAGGATGAGAAGAGATGGCAGGAAACAGACACAGAGAATTGCCCAGCGAATGGACACAAAAACAGCAAATGGGGAAGGGGGGATTTAAAATGGATAAAGTAAATAAATAAATCTTTAAAAAAAAAAAAAAAGAAAAGCCCAGGAGTAGATGGCTTCACAGGTGAATTTTACCAAATATTCCAAGAAGAATTAACACCAATCATGCTCAAATCTTCCAAAAAAAATCGAAGAAGAGGAAATACTCCCTAATTCAGTCTATGAGGCCTACATAAACCTCATACCAAAGCCAGATAAAGATACCACACACACACAAAATTACCGACCAGTATCCCTTGTGAATATGAGGGCAAAAATCCTTGATAAAACACTAGCAAACCAAACCCAATAGCATACTTAAGAATTTTACACCATGATTAAGTGGAATTTCTCTGAGATATGCAATATTGGTTCAACACAAGAGAATCAATTAATGTAATACACCACATTAATAGAATGAAGGGGAAAAACTCACATGATTATCTTAATTGATGCAGAAAAGGCATTTGACAAAATACAGCACCTGTTCTTTTTTTGTTTGTTTGTTTGTTTAACTAAGTACCAGAGATTGAACCTAGGACTTTGTACGTGGGAGGCAGATGCTCAACCATTGAGCTACATCTGCTCCCCTACACCCATTCTTGATTGAAAAAATAAACCACTTAAAAAACTAGGAATAGAAGGAAACTTACTCAGTATGTTAAAGGACATTTATGAAAAACCTGCAGCTAACACCATACTTAATGGTGAAAGAGCAAAACTTTCTCTTTAAGATCAGGAACAAGACAAGGATGCCCACTGCCACCACTGTTATTCATCTTTGTACTAGAAGTTCTAGCCAAAGCAGTTAAGCAAGAAAAAGAAATAAAAGGCAACCCAAATGGAAAGGAACAAATAAAACTTTCCCTACTTGCATATATGAGCCTATGTATAGAAAATCCAGAGAAATCCACAAAAAATTACTAGAGCTAACAAATGAATTCAGTAATGTGGTAGGGTACAAGATAAACACTCAAAAACCAGTAGTGTTTCTTTATATAGTCATGAACAATCTGAAGAAGAAATCAAGAAAAATCCATTTACAATAGCAACTAAAAAATCAAATAACTAAATAAATTTAAACAAGTATATGAAGGACTTCTACATGGAAAACTATGAAGCATTGTTAAAAGAAATCAGAGAAGACCTAAATAAATTGAAGGACATGGCATGTTAACAGATTGGAAGACTAAGTATTATTAAGATGTCAATTCTACCTATGGTGGCTAGGAGTTATATACCCCCCAGTAATATTTTGGGTACTCTAAGCACCTCTTAAAATATATGTATATATATATAAAAATAACATTTTTGTAAGCAAATACACATATATGCATATATATTTATATATCATTTTGCAAATGTTTGTATGTATTGTGAGAATTTTGATTTTTACCCACAATAAAAATAAATAAAAAAAAAAAAAACAAAAAACAACAACAACAAAAAAACATGTTCTTAACTTGAAATCATTTACCCATTGTAAAGCTAAGGTGTGATCACCTGAATCAGGAAGGGTCTTAATCCTTTTACAAGAGGCTTTATAAAGAAGGTCACAGAGAGAAGACAATGGGAGAAGCAAAAAGTTGGAAGTCAATGGAACCAAGAAAAGAAAGGAGAAGATGCCTCCATGTACTTTGCCATGCCATGTGACTGCAAAGTCGAGGACCAAGTATCACTGGCAGGCAGAAAGCATTGCCTTTGGGGAGAAAGCATTGCCTTTGCTGACACCTCAGTTTTGGATTTCTCCTATCCTCAAAACCATAAGCCAATAAATTCCCATTGTTAAGCTAACCCATTGTATGGTATTTGTTTTAACAACTGGGAAATGAAAATACTAACCAAGGCGATTTACAGATTCAACACAATCACAATCAAAATACCAACAGCCTTCTCTGCAGAAAAGCCAATCATCAAAATTATATGGGGAAGTGGATGTGGCTTAAGTGGTTGAACACCTGCTTCCCATGTGGGAGGTTTCAGATTCATTCCCCAGTACATCCTAAAAAAAGAAAAGAATACAAAAAAATCAAACAAACAACAAGCAAACAAATGAAAACTCCAACTCAAGGTTGCTGATGTGGCTCAGTGGTTGAGCGCCAGCTTCCCACATATGAGGTTCTGGACTCAATCCCCAGCACTGGTACCTCAAAAATAGATAAATAAATAAATAAAAATAAAAATTTATATGGAAGGGTAAGTGACCCTGAATAGCTAAAATCATGTTGAAAAAGAATGATTTGGAGGATTCACATTTGCTTTTTTTCAAAACTAATTACAAAGCTACAGAAATCAAAACTGCATGGTACCAGCACAAGAACAGACATATAGACCAATGGAATAGAATTCAGAGTTCAGAATTATTCATATCTATGGTCGACTGATTTTTGACAAGGGTGCAAAATCCACTCAATGTGGAAAGAATAGTCTCTTCAACAAAAGATGTTAGGAAAACTGGATATCCACATGCAAAAGAATGAGGGTGGACCCCTATCTCGCACCTTATACAAAAATTAACTCAAAATGGGTCAAAGCTATAAAATTCCTATAAGAACACATAGGGAAGCATCTTTAAGACTTTATATTAGATAATTATTTCATAGACTTAACACACAAAGTACAAGCAACAAAAGAAAAAAAAGATAAATAGGATTTTACCCAAATAAAAAATTTTTAGTCATCAAAGGACTTCATCATGAAAGTCAAAAGACCAACTACAGAATGGGAGAAAAATCTTTGCCAAACAAATATCTGATATGGGTTTACTATCCAGAATATATAAAGAAA